>QEPC01010294.1:2262942-2282038 GCA_003113815.1 Sphenodon punctatus | reverse complement strand
TTCCTGAACGTATCCTGTTTAAACTCCTGGTATTCATGTTCAAAACACTCCACAACCAAGCTCCCCCTTACCTCTCGGACTTAATCTCCCTATGCACTCCTGCACGCGCTCTCCGCTCTTCCTCTGTCCCCTCCCTCACGCTCCCTCGTTTCTCCAGCTCACCTAACCACCTTCGACCCTTCTCCCTCGCTGCCCCCCCATGCCTGGAACTCCCTCCCTACCCACATCCGCCTTGCCCCCTCCCTCTGCTCCTTCAAATCCCTCCTCAAGACCCACTTTTTCCTCGCCGCCTTTCCCAATGCCTGCTAGTCGTTCCCCATATACTTACTGTCTGCCCTCCTCTGCAGACTGCTGCAACCAACCTGACTGTAACCAAGCCAAGCACACGCACCTGAGACTTCGCATCCGCTTGAATGTTTGTCTGTCTTCTCCCCTGTCTCCCCCTCCTTGTCTTTTAGATTGTGAGCCACAGGCAGGGACAGCATCTATTTCTATGTTCTGTACAGTGCCAGGCACATGGCTGGTGCTATATAAATGTTTATTATAATAATTATAATAATAATCCCACAGGGCATTTTATGGGATTCTGTGGAGATTAATAGTCTGATGTGCAAAATTTTTCATGTTGTTGTAAAACTATTTTGACTGATTATGCTGCCTAAGATATGAAATCCTATTTCAGAGCATCACAATTACTTTTCATTTGAAATTACATGCTTTACAATGGCCATCAATTAAAAGGCTAATTAGAAGTATAAATCAGTTACAGTTTTAGAATGTGTATATATCTACTAAAGCACTTAAAGGAAAACCATGTGTTTAATTTTTCAAACACTTCTTCATTCCCTCTCTCCAGAATATGCAACCAATTTACATCAAATATCACTATCCTCTTCATTGACATATTTGTAAATGCTTGTAATGCCACTATAACATAAAAGGTAACTCACAATTGCCTTTTTTAATAATCTATTTTGTGCTATGAGTACTACCTTCTCATCTAGAAACATGCATATTTGAAAAAAATCCTTTGCACCCTTAGAAAACGGATATTTGTGTGTGCCTATTTTAAAAGCATAACATGTCCTCACCTTGAGATTGGGTTTTGACAGTAGTTTCAACAACTCTCTGATCTCACTGTTTAGTGGCTTGCTCTGCAGCTCCTCAGCCAGCTGTGAGGGAGATTGAATTGACACAAAGAACATTAACAAGAGCATTGTTTAACCCAGTGCGTCAGTGACAACTGAGAATCTATCTTGTTCAAGTTATTACTTTCCAGTGTGTTCAAACAGAAGCCAGCATGAAGAAAAACAGACTATCCATCAATACACTTCTTTTCTGGCTCACAGCAGATCAGATTTAGGCCAGGCCTTTCGGCTCAGTTTAGCTCAAGTAATAATATCTGGCCAACAGCGCAGCCAGATTACATTCTGATTTATAGCAATGAGGGCAAATCCCAGCACTTCATTTAAGTGAATGGTCCTTTGCGTGCAGACAAAGGACTGCTTGTAAAAATGACTGGATCAAACTTTGACACTGTCTATAAAAAACAACTTCTGAATGAGGTGGTGAAATCCACACTGCTTCCAAAAACCCACAGTAACTGTGCTGTTTAGAACTGGGGTAAGGAAGCAGAGTGCCCCTGTGGTGCAAACAGTTGTAGCCTTTTATTATGTTTACACACACATGGCAAGGAACTTGTTAAATGTAAGGCAGGTTAATCATAACAGGGCCTATAACAGATTCCTAGCTACAAATGCACTCAAAATGCAGATGATGTGTCCTTTATGACAAAATCAGTCATTTTCATTTGGCTACACTACAAAGGTTGCCAACAAAGTTGCTTTACTGATATTTGCAAAGTTTGCTTATCACTATAGTTGAAACTAATTTAGACTCAAGAGACATTTTACTACTGGAGGATTTCAGACTTCAGCTTTTTCCAGAACAGCAAAAAACAAATATTTCACAGTACTGAAGCTGAGCGAAGGATTATGAAGTTACACTATGGCCCTTTTTGCATGGACATTCTAACACCGATAAATTGGGTGTTATGTTTTATTATACATGGTACAGGGCAACACTGCAGCCCTGCAACATGGGCCCGTTTCACACGAGAGGCGTCCACCCAGTTTCGTTGGATGGAGGCGTCTGTGTAAACACTACTTGCGGTGGGTTGGGTGCATTTCTCTGGGTGGAGGTGTCTGTGTAAACACCACTTGCGGTGGGTGTTGGTGCGTGCATGCTCCCATGCAACACCCATCTCCACCCACCCATGGAGCACTTGGCAGTGGAGTCCATTGCTCCATGGGTGGGTGGTGGTGTTTATACAGACGCCTTCGCCCATCTCCACCCAGCGAAACTGGGTGGAGGCATCTCGTGTGAAAAGGACCCATGTTGTAGGGCTGCAGTGTTACCTTGTGCCATGTATAATAAAATGTAACACCCATTTTATCGGTGTTAGAGTGTCTGTGTAAAAAGGGCCTATATATCATCCAAAATGTGATTTCATATAAACATTTGAGTATTAAATTAACATTATAAAAATGTCTCTAAGAGATCTGGACTTCTGTAGCAAGTAATTTTATTTTCTGAATGCTAGACTAAGTTAAATTTACTCTACGTATGGTCTACTCATGTAAATCAATCGGAAAGGGAGCTTCATTGATTTACTGAGGTTCTTACGGTAAATACTATAATCTTCTGCAAGTATACTTACAGAATAATAAAATTAGGAAAGTCTAGGCATTTAGCATCGAAAAAGACGGTAGAAATAGCATAAATATTTTGTTATCCTTACAGTTCACACTTGAGTTAAGAAAGTTGACATGAAAATTCAACACATGCTTTGAAAACAAGACATCCAACATATCACCCATATACTTTTAAATCCTTGAATACTGTCTAACTGTAAATAAGAGTAGCAAAAATATTACACAACTCAAACACTCAAATTCAATGTATTTTAAAGATTAAACAACTCTTATACAAATTCTATTTAAAATCCCATAATATATGTACAAATAACATACTCCCTTAGGGCCTGGTCTCAAGACGTATTTTGTCTTAAATTGGCAGAAATTACAGCACTGGGTTGGGGCAAATAATGTCCAGTATTCAAATTACATTTACAATGACATAAGAACGAAGAGCAAAAAGTATCAAACACAACAGAGTCTTAAAAATAGAATACTAAATATGGATTACGTGGAAATCCACAGCTACACTTCCCCAAAAATGCAAGCAATTTATTTAGGCATATGCCACTAATTGCTCATTAAAGAGTCAAAGTGCAATCGTCCGCTATTAAAGTCAATGGGAATTTTGCCATTGACTTCTAAGTACCTGTTCATTGGGCTTAATCCCACATCTATTAAAATAAATGGCTCCGCTCCCATTGACTCGAATGGATGGAGGAGTGTACCAAGTGTAGGCCAAATCCTTAAAAGTTTCATGAAGTGACTAGTGATTTTAGGTAGCTCCTCTTTTGTATGATACCTAACAGGGCCTATTGCTAAGCATTACTGAAAAACGAAGGTTACTTACCGGTAACTCTGTTCTTCGAGAGAGCTCCACGTATTCTCACTAATGGGATCTACTTCCTGCTTCGCAGGCACCGGAGACCTAGTTGTCAGCAGTTTCCAGGCAGATTACCTGGAAAAAACTAGAATGGTGAGGGATTCCCCCCCTCCCCCGCCCCGTGAAAAGCGCGAACTTACAGTCTCGCAATAATGGGGCTGCATAAATGGAGGGAGAAGCCCTCGCCGTCTCAGTTTCTTCCAACCTGTCCTAGAAGACTATGTATCAGTACCTCCGAGACTGAGGGGAAGGTTGGCGGGTCGTGAGAATCCGCGGAGCTCTCTCGAAGAACAGAGTTAATAGTAAGTAACCTCCATTTCTTCTTCGAGGATCTCCGCGATTCTCACTAATGGGAGAGTGAATAGTAGTTGTCACCTACCTCCGGGTGGTGGGAGTCGAGGTTAGAGGAAGAGGGATTGGAGAATTGCTCTTCCAACTGCTGTGTCTGCTCTGGCCACCATGTCCAAGCAATAATGCTTGGTGAAGGTGTGAGGTGAAGACCACGTTGCGGCCTTGCAGATGTCTGCAATAGGAATTCCTTGTAAACTAGCCAACGAGGTAGCAATTGCTCTCGTGGAGTGAGCCCTTAGTGGAACAGGAGGCGTCCTATCCGCCTTCTGGTAGCATTGCTGAATGCATAGGAGGATCCAATGGGAAAGGTGCTGGGAGGATATTCTTACTCCGATCCTCTGGCTGCCGTACGATATAAAGAGTGCAGCAGAAGCACAAATGTTTCTGGTCTGATCTATATAGAAAGAGAGGGTTCTCGACATCAAGGGTGTGAAGGGTTTGCTCGGCAACGGAGGAATGAGGTCTGGGGAAGAAGACCGGTAGTGAAATGGTCTGGTTGACGTGGAATGGGGTAGTGACCTTGGGGAGGAAGGCAGGGTCAGTACGAAGATCAACCTTTTCCTTAGAGAAACGTATGTAGGGAGGAGAGGCCCTGAGCACGGAGAGCTCGCTAACTCTACAAGCAGACATGATAGCTACTAAAAAGACAGCCTTGATGGTTAGGTCCTCCAGAAAGCAGGATACCATGGGTTCGAAAGGAGGTCCCATGAGTTTAGCGAGGACCAGGTTGAGGTCCCACTGGGGGAATGGGAGAGAGGCCGAAGGGAAGGTGTTGACGAGGCCTTTCCAGAACGTCCTCACTAAAGGGTGAGAGAACAACGTCTTATCTCCATCTACCTGAAGGCGGGAAGATAGGGCCGCCAAGTGAACTTTGATCGAGGATTGGGATAGGTCGGAGTTCTGGAGGTGAAGCAAGTATTCAAACAGATGGGTCATGTTGAGGGAGAGTAGAGGTATGGCTTGGTTCTTGAGCCATATAAGAAAACAAGTCCATTTGGCTGAGTAACAGGCTCTGGTGGAGGGATGGCGAGCGTTGAGGAGTATATTTGCGACTGGCGAGGGCCAGTGTTGTGATGTCAAAGAATCAACCAAGTGCAGAGGTGGAGCTTGAGGAGGTCGTGGTGCAGGATGGTGGCCTGGAGGCGGAAGAGCAGATCAGGGCAGTTGGACAGGTGTATGATCTGCGAAGCCATGTCCCTGATGGTCTGAAACCACAGTTGGCAAGGCCAGAAAGGGGCTATAAGTATGACCTGAGCATGGTCTGTTCTGATTTTGCTGAGCACCTTGTGTAGGAGAGGGGTGGGCGGGAAAGCATAAAGGAAAGGCCCAGTCCAGGAGATCGTGAAGGCATCTGCTATGGAACCGGGGCCTCTGCCCGCTCTGCTGCAGAAGTTGGGAAGCTTTGCGTTTTCTGAGGAAGCAAAAAGGTCGATGAGGGGAGTGCCCCAAGCATCGAAGATGCTTTCTAAAACAGAATCGTTGAGGGACCATTCATGATGGTCTGTACTCTGGCGACTGAGGTGGTCTGCAAGGAGATTTTCTGGTCCGGCTAGGTGAAAGGCTTGTAGTCGGATGTTGTATGAAATATTCCTTTCCCAGATGGCTTCTGCTTCTAGGGAGAGGCGGGTAGAGCGAGCTCCGCCTTGCTTGTTCAAGTACCACATGGCTGTGGTATTGTCTGTGCTGATGAGGACATTTTGGCCTCGATGTATGTGAGAAAGGCTTTTAGAGCCCATCGTATGGTACAAAGCTCCAGCATGTTGATGTGGAGCGCCTTTTTGTCGTGGGTCGAGGCCGGAAACTTTGAGGTGGTTCATGTGAGCTCCCCATCCCGTAGGTGATGCATCCGTTGTGATAGTCAGATGCATCTGCGGGGGCTCGAACGGGATGCCTAGGAGGACATTGGAGGGTTCCGTCCACCATAGAAGGGTCTGGCAGACATTGGGTGGAATGGAAATGTTTTTGTATGTGCCGGCAAAGACGTGGTCTGGTGTTTGCCACAAGCAACCAGTCGTTGAGATATGGGAACACTTTTAGGTCTGTCTTTCTCAGGTGGGCTGCGACTACTGCCTTACACTTCGTGAAGACTCGTGTGGCTGTAGAGAGTCCGAACGAGAGCAGTGTGTATTGGAGGTGCATGTCTCCTACAACAAAGCGTAAGTATTTTCTGTGAGAAAGAATAATGGAAATGTGGAAATAAGCATCTTGGAGGTCAAGAGAGGATAGCCAGTCTCCTTGATGAAGGCCCAGGAGTATGATAGACAGGGATGTCATACAGAATCTGAACCGTTTGATGTAGCGGTTGAGATTTCTCAGGTCCAGGATAGGTCTAATTCCTCCATCCCTCTTAGGAATGAGAAAATAGTTGGAGTAAAACCCCCGAGTACGCTTGGCTAAGGGGATGTGCTCTACTGCACCCTTAGCTAAGAGTTTGTCTACCTCCAGAAGTATTTGGGGTTTGGGTGGAGGGCCCTGAAGGGTCTGGGGATGGGGAGGGGAACTGGGTGGCAAAGTAGAGAATTGGATGGCATATCCTTGTAGGACTATCTCTCTGACCCAACGGTCAGAGGTAATCGATGCCCAGGTGTTGAAAAAGGGACGCAATCTGTGGCAGAATGACAAGAGAGCAGGTACTTCTCCTTTCTTGATCTCAGCAGGGTTAAAAGCGCTCCTTAGGGGGTTGTCCTGATGAGGAGTTAGAGGACGTTCGGCCCCGTCCCCCGTTTGGGGAACTTCCTTCGGGGTTGGTTGGTAGAGGATTGTTGCTGTTGGTACTGCTGGGAATGTTTGCCCTGGTAGAATTGGTAGGAGGGCTTATGATGAGGTTGGTAAGTATAGGGGGCAGATGATGGGTAGAATTTCCTTTTAACAGTATGGATTACCCCCATGGACCTGGCTGTTTGGCAGGTCTCCTTTATCCATTTGAGGGTGTCATCAGTGGAGGGAACAAAAGCCCTCCGTATCGAAAGGGAGGTCCTCGATACAGGTTTTATTATCGGGCTTAGGGCAGTGGAGCGGAGCCATGCATGTATTCTAAGGCGATGCCCCTGATATTACAGTCCACTATGTGCATGTTTGCGGATAATTGGAACTGCACAATGAGCATGCCCTCTCTCTGTAGGGCTGCAATCTGGGTAGGGTTAGTTGCCTTGGAAAGTTGTGTCCAGAGCCAGTGTTGATAGCCACACATGGCTGAAGCGTAGTTGGTGGCTCGGAGTGAGAGGGTTTCAGAAGAAAAGACCTTTCTGCCTAATACATCTAGACGCCTCCCCTCCCTGTCAGCTGGAGATGTGTGGGCCCCTCCTGCCCGAGACCTAGTGGAGACAGCGGCAATTACTAGAGAGTTCGGGGCCAGATGTTTATAAAAAATTTGAGCGCCCTCCTTGGGGATAGCATACAGGGAGTCTGCTAATTTGCTAGTTAGGGGAGGGGCTGAGGAGGGTTTGGCCCACACTGCCAGCGGTGGCTCCATAAGCTGTTATAGCATCGGCAGCATGACATGCCCTGGCTCCCCAGAGGCAAGAATGCCGAAGACAGGGCCTGACTGAGTTTTCTTTAAAACCTTGGTGGGTAGGTTGGGGAGAGCAGAGGTTAACCTCTTCAACATAGCCTGGAAGGCTTTGGTGTCCTCTGTGGACAAGGTAAGGTTCGGGTCAGAGATTGAATCCACCAGGGGATGGGGGATGGTCTCTTCCTCCTCCCCATTGTCCTGAGAAGAGGGTGATGAAGATATTGAAGTTCCTGAGGAAGAATTCTGCGGGAGGTGGAGGTCTGCATTGGGGCGGTGCTGAGAGGGATGTCCAAGCAACGAGTTCAAGAAAGTGGTTTCCGGAGGTTGAACTGACCTGTCTTCCTGTGCTGCGTGAGACCTCACTGGTACCGATGGTACCGTCGGAGTTGGTCCCGATTGAATGTCCAGTGTGGGGAGGGGTGCCACAATAGTTGCTCTGTCCGGAGGCAGTCGAGAGACTGTTGCCATGGGCGGGGCCCTAGGAGGCATCGGGGGCATGTAGTGTGAAGTTCCATGCGGTGGTACAGAGGCGAGCCCTAGTGCACGAAGATCTCTGTGTGCAGAATAGGGAGAGCGGATGCGCGATGGAGATCAGTACCGGTGGTACTCATCGTAATGATGTGAGCGGTACCAGGAGGTATAGCGTGGAGAGCAGCATGAGCAAGGTGAGCGTTCTCAGCGCTGTCCATGGTACCTTCACTCAGATGTTGATGGAGAGTCACGTACGCCACCACCATGCCTCGAGTGGAACGGGGATCTATGGATGGATCCTGTGTGTCTAGCAGATCTGTATGCTGATCTGGTATGTCTAGCTGAGCGTACGGAGCTGTGGCGTGACCTAGACCATGATCGTTGTTGCCGCTGGCCCGGCGTCAGCCTAGGCGAGTGGGAGAGGCGTTGGGGCTCGGGCCGTACTGGTGGAGACTGAGCTCCTTCAATAGGTATCGGAACCGGTGACGTTTGCTCCATTTCAGCGGAGACCGGTACCACTGGAGTCTGAGAACATGATTCCTCGGAATCTGACGGTACCGTCTCTACGACGAGCGTGCACGGGGGAGTCACGGTAGCACTGGTTTTTTTCTTGTGCTTCTTTTTCTGCTCGTCTCCCTGTTTGTGGTGACTGTCTTTCTTAGAAAACGTGCAGAGCGAGAGGTGTCCCTGGTTCCAGCCGGAACTGAGGGAGGTACCGCTTGCGGTACGGTGCTAGCGGTACCGGGCGCAATCGGTAGGCCTATCGGTGCCGTGGGAACGAAGTCCATTTTTGCCGTTGATGAGTGCCTGGTGGGGAGCCTAAGAGGCCTCTCTTCTCTTCTCCACCTCGCAGTGCCCATTTAGTTAATATGCCCCGGAGCAGGAGAGCTCTCACTCATCTTGCCCTGGACGAGAGGACATCACAGAAGCGGCAGGAGCTTGTATTATGCGCTTCTCCCAAGCACAGATCGTGCTGATCGCTTACCGAAAGCGTGGCAGGGCAGGAACGGTAGTGCTTAAACCTCGGTAGTCTGGGCATGCTCCAGTGCTCCTTCCAGGAAGGAAGGTAGGTCCGGGGGTGAACCCCATGGGCTAGGCACGGGATTCAGTCTGTTCAAAGTCCTGAAGAGTATTGCTGACAAGTACTGAAAAGTACTGAAGGTCTTCCAAGCACGATGTGGTTGGAAGGAACTGAGGTGGCGAGGGCTCCTCCCTCCTTTTATGCAGCCCCGTTATCGCGAGACTATAATCCGTGCTTTTCACGGGGCAGGAGGGGAGGGGAGGAGGGGGCGGAGCACTCACCATTCTAGTTTATTCCAGGTAATCTGCCTGGAAACTGCTGACAACTAGGTCTCCGGTGCCTGCAAAGCAGGAAGTGGATCCCATTAGTGAGAATTGCGGAGATCCTCGAAGAAGAACTAGGCACCTTTAAAATGTCTTATGACTGACATTCAAAATCACTGGCCCACTTTGAAAATTTAGACTTTAAGGTTCCAAAAGGAAATTCTTGTAAGCATAATCGCTATGTAAAAGCATTTTTTACTATAAAAGATTACATTTTTGACTACATATATAGTCGAAAATGTAATCTTTTACACAGCGATTATGCTTACTAGAATTTTCTTTTGAAACCTTAAGGTCTAAATTTTCAAAGTGGGCCAGCAATTTTGAGAGTATATACATACACATACACCTTTTATAAAAATGCGTACAAAATAGTTTAATCCGGTATTTCTAAACTCTGAATTCTTGTATTTGATAAAACATAATTAGAAAAAAATGTCAAAAATGTAGTCTTTTACATAGTGATTATGCTTACTAGAGCTTTGTCTTGGAACCTTAGGGACTAAATTTAGGGTCTTAAGGTCTGTGTGGTGTGTATGTGTGTGACTCTTTGTGGGTAATTAAGCTAACTTGAAAATGCTGATACATTAAAATGTATAAAATGACAGCTAAACATTTGACAATTTGACAACAAAAGAGTGAAATTGAGTCGTCTTATTCAAAGCACTAATGTTTGCGGGGGGGACAAAAACAATCCTACCACGTATATTCTTTCTTTAAAGAAAAAGGGGGGGGGGGGAGGATAAATTTGCAACAAAACTAGATTTCATCAAACCACAGTTTAATAAACATTCTTCTATCCATCATGACTCAGGTTCTGTCATAGTTTATACAGGTGTGCGTACAATTTATCTGAACCCTAGAATCAACCATGTAGCAAGGAACGGCAGGTTAGATTTTTTTCCCCCTATAAAATAAAAATTATAGTAACAGGAAATTAACTACTCCATCAATGCCAACTACTTCTACAATTTATTTTTTGGTTATGAGCATAATTTGGAAAGCTTTAATATCCATAAATCACTACTGTTCTTTTCTGTAACAGGTATGTTTTGTTTTGTTTTACAACCCCTCCTTTTTATATATTGCATATGCCACATTTCTGTATTATCTGCCATTTTTCTTGTCCTGTCAGCAGCACAGCTATCTAATTTGTCTTTATTATTCCAAAGCATTCCTCTTGCCTGTGACTTTCTTAAAATAGTTGACAGCTTCTGCATCCCAGTAGAGTTCAAACTGCAATTTCTATTACGTAGTTATCAAAGCAGAACAAGAGGCTATCTAGATACAGTGTTTTCACAACAGCAAACTGATTTTTTTTTAAAAAAAATCTAAGTTATAACAGCAACAACCTTAGTGGATGACAGCATCTTTGGAAACATTTGCAGCCTCTTATGATTTCAGCTCACAGGATTACATTCATATGTCTGCACTATTAGGAGTTCTGCCTGCAGACAAGATTTTTTTAAAAACTTTTTCTGAAGGTGGTACCAGTGATCTCAGCTGCGGACACTTACATCATCTGCCAATGCTGCTGCACCATGAAGTATGGGTACAGGGCTGTGTTTTTCATAGTAATGCAGTTTCTCATGAATCTGAAAGACAATTGAACAAAAAGACAAGCTTATTTAATAGCAGAGGAAACGTGACAACACAACTTTGCTGAGTTAATTAATCTGTTGAGTGTCTGTAACTAAAGAAACATCCTTATAGAAACCTTTAGGCAAAAAACTTGTAGATGTAGTTCATCAGTAGTCTCGGCTGATGTGCTAAGAATATGAAATCAGATGGAAAAAATGTTCAGTATGTACACCAACCCACAGAAAACCTAAACAGTTGTGATTTTTCTTCTCTTGGTTTTCTAGACCCATATTTCACACATATTGCTTTAAGTATCAATTACATTTTATATTGCTGCTGAAAACACAAAGCATAAAGTGTTTATCCTCAAAATGGATATAAAAACCCAGTAAGCTGTGATTTATGAAGTGAAATAATAGGCTGCCACCCACATTTTGACAGTTTTGTGGCGTTGACTCCATCATTAAAATAATTCAAAAAGCAAGATAAAGAAGTGTCAATTTGAATCCTAACACTTCAGGGGAAAACATTATCTCAGAAAGTTGAAATAAACTTTTTAAGTTTCACTGAGCAGACCTTATCAAAATTAGAAGTGGCCCATAAGTAGAATTTAGCATTCTTCCAAAAGGAGATCAGACAGGCTCAAACCCTGCTTCCAGTGCAGAAGCTTACAATACCCAAAATATTTTTGTAAGCTGTTAATACATTTCTTAAATTTGAGAACAAACGCCTAGCTCAATCAACTTCTACCCGTATTTATATTGTAAACCTCTTACAATTTCCTTGACACACAAAAATCTTTAAAAAGTCATGTTGCTAGTGGAACTGTCTACTCAATGGTTATTCTCGGGGGGAGGGGGGGGGAGGATTGAATGGAAAACAAATGGGACCCTCTGTTAATGTAGGATATGTGGGGTAGATCAAGTAAATTCTAGAACAGTCTGTCTTATGCTAAAGTACACTGTAACTAACCCTCACAGGTCAAAATCTAGAAAAAGTTTCATACCGTACCTCAACTTCCTAAAGTAAAGAAGAAAGGGGGAAATGTTTTAAAAATCTACAAGTACCGTGCACTTTTTCTGGAAGCAAGTTCACTCTCTGGAGCACAGAAACATGTTCTTTATGCAACACACTATTAAATGGACAGTCACAACCAACACTAGACTAATGTTTCCCTGAAGTCTTCAGATATTGCCATATGTGGAAAGCACTGAAGTAGACCCAAATATGACAAAAATGTGATGGAGCAGTCACCCCAGAAGGTTTCTACAGATCTCTTTGAATGGAAATGGTTGGCACTCAGAGTTTACTTCAGTACACAATAAACCTAGATCGGCTGTCACACATAACCATACCTCAAAATTCAGCTATGCCCCAATCTCCTCTCCCACATTTCCCCCAGTAAGCAGGAGGTTTTTGAAATGTTGTCATTTCAACGTTCACTGTGCATCTACTTTGCCTTCTCATACGCCCTTTTAAAACAAGATGTGCCCACGCATGCCCATGCAGGGGACATGAGTGGATGCATCCCGTTTGAAAGCAGCAGCGGGTGGGGTGGATGGGCATGCATACTCCCACGAAATACGCATCTCCATTGCCCCTGCACAGTGCAACCAGCGAAAATGAAGTTTGCTCCATGGGTGGGTATGCGCTTGTCTACACCCGCCCTCCTACCCACACCACCTCTGTGGCAGCACAACCACAGACCACATCTACTGGGGCAGTTCATTTAAATAAGGCCATAGTCTTATTTGCTTGGTTCTCCAACCACGAGAAGGCAAGTGATAAAAATTAGGCTATCAGAAGGTGTGTGTTATGCAGGCCATTTGGAGTCTTGATAGGTCACCCTCAAGTCTACCAACGCCTCGCATATCAATTCTATCTTATACATACAAAAACTCATGAGGATTGAAAATTATATAATCTGTGCAAGAGCCACCCAAGTTCATACATCATTAAAATACTACTTGAGGAGAGATGTAGGGCAAGGAAAAGATTATTTCAGCTGAAAAGGATGGGGTAAAGAGGCTTTCCCACATGGCAGGAGTAGTATGGTATCACTGGAAGAAGTTAGGTAGCATGCAAATGTTATGAGATTGCGGAGAGAAACACAAGCATGTATACATACACATAAGTAGCTTATTCAAAAATGGGGAAATAGCAAAACAATTCAAAAAATTGCATTTGCATCTGCATTCTTAAAGCTACAGCTACTCTGATAATCAGCCACATAAATGTGAATAAATAATGCCCCATACCACTCTTCTTTAAAACAGTACATTCTAATGCAATTTTCCCTTAAGTGCAATCAGCTCTTGATGACAGAGATGCTTATGGATCTTATGTGTCTTATGATTCAGCATTTACTTCTCACACACGTTGACATGCTTAGCATTGTTGACAAGAAAGATGAAATGATGATTCAGTAACGTACATATTTGATGGGCACAGTCTCTTTCATTTCCTATACTGAAAAGGTGCCATAATGTCTATCAAACATTTAAAATATTTGCAGTTTGCACACTCAGGATAGCATTTTTCTGTTCTGTTAAAAAACTGAGCATTTGAACAGCGAAAATATTTGTTGCTTCTGCATACCACACCTGATCTGCAATCTCTCTTCTTTTATCTAACTACATTTTAATTTGAGGGAGCAAAAATAAAGTTAAACAAAGCTTTAAAACTATATAATGTGGCTGAAAACTCTTCATAGAATACCATATGCATTATAATAAATACTGTTTTGGACTCTCATGCTATGCTTAACACTCAGCTGAATTACTGAGTGACTGGTCCATTCATACTTCATACACAATGTTCATTTATAGCTTCCTGAACACCGAGTTATGCGATATGACAATTCAATTGAGAACATGCAAGGTTCAGCTGGGCAATAAAGCATATGTTGTCAGGCACATGGCCAAATACCATGCACAAGCTTTGAAATACTTAGGCAAGATAATTAATATTCCAAACTGCTTTATTCAAATTAAAACTGTGTTTGTTGAAATACTTTAGAAGGTTAATCTCTAAATTTTAAAATATCTATTTTTAATTACAATGAAACAGTTCAAATGTTTAGCATTTGAACTAATGTATTATTTTGTTCAATCGACTTTTGATAGCAAAAACTGTAATTTGAGGTTGCAACTGAACATACTCACTGCTTAAAAAGTTACCTGTTTTGTGAGATTTTCCATGCTAGATCTGAGCAAGTATGCGACTTTTAAAAAAATGCCTTGGGAAAATTAATCTTGGTAAGGCAAGTTCTTGGCTTTACCTCTTAGGGGAGAACATTTTATGTTTTAATTACCCATGTAAGAAAAAATACTCCATATATTTCACCTATATTTCATTTTAAAGTAAAGCTTCCAAGTCACTGCATTCCATTTTTAGGCACTTCTACAATTGATTTTTAAGCATTTAAACATTCCAAAGATCTTAGAAGCGAGGATTGTTTTAATTTTCTCTGCAAAACTACAGCATACATTCTAGCTAATAATTTGCTCCGGTTCATCCTAAACATGTTTCTCTCTTCATGTTTTCAGTACCTTAAGTCATTCTGGTACACGTTTTCTCTGAGTCATCCAAAAACAACATGCCCTAAAAATGTATATGGTTATTTTTTGTATAGATCTTCCTACTTGTAACCATAATGTTTAAGTTGGCACAAATGGTTCCAAAGCAATCTTACAAACTACAAGAAAGAAAAGGGAAGCCAAGAGAACTCAATTCACACTTCAAAATAGAATGACCGATTAGGCCTTGTTTATACCAAGCTTTTATTTGGAAGTAACCATCTCCCAACTCATTTTAACCTTACTTGCGTTAACCTGGAGAAGGAAAATTCTTTTTCCAAACATGTGGGCTTAAAGTGGGGAGCCAAGCTCCATCATGGTTGTGTACATTATTCAGGAGAATTTCCCTTGTTTAGCTCTCTCCACGCAGTCCTCTGCTATCCCAGCAAACTTCAGGGCTTCCTACTTTACGTGCATCTCTCACAGTACTTTTGCCTCACTTACTGCATATTATTTCAAATCCCCTCAGCTGGAAGCCTCCTCCAAGTTCCAACAGAGAAAAATTAGGGGGAAAGCAGATTTTTCTTGAGACATACTTGATTGCCTTGGAGGCAAGCAGCTCTATGCAAAGTTGCCCAAAGCATTCTGAACAGTTTTCACATCTTAGAATGGAGCAATCATTATCCTGAATACACATATCTGCAACTGAGCCAGTTTGCCTAGGCATTGTCTTCAACCTTGATACAGCTCACCCTCATGGATAGTAGGCAAGATTCCACTCAATGGCACAGAAAAGGCTTCTTTGAATAGCAGGGCTGATTTGGATTTGTGCTGTTAATGTATATATGCCATGGCAAATGAGTCATCCATCTGTAGGAGAACATATATGCAGGGACCTGCGTTCACTCCACCAAAAAAATCTTAAATTCTGCAACCAGAGGTTAAGGCAGGAGCCTTAACTGGCCATTTTCATGCTTTTTGGAGAATGATTGAATTGCAAAAGCCTCACTCATTGTAAACTGAAGGGTTTTTAATTATGCTATATGGAGTAAACTCTGGCACATCTTTGAGCTGGAGGAACTTCCTCAATGGCCCCAATGTCTAGGAGATGTTGGATGGCCTTTACAGTGGTACGGTGCTTTCTGTGGTCCTTCGATTCAGGTACGGAAAGGAAACAATCCCCTGGGGGAAAGGCAAACTCTATCGAGTAGCTTCTGGTGATTGTTTTCCTGACCAAGACATCTGAGGAGGCTACAGCCCCGCAGCTGAAGTCTCCACCTGATTTGGGATGGGGTTTTTTGGGGGGGGGGGGCAGTGGGGGGAGAACTGCCAGTTGTGCCAAGGGCTGGTTGAGCTTATATCAGGTTGTTGCCTCTTAAAAAGATGACACTGAGTGTCTCTGCTATCCTCTGAATTTGTTGGGTTGCTAGTCTCTCCCAGGCTTGCATCCCCTTTGTCCTCTGAAAGACAGTCTGGGATAAAAGGACTGCTTTGGAGTTGAGGTTGAAGGGCTAGGGGTAGCATCCGTTTCTTCGTAAGTTTTGTAGTAAAGTTTGTAATAGCTTCTCCAAAGAGTTTGCCTCCCTGGAAGCAGGTCGCCACCAGGACCGATTTGGAAGAGACATCGACCTTCCATAGCCTTAGCCATGTTGAGCACCGGGCCACTACGTTAGTTGCAAAGGCCTGTGCGTTAAGCTGGACAGAGTCTAAGGTGGCATCTGGAAGGGAGAAAAAAGGCAGAGGCCAGCTTCTTGCAGTTCTCTTTCAGCTCTTTGATCTCTGCTTTCTCCCCCAGATCAGATACCCATAGATACACTGCCCTACGGAAATGTAAGGCTGATGCTGTGGCTTTTAGGGCTAGCGAAGATGGCTCAAAATGCTTTGGGAGAGTGACCCCAACCTTTCTGTCCAGTGGGTCCCTTGGGGAAACGCTCCCCACCTGCTGGAAGCGCCACGGATTTGGCAAAGTCCACTGCAGCGGCATCAACTTTGGGTAGACTCACTAAATTCTTGTGATTCTTAGGTAGGGAGTAAAAGCAGGAGTTGAATGAACAGGTGAGTGGAATATTCAACAGCAGAGTATAAGTATTCAGAGCAATAGAACAAATAGTGGATTTCCTTTAGCTAGCTTGGAGGTGACTTTCGGGGATCAGTATGAATTGGTACAATCCCAAGGGAAGGCGAGTCAGACAGCATATGAAATGGAAAAATATAATGAAAATGGAAGGAATCTTGGATCCCTTAAAAGTAATTTATTGATTTATTTTTACAATTTATATGCCGCCCCCTCCTGCCTCAGGCATCTCGGGGCAGCTCACAATGTATTAAAACATTTAAAACATTAAAATAAACCATATCAATTTCAGTTGAAACAATATAAAACCCCATCCCTCCCTACCCTAAACCAACCCACCCCATCTCCCTCGGGAAAGGCCTGGCGGAACAGCCAGGTCTTACATTGTCTGCAGAAAGAGGGGAGGTTAGCAGCCAAGCGAATCTCCAACAGGAGGTAGTTTCACAGCCATGGCGCAGCCACGGAGAACTCCCTCCTCATAGTGGACGCCCGGAAAACCTGGGGAACCCCGAGGAGGATGCCCCCAACCGACCACAGGGGCCGCTCCAGGACCCGGAGGGTGAGGTGGTCCTGCAGATAGGTGAGGTCCAAGCCATTTAGGGCTTTAAAGGTCAGCACCAACACCTTGAACTGAGCCCAAAAACCTACCAGCAGCCAGTGCAGAGAGCAAAGCACCGGTGTTATATGCTCGTGTTGGCCTGTCCCCGTTAAGAGACGGGCCGTCGCATTCTGCACCAGCTGCAGTTTCCAAACCAATACCAAGGGTAGCCCCACGTAGCGCGCGTTGCAGTAATCCAGTCTCGAGGTAATAAAAGCATGGATGACCGTGGGCAGATCCCAACTCTGAGACATACGGCCTAAGCCAACGCACCAGATGTAGCTGGTGAAATGCTCCTTTCGTCACAGCCGTCACCTGAGCATGCAGGCGGAGCTGTGGGTCCAGGAGCACCCCCAGACTCCGGACCTGAGAAACCAGAGGGGGTGTACCCCATCAATGATGGGAGTCACCACCACCCCAGCCTTCCCCACAACCATCAGCTCCGTCTTGTCAGGATTTAGTCTCAGGCGGCTCGTCCTCATCCAATCCCCTACAGCGTACAAACACTGGGTAAGCACCAAGACTGCAGGGCCTGAGTGGGAGGAAAGTGAAAGATATAGCTGGGTGTCATCAGCATATTGATGATATCTCACTCCATTCTCCCTAACAACCTCTCCCAAAGGCTGCATGTACACCATGAACAGGAGAGGGGATAGGATGGAACCCTGCGGTACTCCACACGTGAGGCCCTGGGGGGAAAATTAAAACTCCCCCAACACCACATGCAGGGTTCTCCCAGCCAGGAATGAGCGGAACCATTCAAGAACAGTCCCGCCAATCCCTGCACGATCCTGCAGCCAAATCACCAACAACTCATGATCAACGGTATCAAATGCAGCCGAGAGATCCAACAAGATCAACAGGGTCAAACGACCCCGGTCTAACTCATGGGAGAGGGCGTTGGCCAAGGCCACAAGTGCAGTCTCCATGCCATAACCTGGACGAAAGCCCGACTGCGAGGGATCGAGAAAATTAATCCGGTCCAAATGCCCCTAAAGCTGCTGAGCCACCACCCGTTCAATAACCTTCCCTAAAAAGGGAATGTTAGAGACTGGCCAATAACTGGCAAGGACATCAACGTCCAAAGATGGCTTCTTCAGCAGGGGTCACACCACTGCCTCCTTGAGACAGCCCGGCACTCTGCCTTCCCCAAGGGAGGCGTTGACTATCCCCACCAGCAACGGCTCCAGTATCTCCCGGCAAGCCTTAACCAACCAGGACGGGCATGGATCTAATTCAGAATTGGTGGCTCAAACAGACCCAAGAGCATCCCCCGCATCTGAGTGCGACACCGTCCAAAATTTGTCCCACAAAACAGGACCAGACGGGGCTTCCACTGCCTCAGGCCCATTCTCTGCTAAAAAAGTTGCATCAAAACCATGGTGAATTTGAGCGATTTTATCCACAAAAGAGTCCACAAACCAATCACAGCGAACATTTGATGGTTCCACATCCAGGCGGAGGGAGACCGGACTGACCAGCCCCCTCACCACCCGGAACAGCTCAGCCGGGCGGGACTTAGCGGACATGAACGTGATGCGGGCAGCAAAGAAAACCTTCTTTGCTGTCCACACCGCTATGGCATAGGTACGTAACCAGACTCTATGCCACAACCGGTCCACTTCAGTACGCAAGTGATGCCACTGTCACTCTAACCGCTGCCCTTCCTGCTTCATATGCTGCGGCTCACCCGTATACCATGGGGAGCTGCTTTGTCGGTATTTTGGAAGCGGACACCTGGGAGCCACACAGTCGATGGCCTCCATCAGCCTGATATTCCACCTGGACATGAGGTCATCAAGTGAGTGGCCATCAAGTTCAGAGGAAACATCCCCTAGGGCTATCAGGAACCTTTCGGGTTCCATAAGCCTTTGGGGGCAAACCAACCTAACTGGTTCCGCGCTCTCACAAGTAAGGTTGTAGCGGCATGCCGCTGCGGCAGCTGTTACCGACAGAAACCCCTATTCCATACATCGCGGCACGGTTCGGCAGAGACAGCTCTCCGATGGCTGCGGCTTGCCACTAATGGTGCTGCGGCATTTGAACTGGTGAATGGAAGCGGAACTTTT
>QEPC01010294.1:2238828-2262842 GCA_003113815.1 Sphenodon punctatus | reverse complement strand
GGCACCCCCGGCAGACCGCAGGAGCCGTTCCGGGGCGCGAAGGGCGAGGCGGTCCCTAAGGTATGAGGGGCCAAGGCCGTATAGGGCTTTAGAGATTATGGCCGCATAAAATTTATATCCCGCCCCTCCTGCCCTCAGGGCAGCCTGGGGCAGCGAACAACATTCAATAAAAGCAATATGTGCGGAAACACCCCACCCCACCCCTACCCCTCGCCAAAAGCCTGAGGGAACAGCCAGGTCTTACATACACGCCGAAACAGCAGGAGAGTGGGAGCCAACCGAGCCTCCTCCGGGAGCAAATTCCACAGCACAGGGGTGGTTACTGAAAAAGATCTAACATCAGTGGCCACCTGCCTCGCCCGGGGAACCTCCAAAAAGGCTCCCACGGACCCAGGGTATTAACCCATTTGCACTCAGTTTTGCTGCCCCATTCTCTCTCCCGGGGGCGCATTTAGTGCAGGCAATGAGGGAAAGGATTTGGAGGGACGAGTTTGACATTTTTATGTTAATACATGGTGACGTACCTAATGGGTATTTTCAGACGTTACGGGGCCGGTTGGCCCCGTACTGAAAACAACCCTTTCATTCCCCACCGGGGTCACCCTGTCACGCCATATCAGACGTGCCGGGGGGATCCCGGCGGGGAATGTGGGAGGGGGTGGGGCCGCATGGCCCCGCCCCCTCCACGCACCCCGCCGCCCGCCCTCCGAGGAGACGGGCGGGCGGCGGGGCCAATGCGGCCGCCGCGTCCGGCTGAATGCACCACGGCCGCCAAACAGACGTTCGAGACACAGTGACCACAGGTGGGTATTCACCGTGGTTCACTGTGATCTCGTAACGTCTGAAAATACCCAATGATGAGGACCTAAGTGGGGATAAAGGAGATAAGCAAAAATGGAGGAGGCCCCATTTTCCCAAAACATGGGACAATTGGTTGGGGGCTTGGCTTTATATATGGGGGTGGTGTCATACAGAGTCCCAGCACGGGCCTGGTAGCTTTCCCAGTATGCGGCCATAATCCAGAAAGCCTATATGGATTTGGAGGGGGACGGCATGGCTGGAGTACGACGAGTGGTTTCGGCGCATGGCAGCATCCAATCCTCATGCACGCTGAGATCTAGTGGAGTATAATTCGCACTCCCAAATTATGGTCCCAAATAAGCCAGTGGCAGGGGCCTGCACAGCCAGCGGGATTCTTCTGCCAGGGCCTCAAAAGCAGACCCAGGGGAAGCCCATCTGCTTCGCATTTAACAGAGGCGACTGCTCGAGGTCACGCTGTAGATTTCTCCACGCCTGCACTCACTGTGGGGGTGGGCATGCTTCCTTTTCCTGTCCCAGGGAGAGCTTCACACTGGTAGGTCTAGGGGACCCCAAGCAGGGTCCCCCCCCAGGCAAGGTGGAGGAGTTACTGGACCCTCACCTGGCCATCTGCCCAACTAAGATGCCCCCTCTGGCCTCTTTCCTAAGGTGCTACCCTAACCAGGAGGATGCAGCTTACCTCTTGGAGGAGTTTTCACGGGGTTTTCACATTCCATGTGAGGGGGTTAGGGTGGATCAACGGGCCAGAAATTTAAAGTCCGTCAAAAGGTATGGCGGGGATAGTTTGGGAAAAAATTCAAAAAGAAATTTCAGCGGGTAGGGTAGCGGGCCCCTTTGACTCCCCTCCTTTCCTGGTGATGCACTGCTCACCGTTGGGGATAGTATCCAAGAAGGCTCCTGGTGATTACAGGCTGATCCACCACCTCTCATATCCCGGGGCAGGCCAGTGAATGATGCTATTGCCCAGGAGCTTTGCTCGGTGCAGTGCAAATCCTTCGACTCTGCAGTACGCATGGTCAGGGCCTGCAGCCGTGGGGCCCTGTTGGGCAAATGTGACATCAAGTCGGCTTTCCATTTGCTCCTGGTGTCCCCAAAGGATTTTGATTTGCTGGGTTTCACATTTCAGGAACAATATTTTTACGATAAAGCCTTGCCCATGTGTTGTTCCATCTCCTGTGCAGCGTTCGAAAAGTTCAGTTCTCTACTGTAATGGGCAATCAAGGTCAAGACAGGGCTCCCATTTGTATCTAAATATTTGGATGACGTTTTGTTCACGGAGAGGGGGGGCACAGGCGAGTGCGCACATTTGATGGCGACCTTTGCTCACCTTGCCCAGGAGCTGGGGTTGTAATGGGCATTGAAAAAAACTGAGGGGCCAATTACAAAATTGACATTCCTGGGCATCTAAATTGACACCATTGCCTGTACCTCTAGTCTCCCAGGGGACAAGCTGATGAGCCATCATCAGATGGTGGGGGAATTTACGATAAAGGAAAAAGTCACCCTCAGGGATCTTCAGAAGCTGCTAGGCCACCTTAATTTCACATGCAAGGTTGTTGCGCCAGGTAGGGCTTTCAGCACTCAGTTGGCCAGAGCCACGGCTGGCACTCATTAATCACATCGTCATATCAGGATCAACAAGGGGATGTGGGAGTGTAACAGGGAAGCAGTGGGCACCCCTGTTCCAAGGGAGACAGCAGGAGCTGTCTCCTTAAGAGAGAGTAGCCAGGCGGTGGCTCCATAGGCAGCAGGGGTTTAAAAGCCGCCCACCTGTAACTGACTGGAGCTGAGGATGCGGGGAGACTGGCCAGTGGTGATGGAGGCAGCGCTCTGGGATTGTGCCCAGAAGTGAGCAGGGCTCGGGAGAGGAGTCTGACCCTAGGGACTCCGAAGAAACGGGCTCGGAGGAGGAGTCCAACCTTAGGGCTCAGAAGACGCAGATACTGTGAGTTTGCCCGGAAAGGCTGGGGTAGAAGAAGTGGGGACGCCTGCTGAGCTCCCTGGAGGGGAAGACTAGAGAGATTCCAGGAGGGAGTCAGGACTGGGGCGAACTGAGCTCCTGGACAGTGCTGAGACTCGGGGCTGTGTCCCCAAGGTAAGGGGCTGAAACCCCAAGTAATGGGGCTGTGACCCCAAGGTAGGGGCTGAGTCCCCAAGTAAAGGGGCTGGGACCTCAAAGGGGCTGCATCCCCAAGGTAGGGGTTGAGAGGGGTTGCGTCCCCAGAGCGGGTCACCCTGAACAAGGGACAGCTGTATGGCCCCGAGAGGGCCAGGGAGAGTCCAAAGGAGGACCCTGCGTAACAGGAGGGGCTGAACCCTGGAGTAGGAAGAGGGACTGTGTCCCCAAGTAAAGGATGTGAGGTGATGACCCCAGGAGGGGCTGCATCCCCGGATAAAGTTACCCTGAGCGAGGGGCAGGGGTAAGACCCTGAGCGGGGCAGGGTAAGAATCAGAATAAACCTTGCAAATTTTGGGGTGCATCCGGTGGTGCTTCCTGTCATCCCAAAATGGATCCCCGGCAGGCAGAGCCTGCTACAGGGAGGATTTGAAGGTCTGGCAGGTTTTCCTGGAACAGTTTAACGGAGTGTCGCTTTGGAGGGACGTGCGCCTCCTTGAGGCCGACCTACAGGTAGTATCGGATGCTGCTGGTGGAATCGGTTTTGGGGTATTCTTCAGGGGTCGCTGGTGTGCCCAACGTTGGCCTACCATTTGGGAGGAGTTGGGTATTCTAAAGGATATCACTTTCCTGGAGCTCTTTCCCATTTTGGTGGCCATTGCACTTTGGGGCAACGAATTAAGGGATGCACACGTCCAGTTCTGGACTGATAACCAGGCAGTGGTGTCTGTCGTTAATTCCCAATCTGCTAGATCTCCCAGGGTCATGTCACTTGTCAGGTGGCTGGTGCTGTGGTGCCTGGAGCTGAACATGTGCTTCACGGCACGTTATGTGCCTGGCGTTCAGAATGAAATTGCGGATGCTCTCTCTTGCTTTCAGATTGAGAGATTCCGTTCTTTGACTCCTGGGGCCCATCCAGATCCGGAAGCAATGCCCGAGGCCTTTTGGGCTCTGGGAATAGGTTCTTAGACGACGGCGTGCAGGCATTGGTCACTGTGGGAACCTGGCGTGTCTACCAGAGGAGTTTTGAAAGTTTCAGGGAGTATCTAGCTGAGCATGGCATTGAGAGACAATGGGCCATCCCTTTTGATTTCGTTAAGCTTTTTGCAGCA
This sequence comes from Sphenodon punctatus, assembly GCA_003113815.1. Taxonomy (NCBI): domain Eukaryota; kingdom Metazoa; phylum Chordata; class Lepidosauria; order Sphenodontia; family Sphenodontidae; genus Sphenodon; species Sphenodon punctatus. Next base: position 2,258,795 of record QEPC01010294.1, on the reverse strand, counting down.
GACCTACATCATAGGGGGCTGGCAGTGAGGACTATTAGGAACCGGCTGGCCACCATAACATGTTTTAGTAAAGCTAACGGGTTTGCTGATACGTGCACTGGCTTCCAATTAAGGAGGGCCCTGGAAGGGTGGGAGGTCGTAGGTCCGAAAAGCATCTACCTGTCTCCATAAACGTCCTAGCGCAGATTTCTGAGATACTGCCGCCAGTGTGTTCCAGCAGCTCTGAGGTCGTGTTGTTCAGGGCAGCCTTTGTCACAGGCCCTCCGCTTAAGTGAGCTGGTGGCCTCCTCTAAGCTTGACTCTTCAGGTTGTGCTTTAGCTGTAGGGGATGTTAAACTGGAGCAAGGAGTGGTTAGGATTTTAGTTTGACAGTCCAAAATGGATCAACTGGGGAGGAGGCAATTTTTGTCACTGGCACCTACACCAGTCACATCTATCTGTCTAGTGGCAGCCCTTGGAGCATATTTGCCCTTGAAGCCAGGCAGACCTGGCCCTTTGTTTATGCATGCAGATGGGGTCTTCCTGACTAAGTTTCAGTTTATGGCCATCTTCCAAAGATGCCTAAGCAGATTAGGTCTCGAGCCCTTGGCATTCGGTTCGCATTCCTTCCACATAGGGGCTGCCTCCACGGCCTCAATCATGGAGATCTCAACCTCCCGGATTCAGGAACTGGGGCGGTGGAGGTCAAATGCTTATCGAGCATACATCCCACCTTTGGGGGAAAGTGTAGGGCTGGTCCCCCACGCAGTACCATTCACTAACTCTATGTATCTCCAGCAGGTTATGAGAGACCTATCGAGGTCTGGATATGCGGCCATAGTATTGTTCGGTGGGCGGACAGGCAAGCAGCCTCTTCTGGCCTCAGCTAACATCTTGGCCTATACCCAAAGGCACGTTTTACCTGGATCAGGATTGGTAGCATGCATTGGGACAGATTTTTGAATGTCCTGTTGAGGGCATCTGATAGCCCCTCCCATCCGGACATCCTGATCATTCACCTTAGAGAGAATTACCTCAGCCTCAAGTCTGCGTTTCAGCTCACAGGTCGCATTCGTGCCACCTTGTCCCTGCTTCACACCACTTGGCCAAGCACATGTATCGGGTGGTCTGACATGCTGGAGCGCAGAAGGCGCTGGAACTTTGATGACCAGAAGATGTGTTGACGGCGATGTTCCGACAAGGCCTCGCGGAGGAGCTGGCGTACACCGCCCTTCCTGACACTTGGGCAGAGGTAACAGCCCTGACTCTCCAAATCGATGATCGCCTGGCAGAGCGACGACAAGACACCAGGACGTCCCCTTATCGACCACCCACTCCTAACCTCCCGGTCAGTAATTCCCCCAAACCCTTAGACCCCGAGCTCATGCAACTAGGCGCCGCTCGGGGGCCACTCACGACAGAAGAAAGGGAACGTTGACGCCGCGCCCGGGCATGTTATTACTGTGGAGACCCAGCCCATTTCATCCAAGACTGTCCTGTCTTGCCCCCCCAACCGGCAGCAGCCGGGAAATGCCTCAAGTCAGGATGGACAGGGGCCATCTCGACTATAGAACGTCACTCCCCTGACCCCAGCTCAAGACCACCCCACGTCTCGGTAACTCTTACCATCACCATCGACCCTCGAAGATCCAGAATCGTCCGGACGTTGATCAATTCGGGAGCCTCGAGCAACTTTATTGATGCCCAACTAATCACAACTTATGGTATTCCAACTTGCCCAAAAGAGCACCCAGAGCTGGTGAGTACAATTGATGGCTCCCCCATAGTGTCGGGCCCCATTGTCCTACACACTAGATGTGTCCTTGCGCGATTGGAACGCACCAGGAACCATTGAGTTTCGATATTGTCTGCACCCCAGTATTTCTTGTAGTATTGGGGTTGCCGTGGCTTGTACAGCACGAACCCCAGATCTTCTGGGGAACCTGCCGGCTTCAGTTTATTGCCTCACTGTTCTCAGCACTGCCTAGTGCCCCCACCTGGGCCTAGGCCAGCAACGGCTATAGCCAGGAGTCTTATACCCAAATCACGGGAGTTGCCCCCCCAGTATTGAGATTACGCTGATGTCTTCAGTAAGCAACAGGCCTTTGAACTGCCCCTGCACAGGCCGTACGACTGTCCGATTGACCTGATTGTGGGGCAGGAACCCCCACATGGACAAATTTACGCTCTCTTTGCCCCCGATCTGGAGGTGCTCCACTCCTACATTGACGAGAGTCTATGTAACGGCTTCATCCACCATTCCCAGTCCCCAGCGGAGGCGCCTATCTTCTTTGTCCCGAAGAAAGATGGCGGCCTGAGGGCGTGTATAGACTATCGTGGCTTGAACAGCATAACCATAAAAAACAGGTACCCCCTTCCCCTAATTCCTGAACTATTGAATTGACTCCAAGGCGCCCACATATTTACAAAGCTGGACCTTAGGGGAGCATATAACTTGATGAGAGTACGACAAGGCGATGAATGGAAGACAGTCTTTCGGACCCGTTACGGGCACTTTGAATACTTAGTAGTGCCGTTTGGCCTGGCCAACGCTCCGGCCACTTTTCAGCACTTCATAAATGATATCTTCCACGATATTCTGGACACCTTCATCATCACCTACCTGGATGACATTTTGATTTATTCCACGTCCCTAGAGCAACACGTTCAACATGTCCGCCAAGTATTCCAACGCCTCAGGCAACATAGATTTTATTGCAAACGAGAGAAATGTGCTTTCCACATTTGCACCATGGAGTTCCTTGGATTCATTATCACCCCTGCCGGGACTGAAATGGATAAGAGGAAAGTTGCGGCCATTCAACAATGGTCCCCTCCTAAAGCAGTGAAGCCGCTTCAACGATTCCTGGGGAGTATAAGTTACTACAGACACTACTTCCCCAACTATGCCGAGGTCACGGCCCCATTGACCCAACTTCTTAAGAAGAATCACCCTTACATCTGGGGACCCGACCAGCAGCACAGCTTTGCCCATTTAAAAAGGACTTTCACTACCACCCCTTTATTACAGCACCCCGACTTTCAGAAACCCTTTTTCATAGAAGCAGATGCTTCCAGCATAGCCATCGGAGCAGTCCTGCTGCAACCTGCTGAAGACTAACAGTAGCTCCTTCCATGTGCATACTACTCCCGTCAACTTACCTTAGCCGAACGGAACTACACTGTCTTTGATCAAGAACTGCTAGCAATTAAAGCCGCGTTTGAGACATGGCGGCATTATCTAGAAGGAGCTAAACACCCTGTCACCGTAATGAGGGACTATAAGAACCTAACCTTTTTACAGTCTGCCCAGATCACAAATGCGCACCATGCGAGGTTGGCCCTTTTTTTTGCACGTTTCACCTTCGTCATACAACACCGTCCCGGCATGCAGAATGTCCTGGCCGATGCGCTGTTTCGTTACCATGAAGGACAGGAGAGCGAACCACAGTCACAGGGCCCCATCCTAGAGCGCAAGGTCTTTGCCACCACCTCGCTCTCCCTCAATCAGCTCCGACAAGCCACCGCTCACGAGCTCCCCATGCCAACAGACCCTACCTACACTCTTGAAGAGGGCCTGCTTAGAAGGCATCACAAAATTGTGTTTCCCCCGTCTTGTTGCCCCCATATTTTATGGGCCCACCATGATGCCCCCTTGGCAGGCCACCCAGGCAAGGACCGGACACAAAAGCTCATACAACTGACCTTTTGGTGACCTTCTATTACCTCGGACGTCCAGCAATACGTAGATCACTGTTCTATACTTGTGCCCATACAAAAGTACCTCGCAAGGCCCCTGTGAGCCTTCTACAACTACGCTCGATACCATTAAGACCCTGGCGGTGAGTGGGGCTTGATTTTGTGGTCGAGCTACCCCCCTCCCAGGGATACAACACAATCTTCGTCATAGTAGACCATTTTACAAAGCTGGCCCACTTCGTGGCATGCAAAGGACTGCCATCCACACTATGTGCTGCCCTATTGTTTCTCCGGCACGTGGTCAAACTGCATGGTTGGCCTTCTGAAGTCATCAGTGACCGAGGGACACAGTTCACCTCCCATTTTTGGACCACCCTATTTAAGGCCCTCCGAGTGGATCTGAGGCCAATCACTGCCTACTAGGGCTGTAGCGGAATATCGCAGCGGTAGCTATTTCCGGCGGAAACAGTGTTTCCGCAATTAGTGGAACGGCATGGCAGAGGCTTTCATTCCGCGGTTCCGCTTATTTAATTCCGCAACTTAGTGGAATCGTGGAAACATGACATTTTCGCTATTTCCGCAATTCCGCCAGCGCCAAAAAATAGCGGAATAGCGGTTTTCCGCGATTTCTGCAATTTTTTCGCAATTTTTCCGCAATTCCGCGATTTGCAGAATTCCGGCGGAATTAGCGGAATATCCGCAGAAAAGCCACGGTGTGGCGCGGGCAGTTCCGAAATGGCGGAACGGAATCGCGGCGCGGTAAAAGCTGCTGCCGCATCAGCCCTACTGCCTACCACCCTCAGGCGAATGGGCAAGTAGAGCGGGTTAACCAGAATCTAGAACAATACCTCCCCTGTTATACCAACTACCTACAGGATGATTTCTATTCCTGGTTACCCATGGTCAAGTTTGCATACAATAATGTCCCTAACACATCTTTAGGAAATTCTCCATTTTTTATAACCTATGGTTATCACCCCCAAATGGGCACGCATGAGTCATCATCATCTCAAGTCCCGGTGGCTGGAGTTCCCACTAAACAGATCCTACAAACCCACGCCCTCGCTAAAGCAACCCTAGAGAAAGCCCGACAGCAATATAAAAGACAAGCAGACGCCCATCGCTGCCAATCACCACCGTTACATCCCAGAGATCTCGTCTGGATCGATTGGCACCACTATGCTTCCGCTCGTCCTTCCGCCAAGCTGGACCATCGATATTTCAGGCCGTTTCCCATCCACAAACAAGTCAATGAGGTTACATATACCATTCAGCTACCAAAGGACTGTTGGATACATCCCACTTTCCACGTGTCTCTATTGAAAAAAGTCATTTCTCCTGATACACCCGCAACCCCAGCAGCGGAAGCAGCCCTTCCCCCTCAGGACCTCACTCCGGACTTTGACGTCTGAGCCATTTTGGACGCGAAGCTGATCCACGGCAGACTGCACTACCTCATTGACTGGCTCGGGTATGGCCTGGAGGAGCGCTCTTGGGAACCTGCCTCGGAGGTTTCAGCCCCACAGCTGGTCCAAGCCTTCCATCGTAAACATCCAGAAAAACCTGGTCCTTTCCAGCGCTTTGGCCGGGGACCTCGAGGGGGGGTATTTTCAGCCGCAGCTGCTGGACCCCTCGGGGAGGGCTGCAGTCGGGGCCCCACACATTCACCCCCGCGGCACCAATCCAAGAGGCGGCTCCTGCACCCGCCGCGTCTCTTCCGGCAGCACCTCCAGCAACGCCACTATTGCCCGTTGCCAGGGCAACCCCTGGCAATGCAACGCCGGCAGACCACGTGGCCACCCGATGCAGCACCAAGCAGCCCCGCCCACCAGAACGCTGCTCCATGCGCCTGCAAGCATGCAGGCAGGCAGAGCTTGGTCTTTATAACACCGGCGCCGGTAATCAGAGTTGAGAAGCTGGCCGCTGGAAGTTCCCTGTGCTTGTGTGCGAAGCTAGATCCCTGAGCTAAGTTCCTTTGTGTTTATTCCTTGGTTTTGTCATTGTGTGTTTGTGTTCCCTTACCTCCCTCACCCTCATCATTCCCCCCTGCTCCCTTCCTTCCCTAAGCCTCCTCAAAACATGTAGTGCTTGTGCAGACTGGGGTACAACTGGTAGCAACGTGTGGTGACTGAGTGCAGCCTTATTCCCCTTCCCTAGTGTGAGTGTTTCCCCCGAGTACAAGGATTCCCCTCCTGGGTCCTCCCCTTCCCCTCCTCCTGGAGTGTGAACGTCCGTACCCTCATACCTAATTTGTCGGCCCCATTTGTCCCCCTGCACCACCTCACGTGTCTCCCACACCCCCTTCTGAGCAACTGGGTGAGAGTGTGGGTCATGCCTTTCTTCCATAGCTCTGCGCTCAATGATGGTAGAGGCCGCTACCCCTATTGGGGTATAGGGCTACCATTCTATCCTGACGGGCAATTTCTCCCAGGGCCAGTGCAGAGCATATGAGTGCTTGTTTTGTGAGAGTGGAAAAGAGGTTCCCTGATCCCCCATTCCCCCTATCCCACTGACAATTGGTGAGTTTATGATCGGGCAGATCTCATCCCGAATCCCAGGCCTCTTTTTGGAGGATGGGGTCCAACTGTCAACAGAGGACAACCAGATCTGGCTGGGTGATATGGCTGAGGGACTGAAGCAGGACCTGGGGCATACCTGTGTGGGGTAAAGGGGCCTAGTGTATCTCTGCACCCCCTTTTTGTGGCAGATAACAGCTCAGGGACCACGCTAGGGGCAGAGCTCTTTAAGAGTAGGGACTGCATGGCACCCAACCCCCCCCATTTGCCCAATTTGGGGGATGGTAAGGCATGTGGGGGGCAGCAGAGAATCCCCAACTTCAGGCTATGGATGGATGGGTTGGGGGGGCTCTGCTGCCCCTCCCTTTCAGGCTGGGAAGGATGGTCACCTGGATGGGGGCGCTGTGGGGGTAGCCCAGCCCCCACTTTGGTTAAAAAGTGTGGTCCTGCTGTTATAACACAGGTTTATGCCCTCATCTGGGTGTCTGTTTATTGTTGTTTATTGCTTAATAAAGTTGCAGCCAATGCCCGTAAACGTATACTTGTGTCTGCCTGGTTCCTTTGGGTTGTGTGCGCACAACAGGAGTCGAAGAAATAATCTCCGCTTTGTCAGTATTCCAGGAGGAACTGAAGGTTCTAATATTATCATATTTTTGAAATGTTTAATTGAACAGATATTTCCTGCAGAAGATTGGATTTATGCCATTGGGACAGAAAGAGCTCATAGAATTTATGGTAGAAAGGATAAGGAGAATTCATATCCAAAAGCCATTACTGCTTATTTTCTTGACTTTCAAGATAAAGTAAATTTGCTAAAACTGGCGCGTAATATGACAAAGATGCGTTTCCAGGGATATAAAATCAGACTGTATCCTGACTACACGGCGGAAACATAGTCATTGAGACTATGTTTCAATGTAGACAGTGGTACAAATATATGGGCTCTTTGACAAATAAAGTTTTTACGCCTTATATTAAGTAACCTGCAGTATCCTTATATTTCTATTCTTCAATTCTGTGGCAGGATAAAAAAAAAAATTTGAATCTCCTGAGGAATTGGATACGTTTTTGCTTTGTCTTTCAAAATGAACAGGAAGAGATTTGAAGTAATATTATTGTATACATTGATATATTGTGTACAGTTGTGCTCATTTTTGCTGCATTGGATTGGATACTATTGTAAGGGATGAGGAACTTCGATTTTGTTTACGTGGGGTAGATCGAAGAACATCCATGAATATAAAGTAAAATGATGTATATGGGTACTTGATTTACCCTACAATTGGAGGCGCATAATGGAGGTTTTATTTATTTGAATTAAAATGGTGGGTGGCAGAAATCACATTTATGAGATTTTGTTCTCTAATTTTTTAGTAATATTTTTTGGGTATGGGTAAATAAATAAAGGCTTGGTAAGAATTTTGAATAAAATTTTGGGGGGCCTTGTTTCTCAACATGAAGGGCTATAAAATATTAGAAGATATAAAGGAAAATAAGTAATCGGAAGGGGTGGAACAAACTAAATGAGACTGATGAAGACTGAAAATATTAATTCTGTATCCTGGAATATTCAGAGATTAAATACCCCTGTAAAAAGGATGAAATTGTTTAGAGTGCTGAAGGCTCATAAAGCAGAGAATGCATGCTTGCAGGAAACACATTTATTAGAAAAAGGTTCTTGGAGGTTAAAACATAAGGGATGGGACAAACAGTTTATTTCATGTGCTAAGCAGAAACGGCCAGGTGTGGCTTTATTACTTGCCTCAAAGCTATGTGTGCCAAAGCAGAAGGTTAGGAGAGATTTGGAGGGGAGATTTCTATTGGTGAAAGGTATGATTGAGCAAGAAACATTTAGATGAGTGGGATTATATGCTCCAAACGAAAACACTAGTGTTTTTTTGTTTGTTTTGTTTTTTAAAGTGTTACCTCTGATTAAAAATGAAGCTATCAGACAGATTTTTGTTTTGAAGGATTTCAACTTTCCTCTTTCTTCTATAGACAAATCTAGTACAGTGCCTTTAAAGAGATGGAACTTGGAAGTGGGGAAAATGTTAGTGGAAGCTGGGTGGGTTGATACATGGAGACATTTAAATGATAAACAATTCAATTATACTTTTTTCTCAGCAAGATACCATATGTACTCCAGAATTAATTAAATTTTGGTTAATAAGGTGTTTATAAGGCACTGTAAAAAAATGTACTATTGAGGTCACTTCCATTTCAGACCATGATTTGGTACTTTTAATACATACTGGTGATATACAGAATATAAGGAAAGAGAGATATCTTCAAGATATGGGTGTTAAAAATAGAACAGAAAAAAAGATTAAGGAGTATTTTGAAACTAATTCCACTGTATATGTCACCCCTTTAATATTTTCAGATGCTGTCAAGACAACTTGCCGTGGAGAGTTTATTTCAGTGGTGGCACATTTTTTTACAATGTAGGGTTGACGTAATTAAAGATTTATATGAGCAACTTGGTAAGTTAAAGAAAAAAATAGAAAATCTCAGAAAAAGAAAATACAAGTAGAAATTAATAAAATGACAGTAACTCTAGAGACGGAATTTATTGTCCAACAGATTAAAAAAGCCAGGTGTTTTTATTATGGGGAAAAAAAAATAAAATAAGGCAGACAAAGTTCTGGCTTGGTTATTTTAAAAAAAGCCAGGCAAAAAGCAATAATTACTAAAATTAAAGAGAAGGAGGGGAAAGAATTTATAATAGTTAAGAAATATAAATGGCATTACTGGAGTATTTCAAGGAAATTTATACCACCACATCACCCAAGGTAGAAGAAATTAATAGTTTTTTGAGAAATCTGCCTTTGCCTAAACTTAATGAAGATCAACTGAAGTTTTTAAATGCCCCGATATTATTAGGAGACGTTACCACCATTATTAAGTCGATGCAAAAAAGTAAGTCCCTGGGAGTAGATGGTTTATTTTCTGAATTTTATCAGATGTTTATCAAACTATTAAGTTCTAATTTAACTAATTTGTTTAATAAAATATTGGGAAATTACCCCAAACGTTTTACAAAGCACAAATATCATTATGTCCTAAAGGCCAAAACCAGATTGGGCCAAGTAGTTATAGGCCTATATCGCTCCTCAATGTTGATTCTAAAATATTCACCAAAATTTTGGCAAGTAGAATAAATCGTATCATGAGAGTTGTCATCTACCCAGATCAGACTGGTTTTATTCAGCAGCAAAATAAATAAAAATAAATATTTCAGTGCAGATAATTTACGCACCACAGTGAATTTAATTCATAAAATAAATAAGGATAAAATGGAAGCATTAATTATTTCAATGGATGCGGATAAAGTTTTTGACAGGGCGGAGCATTTATGTTTATCTTGGAAAAAAAATAGGGGTAATTTTTTAGATAGGGTGAAAATAATTTATTTACGGCCAGTTTCTCAAATAATGGTGAATGGGGTTGTGTCTCCGCCTTTTGTGTTATCTAGAGGAACCAGAAGGGAATGTCCATTGTCTCCTTTACTTTTTAATATCATTTTTGAAGCACTGGAAGTCGCAATAAAGTCTAAAGTAGATATAACAGGTATTAATATAGATAAAGTTTAAAAAAAACTAGCTTTGTATGCTGATAACATGTTGATCTTTTCAACAAATTTAGAAACTTCGGTGCCGCAATTATTACTTTAAAAAAAAATAATCATAATACTTTATTGCTTAGCCGGTTAGGCTATTGCCAAAAACACACAACATACATACATAGACCCAAACCATAAAATAAACAAAAAATAATAATACAATAAAGGGTATTTTCAGATGTTACGAAACCACGCTCAACCACAGTCAATCGGCAGTGGTGGCGAATGGTCCCATAACGTCTGTTTGAATCCCGCCAGATGTTCACCACAGTGAACCACTGGCGGGAATCAAAATAACCATGCTTTCGAGGATGGTCCAGGAACCATCTCTGAAAGCGTAGTCGAAGTGATTCACTTTTCCCCCACAACAGACATGAAGTTAACATGCTCAACCATGGTGGAATTCACCGTGGTGGAGCGTGTCAACGGGTATTTTCAGACGAGACGGGGTGGCATTCACCCCGTCCCGGAACCACTCTTCAGATTCCCCGCTGGAATCAGCCCGTCACGTCCAACAGATGTGCCGGCTGCTCCCGGCGGGGAATCGGGGAGGGGGCGGGGCCTGCAGCAACATGTGGCCACATGGCTCCGCCCCCCACCGCCCACCCTCTGGGGAGATGGGCGGGCCTCCCGGAATCCCACTGGGGATTCAGGGTCTGGTTTCCGTCCAGACGAGACGGGCCCCCTCATCGCGGCGGGGAATCACATTCACCATGTGATTGGCACCGGTCCCCACCGGTTCCCCCGATCGCATGGTGAATGTGATTCCCCGCCACGATTGACCATGGTTAACATCTGGGGGGAACTTCTGGTTCCCCAACAGACGTTACAAGTCCATTCCCCACCACAGGGTATTGACTGTGGTTGAGCGTGGTCTCGTAACGTCTGAAAATACCCAACATCACGTCTGCTCCCTGACCACGGCCAGAAATCGGCGGCCGTGCTCGCCGCCGATTCTGGGCCGTGGCCAATCTCCTGGGGGGTGGGCGGGTGCCACGGCCAATTGGCCACAGCACCCGCCCATCTCCGGGAGGGCAGGCTGCTGGGGGAGCGTGGGGGCGGGACTGTGCGGCCGCACGTAGCGCCGCGCAGCCCCGCCCCTTCCCCAGACACCCTGCTGGGATCAGCCAACACGTCTCTTGACGTGCCAATATTGATCCCAGCGGGGAATCAATAGGGTGATTCCGTGCATTCGCAATAGCATTCACCCCGTCACGTCTGAAATCATCCAAAGTAGTAATAAAAATTTAAAACACCAAATACAACATACAAAAATCAAATTAACAGGCCATCATATGGTGTAAGCAGACACTCACCCAGACCATCTGGAATGATTAGAGCTCAAGTACAAAGTGCCTGTGTAGGTACCTTGTCCTTATCTATTTTCTGCTTTACATTATTAACAGAAAACAAATATTGGCCCACTTTCCCCGTAATTACAGAGGAACAATCACTCAACAATTATCTGACATAAAACCCGGGGAGGAGCGGCCTGGTAAAAAGGGGCAATCAAAGGTGCTATATATTTCCCCCGTAACCCAGAGAACATAGGGCACCGCAGTAAAATATATTCCAAAGAATCGACTTGTTCAGGGGGCACTGGCACAGCTGCTCAGCTAACGGGGTTCCTTTATATCTGCCTTCCGTTAGAGCAGAGGGGAATGCATTTAATCTGGCCAGAAAAAATAACCGTTTTTCTCTTAATGGAAGGCTACCCCCCCAGATAGGACATAGGAGACGGCGAGGCATTCGCAATCATGGGGTAAAGCCCTAGAGTCCTGCTATTACCAATTTCGGCACTTGCAATTATTATCATTGGTCGTTTTTACACAGATGGGCGTGGGTGGGTGTCTCCTTTTACATGGACACACACTCATCTCCACCCATGGGGCCTCCTCCGGCTTTCCAGATGGCCCCGTGAGTGGAAGTGGGTGTGCGCCAGGAGAGTGCACGCACAAAACACCCACCACCCATGGTGTTTACACGGTGCAAAACCCATCTCCTCCCCTCCACTGCTGGCAAGGTTCCATGGATGCCACCCCCCACCACACACCCGCTGGAAAACCCAGCGGTGGGTGGGACCGTCTGTGTAAAAACAGCCATTGATTGAAAGATTTGGACAAATAGCAAGGTACAAAATTAATATTAAGAACATAAGTAGTGCCATACTAAATTAGACCAATGGTCAATCAAACCCAGCAGCATGGGACAAGAATCAACAGTCACAATGGACAATCCATTCCCCGTTGTTCACTCCCAGCTCCCGCGAGCTACTTGGTTAATAGCCATCAATGGACCTACTATCTAAGAACTTATTCAGTCCTTTTTTAAACCCAGCTATACTACTGGCCCTGACTACGTCCTCTGGTAACAAATTCTATAGGTTAATTATATGTTGAGTGATAAAGTACTTCCTTTTATTTGTTTTAAATCTGCCAGCAGCTAGTTTCATGGGGTGTCCCCTAGTTCTAGTAGTATCTGAGAGGGTAAATAACGATTCCCTATCTATTCGTTCCATACCACTCAAGATTTTATAAACCTCTATCATGTCCCCTCTCAGTCTTCTCTAAGCTGAAGAGACCCCCAGCTTGTCAAGTTTCTCTTTGTACGGAAAGTCAGCCAGGACGGGCAAGGATATAGTTCACAACTAGTTGCCCTCACCGCTCAAAGCACCTCCCCCACATCAGTGGGTTATACCAATTGAAATTGATCCAAACAAAGAGGACAAGACTGAGCTTCCATAACCTCAAACTCTGACCCTGCAGGTAAAATGGCAGCACCCAAGTCGTGGTGAATATGAGCAATTTTGTCTGCAAAGTAATCCAAAAAGATGTCACTGTGTGCATCAGAGGACTCCATTTCCAGGCGGAGGTAGAACAGATTAAATAGGTATCTCACCACGCAGAACAGCTCTGCCATTTTTTTTTATATGGGGTGACCAGAACTGCGCACACTAATTAAGGTGCAGACGCACCATAGATTTATATAGACACATTATATTTTCAGTTTTATTCTCTAGTCCTTTCCAAATAATTCCTAACATCCTAATTTAATTTAACACCTTCATACTGTAAATATGCAATACTGTTCTGCAATACTGTCAACATACCCACAAGCAGGTTCGTGTTGAAAAAATGCACCACTTACCCTTAGGTATATGGGGTCATGTCCAGTCCTCCACTACTCTTGCAGTTTCTGTATGTTATAGTCTAGAAATGGGAGGTCAATTCAACCTCCACTACCATAATTGTGGGATGTTACTGTTAACATTGGGGGTACTAGTGATCCCAAATACCTTTTGTATTAGTATTGTTTGTGCTGCAAACAATAACTCTTAATAAAATTAAAGTTTTTATATTTAACTGCAATCATTTTCAAATCACCTTTATTTTTTTCCAATTGTGACTTGATATTAAGCCAATAGGAAACACTAAGTTAAATTAAGCGGGTCAATCACCCCATCTCAAAAAATATATAGTAGAAATACCAAAAAAAGTACAGAGAAGGGCAACAAAAATGATAAAGGGTATGGAACCGCTTCCATATAAAGAGGCTTTATAGATTAGGGCTCTTCAGCTTGGAGAAGAAAAGATTGAAAGGAATTATGACAGAAGTTTATAAAATCATGTGCAAAGTTGAACAAGTTAATAGGGAGTGATTATTTATCCTCTCAAGTAGTACTAGAATTAGGGAACACTCCACGAAATTAACTGGCAGCAGATTTAAAACAAATAAAAGAAAGTTTGTTTTTTCCTCAACGCATAATAATGGTGTTTTCAGACGTATACGCCCTAACAGACGTGCCAGGGGATCCCAGCGGGGAATTGGGGAGGGGGGCAGGGCCACGCAGTGCAACATGCGGCCGCACGGCCCCGCCCCCTCCACGCCGCCCACCCTGTGGGGAGACGGGTGGGCGGCAGGGCCAATGCCGCCGCAGCGTCTGGCCGAATCCGCCACGGCCCGGAATCCCGCCAGTGCTTCCGGGCCGTGGCGACCGACCAGACGTCACTTTTCTTTGATCCCCGCCGGAGATCACTTTCACCACGCTTCCCGGGAAATTGGTGCAGCTAGCCCGGGAAACGTGGTTGAAACTGACCCCATGTGGGGATTGAGCGTGGCAAACATCTGGTGGCCACCAAACAGACGTGCGAGTCACAGTGACCACCGGTGGGTATTCACCGTGGTTCACTGTGATCTCACAACATCTGAAAATACCCTAACTTGTGGCATTTGTTACCAGAAGATGTGGTCACAGCCAGTAGTACAGCTGGATTTAAAAAAGGATTGGATAAGTTCTTGTAGGGTAGGTCCATTAGCCAATAACCGCTATTAGCCAAGTAGGTATGAGGGATGTAACTTCTTACTTTCAGGAGCTGGGAGTCAACAACAGGGAATGGATGACCCCATTATGACCTGATGGGTACCTTCTGCGAAGTGACAGATATTGGCCGCTGTCGGAAACATAATTCTGGACTCAATGGACCATTGGTTTAACCGAGTATGCTACTTATATTCTTATGTTAACTCAGCTATCAATGAATACACTGTTAGCAGCAATTTTACTGATGATCACTGGGTGATTTCAGACGTTACGGCCGCCCGAATTGACCGCGGGCTGTGGTGTGGTTCGGACCATGGGCGGGGGTCAAGGGGTGGGCGAACAGACATTCCCCCCTTGCCCCCGACCCGTGGGGAACGAGACACCATGGCCCAGAGTCAATCCAGGCGGCCGTAACGTCTATTGGATCACCCTACTGCGAAGGGGGCGGGGCCGTGTGGTGCTGCGTGCGGCCGCACGGCCCCGTCCCCTGCGCGCTGCCATCAGCCCGCCCCCCAGCGCGACGGGCAGGAAGTTTATCCTATCTGGTCGAACCGCCCGCCCAGGACCGGGAAGATGAACCCCGACCATGGTGAAGAGTGAGTAAACAGACGTGATGAACCCTTCACCATGGCTGTGGTGGCCTTTGACCACGCTTCGTTACCTCCACGTGATGAGAGGTAACAAAGCATGGTCAATGCAAACGTGGGCCGCGTTTGACTGTGGTGAACATCTGGCGGGTGGCAAACAGACGTTCACCGCGGCCCGCGTTTGACTGTGGTCGTGGCGGGGTGAATATTCACCCCGTCACGTCTGAAATCACCCACTGTTGCTGAAACACTAAGTGTCTTGTGCAAGCGGTGGTGAAAGCAGTCGGTCTGGCCGCCAAACAAATGTAATGGCAGCCAGGCCGGGGGCAGGGAGATGCACAGATGTGAATCCACCCATCCCCATGCTGCAGAGTGCCTTAGGAGGCATGGCACACAGCTCCCCCGCCACTCTAGACCGCAGTAAGTAAAGCGGCCTTTCAGCCGTGATAGCATCCAACATCTGGTGGGTACATTCCAATGTGACAGCGGCACCCAGTTTAACTCGTGCTAAAGCAGGTTAAACTGTGCTGCCCTCATATTTGAAAGCAACCACAGACACTCAAAATATACAGAGAATAGAGTATCAACACTTTTCAACACCAGTAAAATTCCTAATAAAATATTAATTAGAGAACGTCTTTATGTCAGAAAAACCAAGTGAATTTAGATGTCTGATCAGCAACTTGAAGTTCTATAATTTATACTTATGAAGCTTATATGCATGCAATCCTATCTATAATGAGACTGCATCGGTTGTGGCAAGAGGAGACATTTGTGTAGCTGGTGTTGAAAATTGGTTTGACAGAATTTTGAAGAACAGAACAGAAACACTATAAACTTTGACCTGATGGATTATATAAATCTGTAGATACAATTCTGAGATTTGCCAGAGATGAGCGCTCAAATGGTTATATGAACTTGTTAAGTAGCCTACGACTTTTCTTTGTTTCCGTTTCCCAGTTTTCACCACACATTTGGTTATTGCACATATCAGCAGGTTCTCGTAACGTACTTCATTTACACAGCCAATCCCATCATAGTTCTGATCAAAACAAAATGGGGGTGGGGGAATTATAAGATGAACAGGAACAGTGCTTATGGGCTTTGTCAGAGAAAACCTTCTCAACATTTTTTTCAAGATTTCTATAATGTGTTGTACCAATAAAATATAATTGAACTGAACTAACAAAAAAAGTTACAACATAATTTCAAACTCTTTCATAACAATCAGCATAACTTTTCAGAAATCAAACTTCTACCAAGTTTACCAACTGAACAAAGGCACCAGGTCTTTTGATGTGTGTATCATGAACATGTGGCTCTCTTTTGAAAGTACCTTGGGAACTTCGTCAAAGCCTTTGAAATCTTTAAGTGATCGGCATGACACTGTCTTGATACCTGGTATTGCTCAAGCAAAGGAAAAGTTTGAAAACCATGTTCAAACATTTCCCTTTCAACTTTATTTAAAATTATTAGATCAAAAGGCTCTTACAAATTCAGTCATGCTCCAAAAAGCATGGAAATTGTAATTTAAGACATGTTAAAAACATAAGTGCCATACTGTGTCAGACCAATGGTCCATCAAGCCCAACATCCTGTCCTCCAACAGTGGCCAATCTCGATCACGTGGGAGAAGAACCAACAGTCACAATGGGCAATCCATTCCCCTTTGTTCACTCCCAGCTCCCGACAGTAAGAATGTCATCCCGTAAGCTACTTGGTTAATAGCCATTAACTCTCCAAGAACTTTCCAAGAACTTCTCCAGGCCTTTTTTAAACCCAGCTATACTACTGGCCTTGACAACATTCTCTGGCAACAAATTCCATAAGTTAATTATGCATTGAGTGAAAAAGTACTTTTTAAAATTTAATTTAAATCTGCCGGCAACTAGTTTCCTGGAGTGTCCCCTAGTTCTAGTACTATTTGGTAAATAACCGTTCCCTATCTACTCGTTCCACACCACTCAAGATTTTATAAACCTCTATCATGTCCCCTCTAAGTCTTTTCGAAGCTGAAGAGACCCAGCTTGTCAAGTCTCTCTTTGTACGGAAGCCGTTCCATACCCTTTGTCGTTCTCGTTGTCCTTCTCTGTACCTTTTCTAGTTCAGCTATGTCTTTTTTGAGATGGGGCGGCCAGAACTGCACACAATATTCCAAGTGCGGTTGCACCATCGATTTGTATAGAGGCATTATGACATCCTCTGTTTTATTCTCTATCCCTTTGCGAATAACTCCTAACATTCTGTTTGCTTTTCTGACTGCTGCTGCATGCTGGGCTGAGGATTTCAATGTATTGTTCACAATCACTCCCAGATCCTTTTCCAAAGTGGTAACTCTGAGCTTACCCAGCATTGTGTACTCATAGTTTGGGTTATTTTTCCTTTTGTGCATCACTGCACATGTTCACATTAAATGTCATCTGCCATTTAGATGTCCAGGCACCCAGTCTTGTTAGTAGTAAAGGTGTAAAGTCTTGCATATTGGACTCGCTTACAACTTAGGGTCCATGAACCCACACTTTGTTTTGATATTTTAGCCCCAAATCCTCTTCCTCTGCAGGCTGGGGGAAACACTGAAGCTGGAGAGAGCAGAGGGGTAGGGTGTAACAATTGGGTGCGATAAACTCTGCTGACATCCGTACAAAAATTGGGTATCATGAACTCTCTTGGCATCTATACAATAGCCTGCAATAAATGCCACTTAGGTCTGTACAACAATAGCCTGCAATAAAAGTTATACAACAAACACATAAAATCAATTCAGGCCACACCTGAATTTTTGAGCACTGCTAGATTTCTTAATACTGCTCCCAGAACTAAGTCTCAATGAGGAAAAAAAAAGTCACAGAGGGGAAAAAATGTCATTTTGTCTCCAAAACTCAAAACGTAACATTATTTTCCATCCAATTTGCCTAATTTTTGCCCAGGTTCTATGTCTCACCGAAGTGATCCTCCCTCCCAAATTTCACAGTAATAAAAGATGTCATCCTGATTTTATAATGAACAGAACGTTTGAAATTTTAACACAGTGATGCAGCTGCCTTAACTACAGAGCCACTCGCATAGCAATATATAATCAGGGACCTGTGTTCACTGTGTTTTCCCATTGGCAGCAATAGGGAAAATGAAACGAGCACAGCTCCCTGCCCAAAATACATTGCCCCGTTATTGCTAAAATGTTTTAACATCGTTCAATTGCTTGCGAAAAATTATCATTCTTTTTTACACTCAATTTGTGCAACATTGCCATCAATGCCTATTCATTAGCTTTACCGGGAATTCCCTAACCCGTGCATCAAGACCCGAAGTGTGGTGTCACACTCTGTGGACAGGGTCTCAATCACCAGAACTGTAAAAATCCACTTGCCTGCTTACCTCTGGGTATTCTTTGAGCTAGCAAGTTGATTTTACTCCTCAACTGCAAGTTCTATCCTGATGCATAGATTTTATGCCTGGTTAGGGATTGATTTTTAAAAAAAATTGCCCTGACAATCATGATATTAGTTGTGCTTTGCATACATTTGTTGCTCTCTGGGATCACAGATTTACTGCTAAGGGTGATTTCAGACGTTACGTTGTCTGAAATCACCACAGGGTGTTTTCCGACGTGACGGGGCAAATTGGCCCCGTCACGAAAACAATAAATTCACCCCCTGCCAGGATGACCCCGTCACGTCCTAACACACGTGACGGGGGATCCCGGCAGGGAATCGGGGAGGGGGCGGGGCCGCGCAGCGTAACGTGCGGCCGCGTGGCCCCGCCCCCTCCACGCTCCCCGCCACCCGCCCTCTGGGGAGAAGGGCAGCTGCCGCAGCCAATGCGGCCACAGCGCTCGGCCGCTTTGGCCACGGGCCGGAATCCCTGCGTGGATTCCGGGCCATGGCTGCCGTCCAGAAGTGACGGCGGGGTTCATCATGGCGGGGAATTGCCTTCGCCACGCAGCGGTCGCCAGTCTCGCCGCTTCGGCTGCTCGTGTGGCGAAAGTGATTCCCTGCCATGGTAACATCTGGGGGGGAAAATCCGTTTCCCCCAACAGACGTTCCGTGATCACAGCCACCACAGGGAATTGACTGTGGTTGACTGTGATCTCGAAACGTCTGAAAACACCCACAGTCAACCATGGAGGGGGTTGAAAGCATGTGAACCTGTTTGCTCGCATCCAGATGTTCAGCTCAGTCAACCACCCCCCGCGGTGACCCTAGCCACGCTTTATTCTCCCACACCACGGCGGCGAATGAAGCATGGTTAGGGGGAATCCGGAGTGTGGTGAAGGAAAAGTAACGTCTGTTACCTTACCTTCACCGCGTTCCAGAGTCTTGGTGGTGGGCGGCAGCAGCAGCAGCCAGATAGGAGGCTGTGGCTGCCTGTCTCGGGAGGGAGGGCAGCTGGGGAGTGCAGGGGGCAGGGCCGTGCGGCAGCACGCTGCGTCACACAGCCCCGCTCCCTCCAGGGTGTGTGTGTCCCGCTTTAGATGTTACGGGCAGGCGCTTTCACCACAGGCCGTGGGGTGGTTCGGACCACAGCCGGGGGCAATGGGGCGCACGCTTGTTGGCGCGCCCCTTCACCCCCGGCCGTGGTCCGAACCACCCCACGGCCCGTGATGAAAGCGCCTGCCCGTGACATCTGAAATCACCCTAAGTCTCAAAATGGGGTCACAGAAGCAAAGTTTTGGGAACTGATGAGCTAGGCATCGCTTTTCTTCTTCTAGACATTATTGCTAGATCATCTATATTGGATTGTCTAATATTTCTACCTCAAATTTTATATTCACCTCAAATTTTATATTCACTTATTTAACTCCTCCTTGATCTCTCTGCTGCCTTCGATACCGTTGACCACTCACTCTTGCTGGATTCCCTTCACTCCCTTGGCTTTTATGGCTCTGTCCATAACTGGTTCTCCTCCTACCTATCTGACCGCTGCTTTAAGGTGTCTCTCTCCAACTGCGCCTCCTCCTCCTTCCCCCTCTCACTTGGTGTTCCTCAAGACTCTGTTCTTGGCCCTCTCCTCTTCTCAATCTATACCTCATCCTTAGGCAAACTCATTGCCTCCCATGGCTTCCAATACCACCTCTATGCTGATGACACTCAACTCTATCTCTCTACTCCCTCTCTCTCTCCCTCTGTTCAAGCTCGTCTCATCAACTGTCTCTCTGACATCTCTACCTGGATGTCTCAACGTCAACTCAAACTCAACATGGCTAAAACTGAACTCCTTATCTTCCCCCCTCATCCTTCCTCTCC
>QEPC01010294.1:2180853-2228651 GCA_003113815.1 Sphenodon punctatus | reverse complement strand
CTGCCCCTGGGCTGTGGAACTTGCTCCCGGAAGAGGCTCGGGTGGCTCCCACTCTCCTGCTGTTTCGGCGTGTATGTAAGACCTGGCTGTTCCGTCAGGCTTTTGGCGAGGGGTAGGGGTGGGGTGGGGTTTTTCCCCACATATTGTAATTTTAAATTGTTTTAAACATTTTTATATTTTTATTTAATGTTGTTCGCCGCCCCGGGCTGCCCTGAGGACAGGAGGGGCGGGATATACATTTTAAATAAATAAATAAAAAATAAATAAATATTTAGAGGTAAAGCTCCTTATGTACTCCTACGCAGTATTTCCCTAATACACAAGGATTAGATTAACCCATTTGTATTGTATTTGCCCCCAGAGGTTTGTTCAATAAGCTGTTGTTTGGTTGTATACTTAGTATGACCCTTCAATCCTTTTCAGCCCCAGTTTTCAAAGATATAAAGACCTGTTTTGCAGGGATGGCTTACATTCTTTTTTCCTAGATGGTTACACTACATGGTCACTCCTAGATTGCTTTTCACTGTCTTAACACACACCTTGTTGGAACGGTCCCAGATTACTAAGTGATTCAAATCGCCATGCTCTTGTTATTTTTCATTTTGTCAATTTCTCGTTTGCAAACCTTATCAGCAATGATTTCATCTTTTCTTTAGGGTATAAAAATTGGGTGTTTTGTCAAAATTGATTCTTCTGTTTACTCTATAAACAACATACTCAATTTTGATAATTTACCACTTGTTTAATTGAGATCCACCTATTGCCCCATTCTTTGTCTGTGTAATAAACTTGATTAATATTGTATGGTAATTGTTTTAAATATATGATGGTACAATGCTAAATTCCTCCCAGAAATCTATCACAATGAGCTACCTTTAATCAATTAAGGTCATAATTTGAGATTTTTGTGTGATTTTTATTGTATGTTTAACTGTGATATTATTATTATATGATGTACACAGCCCCAGGCTGACATTGGGTGGCCGGGGGAGGGGGAATAGAAAGTTTTTATAAATAAAATATACATATATATATATATATTTTAATCAAATTTGTGTGGCAATACCCATTAAACCACATTGACAGGAATTAAATTAGCTACAGCTATAACTTTATGAAATTCATATAATTTTCCCCATCATTTGTTCAATGTCAGACTATCCCTCCTAGAATTACTAATATCATCCTAATTGTTTTTCTTAAATAGTGGTTTTGCCTTTGGGAGTTTCTCCAATATTCTTTGCCCATTTGACTGGGTTAGCTGAATAGTTTTCATAAGCAGGAGAGGGATCAGGGTGAGTAAGGACAAGGGATCGATATTCAGATTAAATTACGGATTTGGATCTGTAATTTACAGATTAAACTGTGGATTCGGATTTATAGTTTTGGATTATTCCCACTGAAGTCAATGGGAAACCGATCCATAGTCCTAGTCAGACCTCCCCTCCACCCCCATCCCTCGGGGCCCCGGAATGGTAGTTACCAGCCTCTGAGAGATTGAAGGGCCACTACAATGGGAGGGGGGGGCTCTCCCAGCAGGCTCCCTTGCCAAAGTGCGCTACCGAGCTTCCAGCTCTGCAGCGCGCAAGTATAAATCAGTCACAGGGGTCATTCTGCACATGTGCAAAATGGCCACCACCCTTAACCAAAAGCTTTTTTCAGACCCATCTGAATGGGTGAAAAGGTTCCTTATGACTGTATGCTAAACTGTTCTTCCTGCAATCAAATGAAGTTCCAGCAGTTTCCCTTGTTTATATTTAAGTTTTTTATAGACATGCTGATCAAAATAGTCAGAAAGGGAAATAAAAACATGGGGCTCATATATACTGTGCAACTGTAATATTTTCTTGTGCTTCTTCAGTTTCTCTATTCAAATAGAATCTTCTGAAGTTCGAGGTTGGAAAGTCTGGCTTAATTCTGTTTGGTACAACACAGTGCATTCTTACAGCTTTCTATTCAACGCAGTTAGTCCTAGGTTCCAGTTCACTTCAGCTTCACTGAGCTCCTTATTCTGTAAATTTAGTTTCCTTACAGCTCACTGGTCCAGAATTAATCCAGACAAAACTTCAGGATTAAAAAACTTAAATTACAGACAGGCATATTTCCTTTGGTTGAACAAACAAGAGTTTAATCAGTTAGTGCCATCTAGTGGAACCAGCATAACTTATGAGATGAAAAATAAATGGCTCTTTCTTCACATCCTTACAATTCAATGCTTTTAATTCCATAACATTGTCAAATATCTTCTAACATTCATAACAAAATGGTTAAATTTATTAAGTTATTTGAACCATGAAGATATTTAAATGCTGGCATAAGTGTTACACCTTCAAACAATGGGTGAAATCAAATTAGACAATAGCCTGCTGGAGTCTGTGTAGCCCTCAGTCACATTTTTTAGAGTGTAGAGCTAATAAATGGGCAGCACTATGTCTGCACTTCATGTGATGGCAGTATTTATTTATTTAAAATATTTGATATCCCACCCCTCCTGCCTCAGACAGTTTGGGGCAGTTAACAATGTTAAAACATAAAACCACAACTTCAAAACAAATACCCCTCATCAAATAATTACAATAAAAATAAACACACCAAGCTCCCCCTTACCTCTCGGACCTAATCTCCCTACGCACTTCTGCATGCGCTCTCCGCTCTTCCTCTGGTCCCCTCCCTCACTCTCCCTCATTTCTCCTGCTCACCTAACTGCCTTCGACCCTTCTCCCTCGCTGCCCCCCATGCCTGGAACTCCCTCCCTACCCACATCCGCCTTGCCCCCTCCCTCCACTTCTTCAAATCCCTCAAGACCCACTTTTTCCTCGCCGCCTTTCCCAATGCCTGCTAGTCGTTCCCCATATACTTACTGTCTGCCCTCCTCTGTAGACTGCTGCAACCAACTTGACTGTAACCAAGCCAAGCACACGCACCTGAGACTTCGCATCCACTTGAATGTTTGTCTGTCTTCTCCCCTGTCTCTCCCACTGTCCCCTCTCCCTGTCTCCCCCTCCTTGTCCTTTAGATTGTAAGCCACAGGCAGGGACCGCATCTATTCCTATGTTCTGTATGGCACCAGGCACATGGTTGGCGCTATATAAATGTTAATTAATAATTATTATAATAATCTCCCCCCACCCCCTCCATATGCCTGGCGGAATAATAAAGTCTTACATAGCCAGAAGGTGAGCCACCTCCAAGAGGAAGTTCCACAGCAACGGTGCAGCCACTGAGAATGCCCACCTCAAAGTAGCCATCTGCCAACGGTGCAAAACCTCAAGGAGAGCACCCCCGGAAGATTGCAAATGCTGGCTTAGGGCCCGGGGGGGGGGGGGTGAGGTGGTCCTGCAGATAAGTGAGACCCAGACAGTGTAGGGTCTGTAGTGTAGTAGCGCCATTCAACACTTTCCCTCTCCCCAGCTCTGGCTCTAATGGAAAGGGGTGTTGCAGCCAGAGAAGGCTTCTTCCTTGCCCATGAACCCCCCTTTCCATCAAAAGTAGCACTTCATGCTTGAGAGGCTGAAAGAGGACAGCACAATCACACTCTCCCAGCCAAGAGGCGGATACAAGGAGAGAGACCGGGAGGTGCAGGAGGACCTTCTCCAGAGGATCTGCACCCACACTCCTCTCAAATTAGGAAAGGAACCAAGGGAGGCCCATGGATCCCCACTCTTCCCTTGCCCCCCAAGGTTCCTTTCCCAAACAGAGAGAGGAGTGTAGGCACAGATGCCCTGCTCAGCTGAGAAAGTGCAATCACTCTCTCCTCTTGCAGTCGCCTGAGCACGCAAGCACTGCCTCTGATGGAAAGGGAGGGGGGTCACGGCTTGGGAAGAAACCTTCTCTGGCTGTGACCCCGCCCTTTCCATCAGAGGACTTTTACTCCATCCGCTTGCAGCCTCCTGTCAATCAAGAGAGGGCAAACACTAGCAGATGCACACTGGGCGCAGCTCTATGGTGCTGGCAGACCTGGATGCTGGCAAGGCTTCAGGCGGACCTAATAAACGAGATATGGCAACATGGGTGCACCCATTAGCACGCACTGGCCTGCATAGTGAGTCCATGATGTCCCTAGAGGACGCCGTGAGTGGGGAATACATGGTGGGGTGCAGGCCAACATCTGAACACCTAATGGACAGGCAGGCCAACACTCACCTGATGGGGGCTAGTGTGGTATATCATCTCGTTTATAAACACCAAAAATCATATTTTTTGTTAAGTGATAAACAGATGCAAGAAAAGCCACTGCAGTAAAAAACTGTAGGCATAATACTTGTATGCATATTCATAACACATCTCTATGTCTAAAATTAGAAGTACTTCATGGCGGGGGGTATCCGTTTTTGACAGTTTAAGAGGACATGCACATAAGAGGCAAACTGCTTAAAAGTCTCTAAGTCCACACTAACATCCCTTCCCCCGCAAAAAAATGTTTCAAAATGAAGCTTCTGGGAAAAAGTAAACTGACAATGTACTAATAAAAAGAATAGGATATAATGTGCCATGGCACTACAGAAATAGCAACTTCTATATTAGTCGTCTGGGAGCGCCTTCCTGGAGATCCCCCGAGTCTCTCAGGTGGCAACGACGTGGTTGCTCCAAGGCTGTAGAACTCTCTCCTGGCGGAGGTCTGCTTGATCACGGACCTTCTGTCCTTTTGACAGATGTGCAAGACCTGGCTGTTTCGTCAGGCTTTTGGTGGGGGAGAAGGGTAGTGGATGGGGTGATTTTTACCCTTGAGATTAAGATCCAGTCATGAAATAAACATAATAGTAATCAATGTGGAGGGTGTGCTTGGAGTTGTGCAGTCGACCAGTTGTGAACTCAAGCCATGCACGTTCTGGCTGGTGAAAGCTAGCCATGAGACACTGAGCTCGTTGCTCGTTTTTAGGGAAGGTTACTGAATGGGCAAGTTGCATCGCAGCTTCAGGCACATCGCAATGCTATTGGATTCCTGTACTCATGTAAATCCGAATTTCGTCCTAGACATAGCACTAAGACGGTGCTTGCAGCCTTGGTTGACGATCTCCGCTTGCAAATTAATACGGATAGTTGTACCCTCTTGATTTTGGTGGATCTTTCGGCAGCCTTTTATACAGTTGATCAAAGGGTGCTGTTGACATGGCTGCATGACCTGGCAGGGTTTCACAGGACTGCTCAAGTGGTTCTGCTCATTTCTGCAATGCCCCTGCTCTCCCCTAACAGGGCTGGGGATAGTACTGCCCCTCATCAGCTGTCTGGCAACAAGTGTTTTGGTTGATGGAGCACTGGGGTCTGGGAGGGTCAGTTCAACTGGCTTCCCTGCTATCCCCCCAACCCGTGCATTGGGGGACTAGGTACAGGACCTCAAGGACTGACTTGAGCCCTGACATTGGGGGGGGAGGAGGGGGTTGGGGTTTTTTTTAAAAAGAAAGAAAAATTAAGCAATGACCACTAAAGATCTGGGAAGTGCTCCACTAGGAAATTCCAGTGGACAGGACTGGGGTTTTTAGACATGGCTGTGCAATTCACCTAGTGGAAGCCCCCTGAGCAAGACATCTTTCCTTACCTCAATCTTCCCCTCTGTAAAATGGGGATAATGAGTGTTCAGAGAACCATAAGGATAGGGATGGTGGTGACTTGTTGCCCCCTTGGGAGCTTCCTCACGGAGTCCTGCAGGCTTCCATCTTCTCCCCATTCCTGTTTAATACATATCTGAAGACCTTAGGCAAGACTGTTTGGAGATTTAGAGTGAAATTTCATGAGTATGCTGATGTCACTCAACTATCTCTCTTTTTCATCTCACCCAGGTCCTGCAGTCTCAGTGCTTACCCAGCGCCTAGCTACTGTTGGAGACTGGATGAGGGTGAGCCGATTGAAAAGGGAGTCCAAACAAGACAAGAGGTGATGATGGTTGGCCAGCCTTATGACCTGGGGGATATAGGAACCCCTGTTATTGATGGGGTTCGGCCTCCTTTGATCACTCAGGTTTGCAGCCTTGAGGTGCTTTTGGAACCATTGCTGCACCTGGATTTCCAGGTTGCAGCAACTGGGCCCCAGGTATCTGAAAGACTGCCTCTTTCCTTGCGTTCCATTGCGGCCTCTGATGGCTGCTGGGAGCATCCTCTTGAATTATGAAACTCCCTCCCCTTGGAGATACACCTACGCCTGAGCCTGCTCATCTTCTGGAAAAGATCAAAGACCTTTTTGTTTGGCCAGGCGTTTGGCAGGCAGGGATATGGTTAAGTGGAGAGATTAGGGAAAAGGTTGGTGGAGGAGGGCATGGGGGTTTTTTTTTACGCTGTTTTATATTTTGTAAACCACCCTGAGCCTAACTGGAAAGGGTGGAGTAAAAACTGAAATAAATAAATAAATAAATAAACTCACCAATACAGAATTAGAGCACTGAATATACATGTGAGATGACTAGACCTGGCAATTTAATACATGTTTTAAAAAGCACTAATAAGTCTGGGCTCACAACAAACCAAAAGGCCACAAACATTGCTGCCATATCCCAAAAATGCTGATGAAATTAGAGCTCCAGTCCAAAGTAGTACAGTGGAAATTCCTGAGTTGCATTACATTTGAAAGCTGTAACCAATATTTGTTTCTGTAAAAAGCTAGTTTGCTTACCAGATGTCAAAATACAGTCAGAAAACTACCTTCCTACAAAATATTAGTCTGAGATGTTTATTGTCAAGACTGGCCTAGGGTGTTTTGACACCTTGAGGGAAATCTCTTCTCCCCTCTCCCCACAAAAAATCCCAGTCTAGGACTGCTCCCCACTGATCACACCAAAGAGGGGTGGGGGGAGAGCACATTCCAGGTTGGGACTTGTAATGTGGGTGAGGTTTTGCTCAGGGAGCAGAAACCCCAGATGACCAGGCTGACGTTTTACAGGTGACACTAAGAAAGCTGTAGAACACGTGAGTGCCACCCCCGGAAGGCTACAGACCTGGACACGGTGCTCACCTCGTCCAATGGGGCAGGGTAGCCCTAATATATATTGTGAGTTGGTAAACAACGTTTGTTGGCTTTGAAAAACACTTAGCAGTAGAGATTTAGCACATCTATGATGGCCCTTTTCTAGATCTCCAGGGGGTTGGGGGTGGAGGGATGGAAGAGCCCCCAGAAAATTAGCTTTGAGGGAGATGGGAACATGGGATAATAAGGAAATATCTGGAGCACCTCTTACCAAACCCCTGAGGTTTTCATCCATATGAACACCAATTTACAGATTAACTACTATACCAGAGGTGGGCAAGTGGTAGATTGGGAGTCAGGAGCTATGTGGCACCTCTACAGTGGCTCTCTGAAGAAAATTGGGGCACTTACCAGTGAATTTTCTTTTTATGAAGCTCCCGGCTTAGCACTCAACTGGGATGTGTCCTGCTCCAGGAATTTGGAAGGCAGACCTCAAATATGCAGATTTGTGGCGGACCAGGTGTGGGACACTCCGTTTCTCCCAGTTTGAGTTCATCCAGTGACCTAGGAGAAAATAGAGATAGAGCCTGGAGGTCCAGGTGGGAAGGTCATGGTATTTTGCCCCCACCGGCAGGCTCAGGGTGGGCTGGACTGCGAAGCAGGGAGCTTCATAGAAAGAAAATTCACCGATAAGTGCCCCAATTTTATTTTCTTCCTTCAGCTCCCTGCTTGGCACTCTTCAACTGGGGATGTACCAAAGCAGTGCCAGCGGGTGGGAAAAAGGAGAACAGGGGCCCAGTTACAGGTTCATCTCAATGGCCTGGAGAACTCCGTGACCGAATGCCGTGCCCGCTGAGGCCAATGTGTGGATTTTATAGTGTCTAGAGAAGGTGTACAAGGATGTCCGTGTTGCTGCCATGCAGATTTCATCACACGAGGCCCTGGATGTGAGGGCACAGGATGTGGCAGCTGATCTGAGTTGCTCCCTGAGGAAGGGTCCTTCCTGAAACTCTGTAAGCTTCAGTAATACAGCAGCAGATCCATCAGACAATCATAGCCTTGGACACTGGGCACTCCCATCAGAGTCTCCAAATAAGACTAATAGGCTGGACGATCTGCTACCAGCCTGAGTTCTTTGTATGTAGACCTTCAGGGCCCTACGGATGTTGAGAGTATGCCAAACGTGCTCCCTCGGGTGCTGTGGCCTGGAGAAGAAGGTAGGATCATCTGTTGCACTTTGTGGAATACGGCGTTGACCTTGGGTAAGAAGGATGGGTCTGTTCTGAGGATAACTCTGTTTTCATAAAAGGTGCCTAGTTCAGGTGCGATGGAGAGAGTGCCTAGCTCCAATTACAGCCACAAGAAAAGGGATTTTGATGGTCAGGGAGTAGAGGGAGACTGACTGAAGAGGCTCGAAGGGCGGCTGAGTGAATGCCATCAGGACTGTGTTGAGATTGCAGGTTGGAAACCAGTGAATTGAGGGCAGTGCAATTGCCCGTGCTTCCTTAAGGAATCAATGAACATGTGGGTGCCTGAAGAAACGGGCCTTAGATCCTGCTCCCAGGACTGCCCCAAGCTGAGACTTACATCACAAGCATTGCTGGTTGCAGGCCCTTGTCGAGACCCTCTTGCATGAACTCAAAGACCTCTGCTGTGTCCAGGTAGGCCTGCCCTTGGCCCCTTGCTTGTCACCACTGGTAAAAACGCTTCCAGGTGGCTCCTTATATCCTGTTCATGGAGGCCCTGCGGGAAGTGATGAGCATCTTGATTACTCTCCGAGAGTATCCCTTGGACTCTATGTCCCTCCTTTCAGTAGCCAGGCTGTCAACTGTAAGTATAGGGGCTCTGGAGGACTTAGTGGCCCTTGCCCAAGTAGGTCTGGAAGGCAAAGGGGTGGCTGAGTTTGAAGCGCCACCACATCAGAGAACACGGATGCTTCGGCCAGTATGGGGTGACCAAGGTGACACTGGCTCACTGATCCTTGATCCGTCAGATGACTTTGCCCAGGATTAGAAACGGTGGGAATGCATAGAGGAGTCCCCATGGCCAGCACTGTTGTAGGGCATCTACTGCTAGGGCCTCCTGGTCCCGTCTTCTCACAAAGTAAGCTGGTACCTTGTGATTTGTACGTGATGCAAAGAGGTCTATTTACAGGATTTCTCCAGATGTAGAGCAACTTCTGGAAGACCTGTGGGTGTAGTTCCCACTCCCAGGGGTCCAGATCCGCATGACTGAGCCAGTCCGCCTTCGTGCTGTCCACTCCGAGGATGCATATTGCTCTTATGGACCGGAGATTTGGTTCCACCCAGGCAAACAGGCACTGTGCTTCTAGTTGCAGTGGCTTCAACTTGAAGCCTCCCTGGTGACTGATGTATGCCATCATTGTAGTGTTGTCCATCTGTATTAGTATGTGCTTACCTGTGATCTCTTCCTCGAAGGCTTCCAATGCTGGGCGGACTGCCCGAAGTTCCAGGAGGTTTATGCTGTAAGAGGCATCCTGATCTGACCATCTTTCTTGTGCACCCTTGGAAGCCATGCATGTCCCCCATCCCCTGAGACTTGTGTCAGTTGTTATGGTAATTCTGTGCAGTTCGGTCAGCAGAACACCTGTGCGGAACAGGTGCCCTGTCATCCACCATTTCAGCTGGCCTGTTAGACCCTTCGGATTCAGAAGGATTTTGTGTCTCCTGTTCATTATGTCACCCTGAAAGGGCCAGAGAAAGTTCTGAAGGGGTCACAGGTGTAGCCTGGCCCACTGCACCCGTCCAATGCAGGCCACCAATGATTCGAGTAAACATTCTAGGTCCATGAGGGAGGCTCTGTGCTTGTGCAAGACTTTGCTTACTGCTGATGCCACATTTGTGCTGCGCTCCTCCGCTACCGTTACCAAGTCCCTCTTGGTGTTGATCTGTACCCCTAGGTGCTGTAGGCTTTAGGACTGGGTCAGTTGGCTCTTCTGGTAGTTTATGACGAAGCCATGTGCTTGGAGTAACTTGATGGCTATCTGCAAGTCTCTCTCTGCTTTGGGTTTGCATAGGGAGTTCAGGAGAATGTTGTTATTAATTATTAATTATTATTATTATTATTATTATCAGCAAACATTTATAAAGCACAAGCAATGTACCTGGCACTTTACAAAGTAATTGAATAGACACGGTCCCTGCCCTANGCTGAGTGAATGCCATCAGGACTGTGTTGAGATTGCAGGTTGGAAACCAGTGAATTGAGGGCAGTGCAATTGCCCGTGCTTCCTTAAGGAATCAATAAATAGGTTGGAAGACTGGGCTGAGTATAATCAGATTTTGGCTGAGGAACAAGCTGGCTTTAGGGCTGGATCCACTATGGATCAATGTTTCACCTTGGCACATCTAGTTGATAAATATGTTGTATCTAAACGAACCAAACTTTATGCAGTATTTGTGGACCTGAAGGCCGCCTTTGATTCCATAGATAGGAATCTACTATGGGAAAAATTCAGACAGACCAATACAGATCGCAGGCTTCTAATTTTGATTCAGTTGTATTCCAACACTGATATGCATGTGAGGATCAATAACAAAGGCCACCTATCAGATACCATTACTTCTGCAAATGGTGTAATACAGGGCTGTGTGTTGGCCCCCTTTTTATTCAATTTTTTTGTTAATGATATAGCTGGCTACTTGACAAATGAGCAGAACCATCCTCCTTCCATCACTCAGAGACCCATTTTCATGTTACTCTATGCAGATGACATGGTGTTATCCCTCACTAAGGTGGGCATGCACAGATTATTAGTAGCTCTACATAATTACTGTCTCTCTAATCATCTGGAAATTAACCACTCCAAGACAAAGGTGTTGGTATTTGCCAATCACTTTTCACCTAGCAATGTCAAATTGGGTCTCAGGTAATACAGCAGGTTAAATGCTATATGTATCTAGGGATTCTGTTTAATTATTTGGGTCACTGGACAAGACACATTGATGATGTAAAATTGAAAGCTGATCACACAGCCAATGGAATCTTACGATTTTGGAGGACAGCTGGTGCCAAGCTTGTAAAACCGGCTGAGACTCTAATAAATCAAAAATGGTCCCGCAAATGATATATGGGGCCGAGACCTGGGGCCATGCATATTCATCAGGATTGGAAGTGCCACCTCTTAAAATTGATTAAAGGGTTTTGAGGGGTCCCGTTAACCACGCCTTCAAGCATGGTGAGGGCAGAGCTTGGCCTGCTCCCCGTGGAATCTAACATTAAATTGGCTATGTTCAGATACTGGTCACGTCTTCAGGGGATGGCCAAGGGGCGATTACCCAAACTATGTTATGAAGAACAGGGTGGCTTTAAAAGGAAAACCACATGGGCACAAAGAACGGAAGGGCTGATATCTGCATATGGGTTGTCAATGGTGGAACTTAAGTCTAGCTCTCAAAGTAAAGGAAGCTTTTTGTTTAAAAGTAGAGTTACTGATGTATTTACCCAAAATGTGAAGGCACAGATTAGAGTTTGCAAGATAGCTCCTGGGTACCTGGAATATTAAAATGTATTTGGATTTGAAGATTATCTGCTCCCAAGTGGAGAATCCGGCTGCAAGAGCGGCCTTCACTAGACTCCGGTTCCAGCTATTTCCATCGGCAGTTTTGGAAGGAAGAACTCTAGGTACCCCATATAATTTGAGATTTTGTTCTTGCACTCAAAACAAGGTAGAAGACATCCTGCACTACTTTTTAAACTGCGCATTTAATGAAAACCTGTGTACTAAATAGTATACATTGACATGTTGATTAGGAAAGAACATTGGCCGGGTAATTGGAAGCTGACATTTTTACTGGCAAACTCAAATGTCAATGTGACAAGATCCATGGCGAATTTCGCCTGGCGGGCAGAATTAAGAAGGAAGATGGGTCATTAAGAGGGCTAGCAATTTTAAGCCTTGTCGATATTTGGGATATCCATTTATTTATTTTGTGACCTGCTTGGCAAAATCTGATTTATTAGGAAGTAACTCTACAGGTAATTCCATCTACAGGGCTGTTGGGTTGCTTAATTTTTTATTCCCTTTGCCATTCGGTTTTTGGTTAGCCCAGCTACTATTATACTGTATTTAGGTCTTGTAAGCTACTATAGGTATTGGACGCTCTTTTGTGGCCAAAATTGCCCTGTTTAGTGACTAGTAATTCCAACATGGACCTAACCATGACAGAAGGGGGTAGTGGCTGGTTGGCTTGTGTGTGGTGTTGTTCGGAAGGATGTTAAATCCCTCCCCTGATCATTGACACTAAGCTAATTGAGCAGAATTTAAAATTCTCTGCTATATTATCTTTTCCAATCTCAAGATAGAATTTAGTTACAGGGGTCAAATGTGTCACCATAAGCCCCGTGAAGGGCAAGAGACCTGGTCGCCCTTCCAGGTGTGGAGCCAGACCCGGCATCTGGCCACAACTATGCTAGCTGTCGCCTGGCGTCCTCTGCTCAGGCCAGCATAGTGGAGGCAAAGAAAGTGATGGCAATCAATGCTGTGAGGGTGTTAGACAAAGACTTGGATCTGCGTCTCAGCAAGGCCTCAATGACCCTATCCATTTTGTTTTTATGATAGGAATCTCTCCTAGGTAGGGTCTCTGTCTAGTGCTGCAGCTGCAGGGTTCACATGGGGCAGAGAGAATAAAGATACCTTGTTTTTAGGGAACAGGTAGAGGTTGGCTGGCCATCTACAGCCTACCACCCTCTTCATAAGGTGATCCCAAGGTGACTTGGTAACAGCCTCGAAAGAAGGATGAATGGGAAGACAGAAGTTTTTACTGAACCAAAAGAAACCAGCAACCTGTCTCCCAGTGCGTCCCTCGGACTGGCTCTCCAGTTTGGTTATCAATGCTAGATCCAGCGCCTCTGTGACCCTGTTGATGGTTTTGGACAGGGCTTTTGCATTGAAGGGCTTCTGCTCTTGCTCATCCTCAGGGGACTGCCATCCATTGGAAACCTCACCCTTTTCCTCTGCCGCCCCATATCTGGAGGGCTTCAACTTGGATTTCTTTGCTTTGCTGCCCTAGTTCGCCTTGACCTCTTAATTTGGAGGCCTCTCCGCTCCAGCTCCCTCAAGAGGTCAGTGTCTGAGAGGTAGTCACTCTGCCCACCCTCTGACTTGGTATTTGACGTTTCAAGGGAAGGTTGGTGTTCCTCCCGTGGCTGGGGCTGACATGGGGCCTGCTGCTTGCCCTTGTTGGCCCCTTTTGAAGCACCTTTGTAAGGTCCTCTCTTGCTGCCAGAAGGTGTGACAGGCTTAATGTAGTCCAGTAGCTCACGGATGGCTGTCACGAGCCAGGTGAACATCCCCTCTGATGGTGATGGTTTCTCCATGGCAGTGGCGAAACTGCTTGTGGAGGGAGTAGGCTCAGTGTTAGATAAGTGTGATCCTCTGGCTCCTGATGCTCTTGTCCCTCCTATTCCATGTGTCTTGATCTCAGGTGGGACTTGTTGCCCACCTGAGGGGCAGGTCTCCTTGGTTGCTGGGGTTCGGAGATGTGCCCCGGTTCCCTGGTGTCCTGTGCATTTCTATTTGTCATCCTAGGTGACTAGTGAGCACTAGGAATCCTTCTTTTAAACAAAAAAAACACAAACATGTGGGGCAGAAAAAGGCCATCTGGTGTGCCTATCAGGGGCTAGGCTGGTCAAATGGCAAACTCTTCAACTTGGAGAAGAGATGACTGAGCAGGGATATAACAGAAGTTTAGAAAACCATAAGTGGTGTGGAACAAGTAAATAGGGAGTGGATGTCTACCCTCTCAACTAGGGGACACTCCTAGAACTAGAGGACCTACTAGGGGACCCTAGTTCTAGGTCCTACTACACTACTAGTACTAGAACTAGGTGACACTCCATTAATCCAACTGGTAGCAGATTTAACACCAACAAAAGGAAGTATTTTGTTTCACTCAGCGCACAATGAACTTGTGGAATTTGTTTCCAGTGGATGTAGTCAAAGCCACTAGTATAGATGATTAAAAAAAGATTGGATCAGTTCTTGGAGGATAAATCCATTGAAGGCTATTAGCTAAGTGGGCTGGGGGATGTAACACTGACTGTCGTGAGCTGGGAGAGACCAGGGAATGGATCACCCCATTATGACCTGTTCGGTATTTCTCCCAAGCAACCAAGATTGGTCATTGATGACGACAGGATACTGGGTTCAATGGACCATTGGTCTGATCCAGTAAGCCACGTACATTTTTATAGTTAAAATTCAAGGGGCTATTATCGAGAAGGACACTCAAATAGTCCTGTTGGTTCTTTCAAGGGCATGAAAAATTGATCATTTAAGCAGGAATGCGAGCCTCATCACTGATTGAAGACTGTGTGTGCTTGTCAGAGAGGTACACCTTATTATAAGATATGCTGGGTTTGAACACTGCTTCTGCAAAAGGCAAGAGATGCGAAAGTACCTACGATGCTTCTCCAAATCTCCAAAATGAAAGACAATGGACCTAACCAATAAGCCTTTGGTTCTGCTTTAGTTTGGGGGTGGTGGGGTAAACTGGACATTTGAAGAAGGCAGCCTTCAGGGAAGACACAAGTCCAATTTGCACCACTGAACGGTTAAACAGAACTGAGGTGTAGTTAAAGTCATACGGTACATCACAGGACACAGAGTGTGATCCAGATGGACACTGCTAAGGAACACCAGACTTGCATGCACAAGCCATAAACATCCATGAAGATTAGCAAATACAAGTTTAAACATTATCTGTTAAGAACAGTAGATACTAGTGGTGGGAATATCGGTATCGGATAAATCCAATACACCCGATAATCAGGTATATCGGATTAATCCAATAATCATCAGTATCGGCATACCAGATTTTTAACACTGGCCACTTTACCGATATTTTACATCACGGCCATTGACGTAAATGGCTCCAATGTAAAAAAAAATGGTAAAGTGGCCAATGTTAAAAATCCGGTATGCTGATACCGGTAAATCCAATACCGGGGAGATCAGATACCGATAAATCCGGTATCCAGTATTCTCTCCTGTGTCCCATCCTTAGTAGATACGATATCTTTCTCCATAGTCACATACCACAGATGTCTCAGAATAAAACAAGTTTTACAGTAAAAGAGCATACTTTTTTTAAAAAAGAAAATTCAAATCAGAAGCTTCCAAACCAAACCACAGGCACTCCCATCCCGTTCACACAAAGATTTTTTTTTATGTAAGAAATAGCAATTAAATACTACTGTTGGTGAGCTACACAAGAACTTAAGAATTTCAATTAAGAACTTTTTGTGTAGTTCAATTAAGAACTACACAACAATTAAGAACTTCTTTGATTCTGTATTCACGATCAATAGAAATAGGGTACATTTTACCCACCAAGTTTATCTAGCTCAATTTTACCTCCCAAACTGTAGTAATAGCATCCCTGCTGTTAATACTATGAGAGCTATAAAACAAAACACATGTTAACTCAACCATTACTCTATTAAATCTCCACCAGAGAACAGCACACACAGCTGACCATACAAAGCATGCAGTAAATCAGATGAAAAATACACACAAAGTTAGCATTTCCAGAAACACAGAAGGATACACTCCAACCTGAATTACCACTTCTGTCTTAGGACTCATTCAGACGTGCTCGAAAGAGCACTTAAAAGTGCCAGTGGCAGGATGCAAAGGTGAAGAAAGCATGCTTTGATGACATCTGAAAGGTGCTGCACGCATGAATGAAACTTGTTCGTGCACTGACACACACACTGTTGGAAATACCTTTCAGTTCACATAATAGCGCCAGCCAAGCATGCACCTCTTGTACCCCCTCTCTCTATCATCTTCTGTGTTACCATTCAGGGATGGATTGAAAACAATCCCGCTCACAAGGGTGCTCTGCATTTCTCCAAGTGTCCAAACCTCATATAGGGCAATGAGCTCTCCTTCAGTAGGTTCACATTCCCTGTAACATGAGACACTTGTGTCCTCAAAGAGATTCAACTCTACCATCCAATTGACGGAACCCCACTTGAAGAACAGTTGTTCTCGCCTCAGCACTACTAAAGGTGAGCAAGCTGCCTGGGAGCCCCTAGTGTGGCAACCTTCTTGTGCCTGACTTTGAGGAAGGCCAAGGGAGGAAGATCTGGTAGCCCAACTGAGACGGGCAAAGAATGCCAGTAGGAAGGAGAACAGCTCAAGGTGTGGGGCCTGAGGAAAGCCCAGTGATGACACTGCTGAGAAACAACTGTTCTCCTGTGAGGGCTTCCTCAAGGATATGGCCCAACTGTGGTGTCTCACAGGAGCAAGTACGCCCAAGGGGGTCCTGAGGGATTAAGTCAAAAGGCATGGGCCCAATGTGGTGGTGACCCACAGTGTGCAACTAAACATAAGGGGTTTCTGAAGACTGACCAGGGATCACACCAGAACTCCGAAAATGGAGGAGGGAGGGGAAGAAGTACCAAATGCCTGGGGAAATGGCCCACAGCAAGAGTAGGTGAGAATGGTGGCCAAGCCAAACGGGCTTTGGTGCAATGCCAGAGAGGCCCTTAGGCTGAAATTAGAGTAAGCCTATAACCCCAAGGGGACTATAGGATTAGAATAATAGAAACTTAAAAGTTGGAAGGCACCTCAAGGGTCATTTAGTCCAAACCCTCACTTGGATGCAGGATAACTAGAGCTATAACACTCCCAACAGACGGCTGTTCCTCTTTTTGAAAACCTCCAGCAACAGAGCCTACAGCCTCCCTAGGCAACTTGTTCCATTGCCAAATAGCTTTTACTGTTAGGACTTTTTTCCGGATATCTAACTGAAATCTACCTTCCTGTAACTTAAGCCCATTGTTTCTAGTTCTGACCTCTGTAGCAATGAACAACAGTTCAGCTAGAGCAGGGCTGAAATAGGAGTAGTCCTAGGTTCCCAACTAGAGCATTGGCCTAGTCAGGGAAGCAGGAGTCACATGAATGTGTAGGCTGTTCCATATCCCTTGGAAGGGGGGACCACGAACTATAATATAAAGATATTCAGTGGGAAGTGGGATAGATAAGTAAGTTATTGTGAAACTGCAATGCATCACATGAACATCTCTCACTTACTTATATAGGAAGCCACCTGCAACATGGCATTGCTTACATATTGGCTGGGTGAGTTGAAGATGAGCAGCTTCCTGTCCAACTGTTGGACTGGTGAAAATAGTTTGTTTTGGCCAATTTGGA
The DNA here is from genome assembly GCA_003113815.1 of Sphenodon punctatus. Lineage (NCBI taxonomy): Eukaryota > Metazoa > Chordata > Lepidosauria > Sphenodontia > Sphenodontidae > Sphenodon > Sphenodon punctatus. Next base: position 2,211,574 of record QEPC01010294.1, on the reverse strand, counting down.
TTCAGACCTGTCCTTTCCTCTAAGCTTGAAGTTAACCCAACAGTACCAGACAACCCCACATACACTCAAGGGGCTTACAATTTGTACACAATGCCCAACACACCAGGATATGACACTATTAAAGTGAACAGAAATGAAAGAGACCTAGTAAATTAAAATTTAGACTTTGAAATAACAAACAAAAGGTTTTCAGGAAATTTCTCTCTCCTGGAAAATTAACAACTCTAGTTGTGTAAATGACAACTTATTTCAAATTGGGGCATTGACCCACATTTTCCTTTAAAGAATAGAAATTGGCAGAAGATGAAGTATAAAATATGTGCAACTTTTTAGTTGGCACATGCTGTGGTATGAGCAGCAGTTAGTAGTAATGACACACTGATTACTTCAATATGACCATCTTTGTGTTTCAGATATCAAATTAGCATGATTACAACCACTGATTTTCTTTTCTAGAATGTTTGAAAGATTTTGGAGTTCAAATTTTACCAAAATTTACAGTTTGCTCCAGATTAAAGTCACCCACTTCTGAATTGCTATTAACTAGATGATCAACACACTTTTAAGAAAATTGCTCATTTTCTATGGCACTTTATAAGATCATTACAACCTATTAACTCATAGAATTTTAGATGTGGAAGCAGCCTCCAGTCATCTGGTCCCCTGTTCCAAAGCAGGATACCTTCTACCTAGGGTTGGGCTGTGGCTCAGGTGGTCGAGCACATGCTTTGCATGTATAAAGGTCCTAAGTTCAACCCCTGGCATGTGTCATCTCCAATTCAGGATCTCTGGCAGCATGCCTGGGAAAGACCTGGAGACCCAGATTTGAAACCCTTCTGCCGTGTCAAGTTATGACAATATTGGGCTAAGACGGACCATTGGTCTGACTCAGGCAGCTTCTTATACCTACATCAAAGGTGGGGAATATCAGACCCAGAGGCCAAATGTAGCTCGCAACTAGTTTTTATTCGGCCCCTTTCCAGTTCCTGAATCTGGCCCCTGGATCCAGTCCCTACCCCCACCCCCCAAAACTGAGCTCAGGGTGAGCAGAGATGAGGGCAGTAACACAAGGATAGGAAACAGATGGATACCACAGACCCATAATCTGGAACCTCTTTTTCCTGAATGCATCCCTGCCCCCAACCTTTATGTAGTACTTGGTGCTTGTACTAATTTTCTAAGTAGCCCTTGGGAAGGAAAAAATGTCCCCTCCCTAACCTAAAGAATCATAGCCAGACACACACCCAGACAGTTTTTGAAAACGTGAAAGGAAGGAGACTCCCCAACCATTCTAGGCAACCTATTACATTGCTCACTAATTCTTACACAGAAAGTTTTCCTAATATTTGACCAAAATTTATCTTGCAGCAATTTAAGTCCAATATGCATTAGCAGTAGTGAGGTCACCCACCTAAACATAGAAAATTAAAAATCTATGGAAGTAGGATATGGTGTTAATGCTATAGTTCCTGACAACTGATGGAATGCAAGTGCTGCAGTTGGCAAAATCTGGCATAAACAATTCTATTTACCCAACACATTCTGTTTTGCTACAGATACAGAGAAGAGCATTCTCCCAAAAAATCTATTTCTTATGTGAAAAATATGCTCTCACTGGGTGATTTCAGACGTGACGGTGTCCCTATTGGCCCCGTAATGGAATCACCCAAATGATTCCCCAGTGGAATCAGACCTGCCCATCAACAGACGAGCCAGCAGATTCCACCGGGGAATCGGGGAGGGGGCGGGGCAGGGCTGCGCGGCGCAACGTGTGGCCGCACAGCTCCGCCCCCCAATGCTTCTGAGGCCACCCGCCCTCCAGAAGATGGGCAGGCGCTGCGGCCAATGTGTCCGCGGCGCCTGCCCGCCCCCTGGGGTATTGACCACGGCCCGGAATTGGCGGCGAGCATGGCCGCCAATTCCAGGCCGTGGTCATGGGCCAGACAAGACATTACCACGCTCAACCACGGTGAATACCGTAGTTGAGCATGGTAATGTCACATCTGTTGGGGGCAAAAAGTGATTCCCGCTGGGTGTTCATTCCCGGTGGGAATCACTTTGACCACGCTTTTCGAGATGGTCCCCGGACCATCCTCGAAAGCATGGTTACTTTGATCCCCGCCAGTGGTTCACTATGGTGAACATCTGGCGGGGATCAAACAGACGTTATGGGACCATTCCCCACCACGGGATTGTCTGTGGTTGAGCATGATCTCGTAATGTCTGAAAATACCCACTGTTTGGTGGATATGCAAACCCACACTGAAGTAAAGTTGAAAACTAGTATCTGGCATCCTTTGCTACTGAGCACACTTTATGTCTAACACACCACATAATAGAAAAACTTGTGTAGAAAGGAGAAAGCACATAAGGATTTTATAGCCCACTATTTTCTTTTTAACCTAAGGTAAAACCTTTAAATGCTGTTCCTTTATTTCCCCATTGTAAATAGGAGATAAAACTTAAACATTTTATAGCTGTTTGATAGCTACAGCTGAAAAATGCTACAAACCTCACACTAGCCACACTCACCCTTCTGAAAAGACAATTTGGGGGGTTAAAGTTTACATTAGAATGTGTGCCCACGATTATTCAAAATTCACTGAGTTATAGAAAAATGAGTTTGTAACCATTTACTAAAGTGTGTAATTCTCAGTTTATCTTAAAGGAAAGTTAGCTGAAATTTGAAAATTAAGGAATACAGATCTAGTCTCCAGTCCTAACTCCACTTACTACTGCTTGGGAGTAAGGCCCTTTTCACACAGGCACTCTAACAGAGATACAATGGGTGTTACATTTTATTATACATGTTGCAGGGCACCCATAGACCACACCTGCAGCCCTGCAACATGTATAATAGAATGTAACATCCATTTTATCATTGTTACAGTGTCTGTGTGGAAAGGGCCTAAATAGAGTTAGGATGCAGTCCTAGCTGGGTTTTTGTTTTATTTTGTTTTGTAAAGATTACCTCTTGTTTGAATAAAGGGGGAAATGTGTTAAAGTTTTAAGTGGTGCCTTCTTCACCAAGGTGAATTTCACTCTGCATACTTCTCTATATTGGGAATGATGCAATACACATTGTCACAGCTCTGAAAGAATGGGCTTTTTTAATAATGTCTTTGTATTTTTCATTATTGTGTTCCCTCCTTATTCATCTCGGAACTTGTCATATTCTACCAGTATTTAGGAATTCATTAGTATTCCATATTCAATGCTTCTCCAGGCATTTTCCTTTTTAAGAAACATTTGTGTCTCCCAAGCAATCAATCTAAAGTGTATAATTTAGGACAACACTCATTTTAAAAAAGAGAAATACTATTAAAGTTTAAGTTAAAATAAGATCAAATTAAGTAATGTCAGACTCCTTCATCATGTGTATGGGGTGGCTCATTTGAAGAACATATGCAGCATGTTTGTTGCACATATCCCTTTTACATGCTAATCTGACAATGCCACCAGCTTTGATCAACTCATCTTCAAAATGATGCCCTCAAGTAACCAGATACTCAAGAAAGTACATTGTAATTCCAATAGATCATTACAAAAGAATTTTAAAACCAGTCATCGTTAAAGACCAGAGACAATTTTTATAACTCTTATTTCTTTAGCATCTTGCTGAATGTTCAATAGTGAATGGGCACCATATGTACAGTACAAGTGTGCCAAGTGTTCACATGCCACAATCTGAGATTGAATGCAACTTGTGTTTGAAGTGAACTTCCACTGACATCACCACACCTGCAAAGTGAATATTCATTTCTGCAAAGATGCATAGAGAGGATTATATAAAAAATAAACTTGTGGTTAAGAAAACTGTGGTATTAACAATAATACTGGCTATAAATTAAGTTAGCATACACATAGCATACCATATGCTTTCCCTTCTTTCTGCTTCACAGTGAAAAGAGAAAAGTTCTACCATTTAAGAAACCATACAAGAGGCAAAAAAGACAACACACAAATTGGGAGATGAGATATAGTCAGAAGGGAATGGATAGTAAAAATATATATTAATATAAAATTAATTAAAGGAGAGAACTTACAAGCATTTCTCACAAAAAGACCTAGGTTTTTTGTTTTTTTCTTTCTCTCTCTCTCACACACACACACACACACACACACACACACACACAAGTTTAGCTGTACATACATATAGTGGTAAGTATAGGTAAACATAGGTAAATAAGATTGTGCACACAAAGCTACATTTTGAATTGGTTTTGAGACTTTTTAGCTACACCAAAGTAACGTATGTATAGGCAAGCAGTAAATTAACAAATGAATCTACAAAGGACTTGCTGATATCACTTGTTTTTTAAAATGTCTCCAATAGTATCTTCCATTTATTTTAGCACCCACAAGATTTTCAAGACATTTTCCCAGTCTACAAAATATAGTAATTCCATAGATTTTAAAATTCCTTCATGTCACCTGTAGACATTAATTTTCCTCAACTTCAAGATGTCTTCTACTCCTGAGGAGACAATCCTAGTATAGACAGATTTTAATTATATTCACATCTGATGTCTCAAATTTATCAGGGTACTGAGAAACCCAAACTGCCTTTGAATGGCCCTCGGCATCACAGGAAAATGTTTTTACAATACCTTTAGTAGATGATAAAAACTGGGTATGATCAGAGAGTTGGGTTTACTATACTCATATTACTTAGATCAGCTTTTCACCAGCCTGGCATTTTGCCGCCTCTGTAATAAAAAAACAACTGCAAAACATTTTGTCCAAGAAGGATGTAGATTTACTTCTCCACGTCGGTTTCATTTTGGCAGGATTACTGCTACTCTTTGGAGGTTTCCCAGCAGAAACTTTAAATAGACTACAACTGATCCAAAAATACCTCTGTCTGGATTTTAACTGAAACCAAAGAGTGCCTTTTCACATTCCAAACTCTTAGGATTAATCACTAGTTTCATGAGAACAGTCAATAAACTAATATTTTACACATCTGATTTGATGTATTTATTTGGCTAACTGTATTTAACATCTTCATTTTGTTTTGTTTATTTTTATAAATTTGCTGTTTGTACACTATATATATTTACAAGGATTTTTAGATACCCAAACTCCCACTTCTGCAGTTCTTTACCATCTGAAACTAGCCAACTTTATTGCCTTTTAAAACTAAACTTGGAATTTCTTTGGATAAGTGTTTGGAGGGGAAGGGAGAAGGAAAGAGAAGGACTTAAAAATACTAGCTAAAAGAGATAGTAAAGCATTTTAAAACTCTTCAAGATAAGATCAAACATTCTGTATCTCTAAATTATACAGTTCATATAATCAGACATGAAAAATTCAAGTACTATTTTCCTTATGAAATTACTGAGTGGAAAAAAAACAGTTTAGTCTATTGTGTGTTTTTCATTTCTATTCAACGGTGAATGTTACTATTCCATAATCAAAAATCAAATAAGCAGTTTCTTAGAGCAAGTTTTCAAGAAAAAAAAGATTTTCAAAAGGCACAAAGCAAAATGTTTAAATTTTAAAAATATCACAACCAAAACATGAATAAATGTACATCTGTGTTCTATGCTTGTTTTTTTTATTCCTATATAGTAAAGAGTCAGTGCAGGGACATAAGATCAAAACATATTAGTTCCAAGTAAACCAAAAAGTCTTTACATTACACATGAACTTGTTACATGACAACTGTACTTACTACTTATGCATCCATAGGACACCAAAATCTCGTTTATTGCAGGGGTGCGGAATCTTTTGAGTCCTGTGGGCCACAAAATCCAACCCCCACAGGGAAGCATGGGTCTTCCTGTGCCCCCTCTCCCCAGCTCCCAAGCATTGCATAGTCTTTAGCTCAGACTCTACATGGTCCAAAAGCTTGTGCACTCCAACCAACAGAAGTTGGTCCAGTAAAAGATGTTTGAGCTACTTTGTCTCCATCTATTACTTTTGGGACCAACACGGCAACCACACTCTCCCTCTAGACTAATTAACTTAAACACGTTATCATGCACGTTATCATCCCTTCTGGCAGGGGTAGAAAACCTATAGCCCAAGGGCCAAATTCAGCCCATAGCTAAATTGTTTAAAATTTAGCGTTACATTTGCTAACTTTCAATCTTCTGGCACAGAAGAGGTTAGCGATAAATATTACTGATAGCCTATAGGGCCAAATAAGCCACAGTTGGATGCTAAGAGTTTGGACAAGGCAGTATCACAGGCATGCTGGGAGTTTGGACAAGGCAGCCTATGTCCATAGTGGGCCCCCAGATTTACAAACAACATCTTGAATTGCAAAGAAGGGAGTCTCTGGAACAGGACAGCAAGTTATGATTATGATACAATTCAAGGATCATGAAGACATCAGCTACCCTGATGTAAAGCAGGAACCAAATGGTCCAAGAGGAACCAAATGGTCCAATGCAGATGGATCTGACCTCTTATGGCATGATCACAAGCATCATAAACAATATGCCCAAACAAAGGGGTGTAGTGGAAAATAGCATACCTCAGCACACTGACAGAATGGGTCCTAAAAAGAATAAAAGAGGCTTCCTTCCAACAGAATGTCACCATAAGGCTTGAGGTCACTAGTTTTGCAGTGAACCGTTGTGGCTTGTGTCCCTTCCTGACCTTACACACACAGACCCACTTCCTCGCTCTCTAGCAGCTCCTCAGGGCCGCCCCATTGGGCCCCCTCCCCATCTTCTTCAGAACCAGCCCTCATCTCAGACTGTGGCCACCGGACACATAAGAACAAACATAGATTAGACCACTGGGTTTCTAAACTGGTAATATTGCCAAATCCAACTATTAATATTGTATCCAATAAAATAGAGGTGTACCTATACAATTTGTGTGGTTCTTTGGTGATCAGCGATCCTAATAAAATCTAATAATTTGGTGGAGAATGCTTGGAGGGGGGAGAGTATCTGTGTTGAGTGTCACAGGACACAATAAGGAAACAGCACAGAAATATCTGTCGAGTCACAGGACTATTGGAAAATTGCACAGATATCTTCTAGCCGTGAGGGATCCATATAATGGAGTGTCCTGCAAGAACCAAAACAGGGAAAAGGAATAAGATACTGTAAAGCACACTTCACGCTGCTGGCTGGTGTAAGTGGTGTTGATAGATAAAAAGCATTCAATAACTGGACTAGCATGTCCCTTTTCTGTGTATCTATGGCTTAGTTCAAGAAGAAGAATGTGGGAGGGGTCTCCTTAGAGGACTGGGATAAATTAAAAATCCTCCCTAAATTACAAGAAAGGAGAATTGGTTACCTACCTTCGTGAATTCCTTTCTCTCTTACTCTCCTGATCCTCCTCCGCTGGGTAGCTCTAGTGCTGGCCGATAGGAGGCAGATGACTGATTTCTTCTATGCGCATGCGCTAGGAGCTACCCGGTCCCTCAGTCGATAAGATAGCCGAGTGCCCCTGTAATTATCATCACCTGGAAAAACATAACTTCAGGAAAAAACTGTAATACGTTAAGCGCATAATATCAAGAATCAGCTAAACTGGGACCGAACATGGTCAAGTGAAAAAACAGTTATATAAGTGAGATGCTGAGTGCTGTGCGGCAGGGAGGGTCGGAGGAGGATCAGGAGAGTAAGAGAGAAAGGAATTCACGAAGGTAGGTAACCAATTCTCCTTTCTCCTCTTACCTCCTTCTCCTCCTCCGCTGGGATGTACCAGAGCCAAATCCCTCCGCTACGGGTGGGAGCCGCCAGCACTGGGAGCCTCCAGTACTGACTGCAGTACCCGTCTGCCAAAGGCAGCCTCAGCTGATTGAAAAATATTGATCTTGTAATGGCGTATGAAGGTATGTGGGGACGCCCATGTTGCGGCCCTACAAATCTCCTCGTAGGAGGCTTGTGCCTTAAAGGCGTACGAGGTGGCCGCACTGCGAACCGAGTGGGCCCAGATCTGCAAGGGGGGAATCCTCCCGCCAGCCCGGTAGGCCTCAATAATGGCTTGTTTCACCCATTTAGATAACAAGGTTTTTGAGGCCTTGAGACCCTGGACAGCTGGTCGAGTGTTCACAAAGAGGGCTGTGGATTTGCGAAAGGGCCGAGTCCTGGACAAATAAATTTTGAGCGCTCGTCTGACATCCAGTTTGTGCCAGACTTTCTCTTTGTGGTGAACAGGATTGGGGCAAAAAGAGGGAAGTACCAATTCCTGGGCCCTGTGGAAGTACGAATTTACCTTCGGGATGAAGGCCGGGTCCAATCTAAGGACGACCGAATCAGGTCGAAAAATACAAAAATTGTCCTCCATTGACAGTGCACTCAGCTCCGAGACTCTCCGAGCTGACGTGACCGCAACTAAGAAGACTGTTTTGAGTGTAAGAAGATACAAGGAAATATGCTTTAGGGGCTCAAAGGGAGGTCGCGTCAGAGCCTCCAGGACCAAATTTAGATTCCAGGAAGGCACCCGGTGCACAACCGGAGGGGACAGCAGCCTAGCTGCTCGGATGAATCTGCGCACATGTGCGTGTGAGGAGATAGGTCTACCAGTTGAAGCTCTTAAAACGGCATCGAGAGCAGCCGCCTGCCTAGCTAAGGTATTTGCCCTGAGTCCCTTATCCAGGCCCTGCTGTAAGAACTCTAATACGTGAGGAACTCCTGCCCGCCTGGGGTCCAAGCCTTTTCTCTTAGCCCAAGTAGCAAAGGTTTTCCAAGTACTTTGGTATGAGCGTCTAGTGGCTGGTTTTCGAGAACTTTGAAGGGTATCAAGGACTGGTTCGGAATAACCCCTTCGCCTCAGGGCAGCGCGCTCAATCGCCAGGCTGTCAACTGTAGAGTCTGGACGTCTGGGCAGGAAATGGGACCCTGACGAAGAAGGTCTGACCGGAGAGGAAGTGTCCTGTACTGGCCCTGACTCAGTTGAATGAGTTCCGAGAACCAGGGCCTCCGGGGCCACCAGGGAGCGATGAGGATTAGGAGTGCTCTTTCCCTGCGTGCTTTTGCAATAGTTCGGAGGAGCAGCGGAAACGGGGGGAAGGCATATAGTAGACCCCGCGGCCACGGTTGATTCAGGGCGTCGATGGCCTCCGCCTGTTGGCATGGGTCCCGTGTCATGAAGCGGGGCAGCTGGGCGTTGTTCCTTGCTGCAAACAGGTCGATGAGAGGGAGTCCGAACCAGCTCACAATGCTGTGGAACACTGTCTTGTTGAGCATCCACTCGTGAGGCTGCAATACCTGGCGGCTGAGCCAGTCCGCCGTGACGTTGTCTTGGCCGCTGATGTGGAGTGCCTTCAGGGACAGTACATGGGCTTGGGCCCACTTGAATAGACGCGTCGCTTCCCGATGTAGTTGGAGCGACCGGGATCCGCCCTGATGGTTGACATATGCCTTGGCAGTCATGTTGTCCGTGTAAATGAGTAGGTGGGAATTGGTCCCGGTGGGGAAGATGTGTTGAAGAGCCAGGCGAATGGCCTTCAGCTCCAGGAAGTTTATTTGTTGTTTCGCGTCCTGGGGGGACCATAGTCCTTGCACCGAGCGTGTCGTCGTGTGTGCCCCCCAGCCCGTCAAGCTGGCGTCTGTTGTGACTATGTCCCTCGGGGGGTCTGTGAGGGGAACCCCTTGCAGGAAGTGTGCGGGCTCTAACCACCAGGACATCGAGTTTTTTAGATGCGCTGGTATGAGTACCCAGGGGTTCAACCCGCTCGTGAGCTCCCGCTGCAAAGGAGCTAGCAGCCGCTGCAAGTGACGAAGGTGGAACCTGCCCCATGTCACCTGGGCAGTGCAGGAAACCAGCAGGCCCAGGAGGGAAGCGAGCGACTTGAGTCTGAGGCGACGAGCTGATCTGAGGGTTCCCACCAGCCGTCTTATCTTCCGTGCCCTGTCTGGGGGTACGAATGCGCGGTCGGAGGTGGTATCGATGACCACGCCCAGATGTTGAAGTGTTCGTGTCGGAGTCAGGTGGCTTTTCGCCAAGTTGACGAGAAAACCGTGTTGCTGCAGATAGAGAATCGTCCTGTTGAGATCCGCTATGGTCTTCTCCGGTGACTGGGCTCGGATCAGGAGATCGTCTAGGTAAGGATGTATGTGTATGCCCTCCATCCTTAGATTCGCCACCAGGGGGATCAGGATTTTCGTAAACGTCCTGGGGGATGAGGCTAGTCCGAAAGGGAGGGCTCGAAACTGCCAATGTTGGTGGTTGTAGGCGAAGCGAAGCCACTTCCGGTATGTTGATTTGATCGGGATGTGGAGGTAAGCGTCCTGTAGATCCAGGGACACCATCCAGTCCAGCTTGTGGATGCTGTGGCAAATGGAGGCCACGGTCTCCATCTTGAACCTTCTCTTTGTCACGTGATGATTCAGGGCCTTCAGATCTAACACTGCTCTCCAGGTCCCTGTCTTCTTTGCCACCAAGAAAAGAATGGAGTACAATCCCAAGAACCGTTGGGTCAGTGGCACCCTTTCTATTGCTCTGGAGCGGTGCAGCCTCTTGATCTCCTGGGTCATTGCGAGATGTTTTCCTGGATCTCTTGATGCGGGGGAGACTAAAAATCTGCTTGGAGGAGGGGAGTCGAATTGGATAGCGTAGCCCTGTCCCACGCAGGAGAGGACCCAGGCGTCGGAAACCGAGAGAGACCATACCTCGTGGAACAGTTGAAGTCTGCCTCCGACCGGCCGGGCGGAGCAGTCAGGAGTCCTGCCTGGGTTGAGTGGCAGGGGGGCCTCTTGATCGGCGCCTGTCATACCTGCCCGAGCGGAAGCCTCTACCCCTGCCCCGGAAGGCAAAGTTGGAGGTATACGCCCTCTGTGCCGGCGCTTGGAATTTCCTATATGGGGCTGAGAAGCCCCTGAAGCGAAAGGGCTGCTGTCTAAAGGAACCCCTTTTACTTGAAAGTTGTTGGAGGGTCTTAGTCTTATCCTTGCTGGACGCCTCCTCCAAGACCTTCTCCAGGCAGACCCCAAACAATTTTGAGCCTTTGTACGGCGAGGCAGTAAGTAAGTTCTTAGCGGTGACATCACCATCCCATGAGCGGAGCCAGAGCCGACGCCTAGCGGCCACATTGTTGGCTACAGATCTGGCCGACCACGTTAAGTTATCGGTGGTCGCGTCCGCTAAGAAGGCGGCCGCCATGTGAATTCTGGAATTTAGGCGTTGAGCCTTACCCTCGGAAATGTCTGGGTCTTGGAGCTCCTGGAGCCAAGCGAGCATGGCCCTGGACACATAAGAGGACGCTATTCCTATCTTCAGGGCCGCCGAAGTGGTTTCGGAAGCCTTCTTAAGAGCAGTATCCACTGCCCTATCCGTAGCGTCCCGGGGGTGGCAATCTCCCTCAGTGGGGAACACCGTGTGCCGAGCTAGGGAAGCAGCACCCGCGTCCACCTTAGGTGAACGGAACAAGGGTGCCTTCCGCCTGGAGAACGAGTAAAGGGAATCCTGAGCCCTATTCATTTTAAAACTCTTATCAGGCTGCTTCCACTCCTGCAGTACTAGCCTCTCAAAAGCCTTGTCTAAGGGGAGGCCCTGGTCTCTGCCATGAACAGACGGAATGTATTGCCGTGTGTCCTCCTCCTGGGAGTCAGAGGAGTCCCGCTTAGGGGCTTTCTCCTGCAACTGCAGAGTCTTAATAACCTGAGAGATAAGCTCATTCCTGTACTGCCCCGGGAATTGCCTCTCTCCATCGTTGGAATCTGTGGGTTGTTCAGCCCACTCGCCCTCCTCTAACTCAGAGTGAGTGTGCTCGGAAGCTGAGGAATGAACGGACTCGGGCTGCCTATGGTCAGAAAAGCCCTGGTTCAGTTCTCGCTGCTGGCCCTCTTGGTCACTTTCAGCTGAGGACTGAATGGAGCGATGAGTGTCCCCTGAGGGGCGTCTAGGCCTCTTACTGCCCGAAGTCCCTGCCTTGGACTTAGTAGGCTTAGGGTGCCGCTTCCTACGTGGCTTAGGTAAATTCCCCAGGGTGGCCAAGATCTCTCCAATAGATTTTTCTATGGAGGCCAGGCGTACTTGCGTGTCTTCCTCCTGTGCAGGGGCTGCCACTTGCGGGGGGGTGGCCCCGCGGGGGGGCTGAGCCGTGCTCATGGCCTGTATAAAAATAACGGAGACACGTAAGGGTTAACTCAACCCTGGAGGGAGCTCAGACAAGCTGGCTCCGCTGTAGAAGAAGAGGAGGAGGAGGGGGAGGGGCCACGAGAAGCTGGAGCTGGGGAGAAGACAAGCAGTGCTGCCTCTGCCCAGCAGGGGGCCTGCACGTGCTGTTACTAGGCAGTGAGATGTGGCCCAGAAACGGGTGCTGGGGAGAACCCAGCAGCGCTGCCTCTGCCCGGCATGGGGCCCGCACGTGTTGTGGCAGGCAGGAGGCCTCGCCGCCCGGCCTGCCGTTGTTGACGGAGAATGGCTAGGGGAGACTCCGAGGCCCAGCCGCGCTGTCCCCGAGTTCCCTGCCTAGGGCTCATATTTGTAACAGGCCATTCCGGCCCCACATGCTCCCGGGCGTGGCGCGCCACCCCGGAGCTAGTGCACAAGCACGTTTTGCCCCTTCAACTGCCCGCGGTGTTCGCGGGTGCGGCGTGCCGCCCCGGAGTTACCGCCCTGAACTCTCTTGCCCCTGGTAGGAGAGTAAGTTTTGGCCCCCAAAGCTCCCGGGCGCGGCCGCGCCGCCCCGGAGCTGGACTGCCGGCAGGCGGTGGAGGGGGGGGGGGGGGGGCTGGGGGAAGAGAAGAGACAAGTTCCCCAACAGGTGGCCCCCCCCCGCATGGGGCTAAGCAACGGTGATCCCTCACCTGCTAGGCAGCAAACAGACTACAAACTCTTCCTTCCTGCTTTTCTTTCAGTTGTGGAGCCTTGGAGCTCCCGCGAAACGCGTCCTACCGGCCGAGGCAGATGAACAGACTGAGGGACCGGGTAGCTCCTAGCGCATGCGCACAGAAGAAATCAGTCATCTGCCTCCTATCGGCCAGCACTAGAGCTACCCAGCGGAGGAGGAGAAGGAGGTAAGAGGAGAAGCTATTTTTGAACAAGGAGTGCGCTCATGGTCAGAGCAAGCTCTGACTTCCTCTGTGTCCTGCAACCAACTGTTTGATGTTTGGGGAAAGTATGTTTCTATGTACCATCCCAAAAAGGAAGCTAAAACTGTAGCTCTTCTTTAGTTTCTCTGGAAAGGCACTGAGGCTTTCGAAGCACAATGCTTAGAGTTGAAGGACACAGAAAGGGAGTCAGAAGCTGAACTATGTGTGCTCAAAGAGATAGGGATGCCCAGAACTGGAAAAAATAAACTACTGCAAAATGCTTGTTGCAGACAAAAGAACTCAGTTGATGTAAAAAAATCAGCTGAGCAAAGTCCAGCAAAATCTTAAAAGCTGGAATGGGGAATACATTTGCCACAATGGGCTTTAGTTGACACAGGAGCCTCAGTTTCTGTTGCTCATCCCTCACTTGTTCTCGAAGACGAGAAACATTTTCTACCAGGCCAGCAATTTCAAATTTGAGTTATTTGATGAATACCATCTGGCTGGGTGACTTGCTACTGTTTAAAGTTGTCAATCCGCAATAAGACCTCTTCTGGCATGACACTAATTTCAGATAATTCCTCAGATTCATCACCCCAACCCACCCCCAAAAAAATCATTCTGGTGTAGGTATCTCTTCAATATGCTTCGCAGTAAGAACCAATACAGAGAACCGATTTAGTTTCTCAGCACTGGCCTGGTCTTCTTTGAGCACCCCATTTATTCCCTGATCATCTAGCAGACCAACTGCCTCTCTAGCAGATTTCCTGGCTCTGATGTACTGTACTTCTCACTCATCCCTCCCTGAGGAACAGCATATAGTTTTTAGCTGGGTTTGCAGGCCACGTTATCACTGTTTTTATATTTATACCCCACCCTATCCCTATCCCCCCCTATTTATACCCCACTCTATTTATATTTATACCCCACCCTATCTCGTACCTCAGGGATCACCTCGCCCTCCGCACCCCAGAGCGGCTCCTGCGGTTGGCTGGGGGTGCCTTCCTGAAGGTCCCCCGCATAAAGCGGGAGGCCACAATGGAGAGGGCACTCTCGGTGGTCGTGCCTCTGGAACTCCCTTCCGGAGGAAGCTCGCCTGGCCCCAAGCCTGTTATCATTCCGGCGGTGTTGTAAAACCTGGCTGTTCGCCCAGGCCTTTGGGGTGGGGGGGAGGGTGGGTTAGGGTTTTGTTTATCTCCCCATCCCGGTTTATTGTTTTAATGTTTAAGTTGTATCCCGGGGCCCTGTTTTAAAATATTTAACTTGTCTGATTATTGTTTTATACGTGTTTTATATCTGTTTTTATTATTGTTGGAAGCCGCCCCGAGCTGTTGTCAGGAGGGGTGGGGTACAAATGCAATAAATAAATAAATAAATAAATAAATAATAAATAAAACTGGCTCACAACATTCTTAATTAAAATATATATAAAATAAATCCCACCCCTAATCTTTTAACTTGAGGAATCCTAGTTCATGCTGTGGTCATCTCTCATCTCGACTACTGCAACTTTCTCCTTACTGGTCTCCCCTGCTCTGATCCCACACCCCTTATCTCCGTTCAACCCTCTGCTGCCAGTCATTCACCTTGCCCATCAGTTTGACCACGTTCAGTCCCTCCTCTCTACCCTACGCTGGCTCCCTCTATGTGAACACATTCAGCACAAGCTCCTGGTCTTCACCTTCAAGGCTTTTCATGGCCTTGTTCCCCCATCTCTCTCTGCTCTTGTATCCCACCACACTCCTGCCCAGGAGCTTCACTCCTCCTCTTCCCCCTAACTTCCCTTGCTTGTGACTCCCTTGCTCCACTCCTTCTCTCTTGCTGCCCCTCATGCCTGGAACTTCCTCTCTGGATACATTTGTTCTGTTCACTCCTTCCTGTCAAATCCCTCCTGAAAACCTTCCTTTTCCACCAGGCTTCCCCTAGCTTGTGATGAGTGAAATTGCATCCTCCCCCTCCCCCGGAATATCTCCCCTGTAACCAAGTTAAGCACGTGCACCTGCAACTTCTTAACCTCATGAATGTATCCTTGTCACTCCTGATGTTCAACTCTCCCCGGTCTTTCCCTCCCTTGTTTCTCTTAGATTGTAAGCCCCCTGGGGTAGGGACCCATCTGTAACTATTAATTGTATAGTGCCAGGCATTATATAAGTAATAATAAAACTATATCCTGCCAGAACAGTGAAGCGATGGGACCATGGCCATACTGGTCAGTAACAGGCAGCCCTGGAGTGATCGGAGCCCTTTAATACCACCTTTTGGCCATCATTGGTGCCAGCAGGCTAGTCCACCTACAACCATTTAAACTTTCTATATTACAAGTTGTGTAGCACCTCTTTCTATTAATTAAGTGTCATAATGGTTTACCAAGAAACTATTTCCTAGAGTTAAAAAGATTTGGGCTTAAGGCACACTTGCACAAATTAGTACCAAATGCACCTGCCTGCGATAGTTCCACTCACCCAGATGCTGAAAGTGGAGAATAAAAAGGAAGTATCAAACTTAGCCTCAGGGCAGGTGGACAGGTGTAAATGAAAATGACTGGTTTAAGAAAGATACCTTTCAATCCTCTGTCTATTTTTAAAGACATGACCTTCCATAAATAAAAGTTAAACATATATTACCTGCAGTAAAGCTGCTTTTTTCTCCTCCTCCAAAAAGTACAAAAGTTGCTCTGAACCAACAGAATTGACTACATCTGTTCACTGTTTAGACAGTCTGCATTATAGAGGTAATAACTTCATTCTGCAACTTCAAAATTAATGCCTTCAGTAGGTCTTGCATGCTTTCTGTTCCTGAAAAATGTAAACTATAAAAGGTAAGAAGTAATCTTGCCTGCTTCCCCCACCAAGTTTATATTCATTCAGCACGGATTGGTACCAGCTGCCTGCAATCCACCTCCTTCACATGCTCCCCCTCCTCCATATTACCAGGTGATTGATGCTTACACGGTCTGCTTTTCTTCTTTAACCTTCTCCCTACATCACCCCCATGTCAAACAAATAGTAGTTCACATAAATAACACTCTCCCTGTGCTTTGCTACATGAAATTAAGGAAAAAGAAAATTGGAATCTCAAGAAACTATATGCAACTAACATTTACAGTATCAAATTGTTTCTTTGGTGGATTCTTGTCGCCAATTAAGATTCAGTTCTTGGAAAAAAAATGGCAACCTTACCTACTAGTTCGTTGAGGTGCTAAGATATTACAGTGGTAAGCTGTAACAATGGGTGTTTTAAAATGGATGTCTGCTCCACCCCCATCCATGTAAAGGCAGGCCACCCTGGGGTGAGGCAGAGCAGGAGTGAAGCAGGCTCTGCTTACACTGCTCCACAACATCCTAAAGACTACAAGCAGAGCAGGCTCCCGAACACAGACCACTGGCTGGGGGTGAAGCAGTGGTCCATACTCGTAGATGGACTGTAGCTCTGCTTCAGGCAGGGGGTTGTTCCAGCCACAGACAGAGCTGTGGGTGGCAGCCTAGAATAGCTGGTGGTCTATGATGCGGTGAAGGAGTCACTACATAGGCGGACTGCGGTCCGTAGCGGCGGCCTTTGTTTAAACCCGCCGGAGCAGACCAGGGACTGCCACCCTCAAGTTTGTCTAAAAACACCCAATGTAAAAATGACTAAACAGAAAAACTCAACGGACCTTCAAAGTCAAAGAGTAACACAATAAAACAAGGCTAAAAGTACCCCTTTTTGCGATTCATCCCTATATAGACAAATTCACAAGGCTGTCAAGAAGAGCAATAATATCACCTGTTACTTGTCTGTGACGTGTAGTATGGGGATGAGAACCTTTTCCCTCCTGTTGGCCACTTTGAAAATTAGAACAAGATCCATGGATTAGATAGGAATTAGGGGCACTTAAGGGGTGCATTCAGGATGGGAAGAGGAAGAGGAGGGTCCACCTCATAGATCTGTGCCATTGATCTATCCCCTATCCTTTAGGGCACGCCCTCAGCTCTACTCCCTTCCCCTTAAGCTCACTCTTTCAGTGCTTGTGGATAGAGACTGGATCCAGGGGTCAAATCCAGGAGTTGGAAAGGGGCTAAATAAAATACACCATGGGTCAGATTTGGCCCATGGGCTGCAATGCCCCACACCTGGTGTAGCATTTTAAGGCATCTGTGGCTGCTCTACACAAATCCACCTGAGCTGGTCAGATCTAGAGGCCTGCCTGTCTACCAAGCTAATTGGGAATAGCTGGGCATTGGGAAGAGTGTGTGTTTGGTGTTCTTGAAAATAAAGGCACTGAAAGACATTTTGTTGACAATAAACCACCCCATGGAAGAACCTTTTGAAGCCGGTACCTTATTCCAGAATAAAATGAGGCAGAAACCCAGACAATACTGCAAGAGGTGAACAAACTGCCTACACCATCATATGACTATAAACAGGGATTGGTGCTGGAGCATTCAAGAGAAATTTAATGATTACTTAAAATCCAGTACTTGCCTTTTTCAAAGAGACCAGCAAGTCCCAAACTTTTTGCCTGTGTGCCCCTGTTTTTTCAGATAACTCCATGACCCAAGACAGCAACACAGACATAACGAGCAAATCAAATATCAGCTCCACTCCATCAACACTACTCCATCTTCAGATGGTGCAACCTCACTTGCACTTTCAATCCACAGTTTGGAAACTTCTGAATTACACTTTACTTGGAATGGTAACTAGTACTACAGGCACTACAGATGCAAAAAATATTCAGAATGAAAGCAAGTTCAAAAAGAAGTGATGTATTGGATTGCATTTAGGCCCAATGAAAATATTCACGTGTTTGCATTTTATTACATGAAAGCCCCAAGCTTAAAGAAGCAATAGGAGCAGAGAAGATAGCGAGACCGTGAAATCAAAACACCATGAGAAGTGCTTTAAAAAGCAAGGCAGGATTTTTCCAATACAATTAACGTCCTTCTCACTTCAAGATATTCCACATGCCAGCAAGAAAATAAAATGAGTTTCGAAACACAATGTCATGGAAAGTAAGCTGCCACACAACACACTATGGAAAACTGTAGTTTCCAAACTGCAGTAGGCCTCATCTACACTACTTTTATGCAGGTGGCATGTCACCACTCAATTTGCCATGTTAACATAGCAAAGCCATGTGTGTGCAAACTAGCAATCTAGATCATACAGAATGCAGGATCTTTTGCTAACTAGGAAGAGGAAATGAACAAAAGGTTATTCACATCCCTTTAACTCTATAAAAGTTGTCCCTAGCCAGACTATTCTGGTCTCTCACCAACTCAGTGTTCTAATGAACACGATTTTCTTCACTTTTGCTTTTCTACAAGTGCATGCAGAATGCTGGGACCTCTGGTTCTCCCACCATGTAGTAAATATAAGAAAATAAAGTCTGGAAGAACTCAAATAATATTTATTTATTTTATCAATTTATATCCTGCCCCTCCTGAAAACAGCTCAGGGCGGCTAACAATTTCAAAAATATAAAAATACAGTCATAAAAATATTTTTAAAACACTCAAAAAAAATACAACAATTAAAACATGGCTAGGGTAACACTAAAACAATTGATTTATTGTATTCCTTATCATGCTCCCTGGTCCTGTTTTAATTGTTGTAAATGTAATAAATAAATAAGTAAAATAAAATACAATAAATAAGGGTGGAGGGAGATAAAAAACTCTAACCCCCCTCCCCCCCTCCCCAAAGGCCTGGGCGAACAGTCAGGTCTTGCAAATTCGCCAGAATGTTAGAAGGCTTGGGGCCAGGCGAGCTTCCTCCAGAAGGGAATTCCAAAGGCGCGACGCAGCCACCAAGAATGCCCTCTCCATTAACGCGGGGGACCTCCAAGAAGGCACCCCCGGCAGACCGAAGGAGCCGCTCTTGGGCGCGGACAGCAAGGCGGTCCCTGAGGTATGAGGGGCCCAGACCGTGAAGGGCCTTATAGATCAACACCAGAACCTTGAACCTGGCTCAGCATGCTATTGGCAGCCAGTGCAGAGTCCAGAGCACAGGTGTTATGTGCTCCCGACAGCCCGTCCCTGACAGGAGCTGGACTGCCGCATTCTGCACTAGCTGCAGCCTCCGAACCAGGAACAAGGGCAGCCCCACGTAGAGCACATTGCAGTAGTCCAGCCTCGAGGTGACGAAGGCATGGATGAGTGAGGCCAGGTCCAGGCCAGAGACGAACGGACGCAGCCTCCGCACCAGATATAACTGGCAGAAAGCAGCCTTCGTCACTACCTCCACCTGTCACTCTAGGCGGAGATCTGCGTCCAATATCACCCCCAGACTCCGAATCTGCTGAGCTTATAAGGAGGGCGAACCCCCGCAATCAGGGGGGCCGACACCTCCCTCGCTCTCCCCACCAGCATCACCTCCATCTTATCGGGGTTGAGCTTCAGTCTGCTCTGCCACATTCATTCCGCCACGACCTCCAAACATTGAGAAAATACAGAGATGGCAGGACCTGAGTCGGTTGAAAATGAGAGGTACAGCCGAGTATCATCAGCATATTGGGGACATCGCACCCCGAACCCTCTCACGACCTCCCCCAAGGGCTGCATATATACATTAAATAAACAATGGAGACAGAATGGAACCCTGCGGAACGCCGCAGGATAAAGCGCGGGGGCAAGATGTTTCAGCTCCCAACACTACTCGCTGGCTTCTCCCTGAGAGGAATGAGCGGAACCATTCAAGAACAGTCCCGTCCAGACCCCCCAGGTCACGCAGTCGTCTCAACAGCAGCCCATGGTCCACGGTGTCAAAAGCGACTGAGAGATCTAGCAGGATGAGAAATGTCAAACATCCTGCATCCATCTCCCAGTGGAGATCGTCGATCAAGGCCACCAACGCTGTCTCGGTACCATAGCCGAGGCGGAACCCAGATTGAAAAGGGTCCAGGAAACCAATGCTATCTAGATGCACCTGGAGCTGGATCGCCACTGCCCGCTCAATAACCTTCCCTAAAAAGGGAAGGTTAGAGACAGGTTGGTAGCTGGTGAGCGCATCCACATCCAACAATGGTTTCTTCAGCAGAAGAAACAATAAGTCAACAATACGAGGAAAGAAGTCAGATGAGCAGGAACATTAGACGTTCACTTCTCAAAGCCTGTTTTATTTTCCAAACTATTAACATTAAAATTTCAAGCTTTTCATTTTCTACAATTTGCGAAATGAAAGCCAATTGACTGCTGATCTGAGAGAAAGGGAGTAGAATAAATTGTTGCATCAGTTTTTTCTGGCTTTACTTACAACAGGAATGTACTATATGAAATAATCCAGCATTTGCCAAGAGAGGGACTAGATGATCCAATACAGTTTTCCATCTCTAACTTCTGCTCACACTGGCTCAGTATCACAAAAGAAGTGGTTTGTGTCCAAACACTAACTAGTGTTTTAAAAAGAGGCACAGATCGTGCACAATGGACAACATCACTACAAAAAGCATTACAATTCTATATGTATGCATAAAAACAAAAACTATAAACATGTACAATTTTCAAATTAGTTTTATTTTAGCTTTTAATGCCACCTTAAAAAAAAAAGCACTTTGAAGAAGTTCTTTTTAAAAGGAGCTGCTTGTACAATTAATACTAGTACACCCATTTTTTAAGAGGGGGAAAAAGCAGACCTCCATATTCACCCTCAAGTACACAATTGCTAAGATCGTTACTAATTCATTTTGCCTTCTCTCTTCCAAACTCCTTTTTATTAGAAGACTGAAGAGAACACACCTATATCACAACACTTTTCTGATTGTGCCAGTTCTCTTCTCTGCTGCTTCCCTGCCTACACAATTATAAATATTTGTTCTGAAACTACAGTAAATCATTGCTGTAAAATTACCGTTCCAAAATAAGTTTTATACATGACTAAAGCAAGGTACTATTACTTATGTGACAAAAACACAGAAAGGTTGGATAAGACATCTAAAAGTCACAGTATTTCTTCTGTGAAGGACTGCAGTGAAGCACTGTGGGTAAGTGGCTGCAGGTGTATAGCATGAGTGTGCTTCACCACCTGCTCACCTGGGGCTAGCCTGGAAAGGGTTAATAATAAGCTCAGGGAACAGAGGATCCGGTGATGACGTGAACAGATCACATGACCTGGCTGGAGCTGGCCCAGTCTCACTGAGTATCAGTTTAGAGACAGCAGGGTGAGGTGCTTCTATGCTGGCTTGGAGCCATCCTGTTGAGGAGGTAGGAGGGAACCCTGATCCCACCCTAGGGAAAGGGGTTCAGGAAGGCCCTCAAGGGTAGGACCTTTGGCCAAGGCAGCCTTAGAAATTACAGGGGCTGCTGAAGAGGGAGCAAGCAGTTTGGGACTCCGCGTATCTGAAGGTGGGGCAACCACCTTGTGCTGGGTGAGAGCAGACCAATCAAAGAAACATCTAGTAGCCCCCCTGAAGCTAGGGGGTAGCTCAGCCAGAAAGGGCTAGGGCAAGCTTACCAGCTAAAGTGGTGGAGGCTCGGAGTTTCATTTCAAGCATCAGCTATGTGCTCAGGATTGCCCATGTTAGCAATCCTGAACAAATAACTAAAGTTTCATTTGTTTTCACCCAAACTTTTTCAATTCTTTTAATTGATTAGAAATATATTAACATGACCTAAAGTAAGAAACACAAGATCTCCTACATTGAAATCACTGACATTTCTTTTTTAGAAGGAGCTTAGTAAAAGGCAAATTGTGGACATGTGCAGAGAAAATTAGATGAGAATTCATATAACCAGAACCAAAGCAATTAGTAGGAAACTTACTGTAAACCATAAGCAGATTTTACATTTAGCATGAGCCTCCTTGACATATGTCATTTATCTTGTCATTTGAGTTTTACTCAGAACTGAAAATCTCAATTTACTTATGATTCTCCTTGATCTATACATTCTACACAGCAATAAAATTTTGTATTACAAATAACGTTTTTTCCATAAGCAACTAAGCTTTCCCAACAGCCTAGAAAGCCACACTTTGAAACGCTTCAATAACGGGGTTCTGTGTTTATCATGTTCTTTCCTGTGTATTTTTCCTGATTGTGGTGGTGGAATGTTAGTAAAACCACAGTTAAGGTTGTGCCCAAAAAGTTTAATTTCACGGGAGCTTTAAAACTGTATTTTTGGTTTTGGCCATTTTTGTTTTTACAAAATACAAAGTAAACTTTGAATGCTATATGAAATTTCATGGTGATTTGATTACATCTGGATTGCTAACAAACTACAAAATCTTTTAAAATAAACTACTTTTAGCAGTTTAAGAGCACCTTTTCAAGCAATATAGGGAACCTTGGGGTACAGTAGTACCTTGTTTCACATGTTGCTTGTGACCTGCTGAGTTACACACTGCCAGTTTTTAGACATGCAGAGCCTGTTTTGAAGCTACTGTTTGTGTTGCTGTTCTCCCAACTAGAGAGTAAAAAGTCAGGTATGTTCCCCCAGCCTGGGGAAAGTTTTGGAAATGAGCTGGGAAAGGAGACCACCACCCTCTGGTCTACTGCTACAAAAGACTACGAAGGAACAGTTGTTATTTTTGAAAAACCACCCAAAAAATAAGCTGCCCAGATTACAGTAACAACCAGGGGCGGCTGGTGTGTTTTGATGTTGGAGGGACACTGGGGCAGTAAGGCTGGGCCAGCGGGCCTAGGGGCGGAGCCAGGTGGATGGTAGGCAGAGCCAGGGGGACGGTACACCAGTGGCATGGCATAACCAAGCAGCAAGGAGTTCCCAGGGTTAACATCGGATGGAAGAACACACAGTCTACATGCACATAAAGCTTAAAATAAATAATTTATAAACCCAAAACACAGGGACCCATCCTGGTAAAGCACCCCAGTCACAGCCCGAGTCCAATTTTACCATGCACATCACATTTCCAGCATTTTGAACACAACTGAAATCGCATGACTTGCAGTGACATCTCAGGATTTCCAAACCTCCATTTTACCACGCACAGTCCCCCCTGCACTAACCCACTGGCCCCTACTCCCCTCCTCCAAGAACCCGGAGCCCTGGCTCCCAGCACCTCGTGCTCTAACCCACTAGCCCCTACTCCCCTCCCAGAGAACCCAGGAGTCCTGGCTCCCACCCACCCATCCGGGTGGGAGCCAGGACTCCTGAGTTCCCTGGAGCATCCCCCTGCTCTAACCCACTCGCCCCTCACTCCTCCCAGGGAACCCAGGAGCCCTGGCTCCCATCACCTCCCATGCTCTAACCAACTAGCCCCCCACTCCCCTCCCAGGGAACCCAGGAGCCCACCATGGTGGGGCCGGCTCCTGACCTCTTCTCAGCGCCGCCGCCCATCTGCGTCCAGGGAGGGAGGGATTCGGGAAGGCTAAGAGCTGCGTTCGTGTCAGCAGCTCCCAGCCTGCTCAGGGGGCTGGGAGCTGCTGATGCACGCGCAGCTCTTTGTTCATACCAGGGCACCTCTATTGGGTGCCCAAGTATGAAGTTTAGCCCTGTCCGGCCCCTGCAATGAAAGAGTGCCCCCTGCGGCACTCTTTCATTGCAGGGTCCCTTTATGCGGAATGGAAGGCGCTTCTAGCCGCCCACTCCACATAAAGGGAGAACGCTTCCCTTTTGTCCCTGAAGGTTGCCCTAGGAAGCCTTCACGGGGTGGGGGGGCGGGATGAGTAGTCACCGGTTGTGTGCACTCACAACCAGTGAGAATGTTCGGAGCCACCTCGAAGAACTTTGTTTGAGAGGCAGAAACCTTCAGAAGGTTTCTGCCTCTCTAAACAAGGTTCTTCGAGATGGCTCTGAACATTCACCGCAACGCCACCGATTTTTTTTTAAAAAATGTTTAAAGCCTCTGCCAGCTGAGGGAGTCCTGGGGGGCCAGGCAGGGCATTGCCCTGCCTCCTAGGGGGCCCACCGCCCCTGGTATCAAGAGAACCTAGGACTAACCAAGTGGACCGCAAATCATAGTCACTTGGCTATGGTGATAAGCATTCTGCTGCCCTCTAATAGAACCAGTGTGGTGAAGTGGTTAAGAGTGCAGTACTTGGACCAGAAGGTAAGGGGGAATGCATTGGGTGACCTTGGTCCAGTCATGGATCTCTCAGCCTAACCTACCTCATAGGGTTGTTATGAGGATTAAGAGTTAATGCTACAGTTAATAAATTAAAGAATTGCAAGCCATCGTAAGCCTATGGGATAGGGTGATATGAAAAATATTAAATAGACAGATAACTCTGTATCTCACCATAGAAGCATGTGTAAGTTCTTTTCTAGGGCTAAATTAGATTAGCAGTTGGTTCTTAGTTCCTAGGCTCAAGGAATAAGATGTACAGTATTAATTTCAAGCCCTGCTTGACTAAGAAGATTGGATTTTGAAACTAAGTAAAAAACAAAAGCCACTCAGATTCGTTAGACTAGCAGTTGATTCTTGGTTCCTAGCGTACCAGTCAAGTCACAAAATATGAGAGAAGCCTTTAATATATTTTGTTTAAGAAACATAATCTGTAAATTATAGTGTGTCAGAATAAACACAAGCGGTTGGGCGTTCTGGCTGTTTGTCATCTAAACTCAATTGTCTCTAAACTCAATGGACGTATCCACTAATGTACATCACCCCTGTATTATTTAAAAACCAATAAAGTTGTGTTTAGTGTACCAGTCAACAGAACTCTTCAAAGCAAGGAATAGCTAAATTGGGTTAAATTCCCATAATTTTTGTAGTCATGCTGGCTACGGTGCTCCACTCCAACTCTCAAGGTGGCTTTCGTTTCCACATTTAATGGCAACATCAGCAGTAAGACAGTATAATCTCGTAAGCATACTACACATATGACAGCTGGACATATTAATTTAACAACACAAGGTTACAGCAAAAGCTAGGGTGGGAGTTTAATGAAACTGAGGGACCCATTACTGTTCATTATCTATTAGAAATGGAAATGAAAGCCTTCTCGAGCGTGTTACTAACAGAACTAAAGGCAACATGAAGATTGCAATTAAGTAATGCAGAAGATTTCAGTCCTTACCCTCTTGATCGTAAGAATGGTCAGTTGTGTAGGGCATGGTACCACTAACTTCACTAAACAAAGTTCTCATGTGCTAGCATGTTGTTATTCCTAGTCTCTGTGAATACCACCCAGGTTATTTAACAGAGCATAAACAAGGACTGGTATAAAAAGCTTGCATTAATGGCCAGCACCACTTCCTCTGCAAGAGTGTCAGGAACCGACGCCAAGGCTGTGGATCAGGGTAGTCAACCAGAATCAGGAGTTGTAGAGGGTAAAGCACAAGGAGCCTGTAGTCAGGAAGCAGAGCTGTGTCTGAAGCCAAGTAATCACAGGGCAAGAGTGGCACATGACAGAGGCAGGGAGCGAGAGCTGCATCAAAGCTTAGGATGAAGCCAGGAAACTCATGTTCCATGGATGTTTCCAGCTTCCTCTTGGGCAGCCAAAGCCTGGGCAACCAACAAAGTACAAGCCCCATCAGCCAATCAGATGTCAGGGCTGCCAGTGTGTAACAGAGTTCTTCCTGCTCAGCCAGGTCTGCAGACAGTTTCCTCAATGGATGTGCAGCCTCTGCACCACCCTGAAGCCCAGACCCACCACCAACCCCCATTAAGACATACGGGGCTGCTACAATTGTACAGGTTACTACTTAACCCACACTGGAAACAGAGTCATGATTTAAGACAGGTCCCTGGCCTGAATGACTTACAACTTTAGGATGGACAAGGGGAGGGGCACATAGGGAGACATGGCTAACATCATGAATGTATCCAAGTTGCAAGGAACAGACGGGGGGAGGGAGGGATCCTGAAAGATGAGACAGTATAAGAAGCAGTATACTGTGAGGGAGGAAGAGCTAGGGAACGCCAGCTTGTATTTGTGCATTTGATTTTTCTTACCTACATACAGAATTTTACATCTCTCTCTGTTGAATTTCATTTTGTTAGTTTCAACGTTTTTCCATCCTGTCAAGATCATTTTGACTTTTATTTCCATCTAAGGTGTTGGCTATCCCTCCCAATTTTGTGTCATCTGCAAATTTGATGTGTCCCCTCTATTACTTCATCCAAGTCGTTAATAAAGTTGTTGAACAGTAACGGGCCCAGGACAGAGCCCTGCAGCATCCCACTCGATACCGGTCTCCAGATTGATGAGGAGTCATTGATGAGCGCTCTTGAGTACTGTTCTTCAGCCAGCTGTAAATCCACCTAATGGTAGCATCATCTAGCCCACAATTTACCAGCTTGTCAACAAGGATATCACGGGAGGACTTTGCTTTGCTGAAATCAAGATATATTACATCCACAGCATTCCCATGATCCACTAAAATAGTAACTCGATCAAAAAAGGAAATAAGATTAGTCTGGCAGATTTATTCTTAACAAATCAATGCTGACTTCTAATAATCACAGCATTGTTTTCTAAATGCTTACAGATTGGCTGCTTTATAAATTGGTTCTAAAATCTTTCCAGGTATTGATGTGAGGCTGACCGATCTGTAGTTTCCCAGATCCTCCTTTCCCCACTTTTTGAAGATAGGGATGTTTGCCTGTCTCCAGTCCTATGGCACCTCACCATTCTCCAAGAGTTCTCAAAAATGATAGACAGAGGTTCTGAAAGTACATCAGCAAGTTGTATCTCAGTATTCAACTGGGTTATAAACCAAGTAACCAAGAAATTGGCCCAATCCTCGGATGGGCAACATACAGGGCTTTTCCTGGCCAGGGCCGGCCCCAGAGTTTGAGAGACCACGTGCGAAGTCTTGGTGCGGGGCCTAATTTGCATAATATATATATAACCAGTTCAGTTGTGACCCCATAATCAGTTCACGCTGCCCCCACCCCATAACCAGTTCATTTGTGCCCCCGGCCCCCCATATAATCAATTCACGTTGCTCCCCACCCGTAACCATTTAATTTGACCCCTGGGGCAGTGTTAATTAATTATATGGGGGGCACAAATGAACTGGTTATGGGGTGCGGGTTTAAAGACAGTATTCCTGTTAGCAATAACTTCATTAAGAAAGGTTAGTGAAATAGCAGCCATAATAATCTCAGAACCATATTTGCAGATTTTCCAAGATAGACTAGATATTGCTTTACATTCTAAATTCCTACCTAAGATAATATAAGTAAGACAGTTGTGAGAATGTGGCCCTTTTTACATGGGCCTCTCCCACCCATGAACACGCAGATTTCTGTGTGTTTATGGGTGGAGGAGCCCCGTGTGAACAACATGGTGCACACACCCATGGTGAGTGGGGGTGCATGTGCACCCACCTAACATGCATCCCCACTCGTCCCCACACACGGAGCAACCGGAGGAAACGGCAGATACTCCATGGGTGTGGATGAGTGGAGGGTGAGTGGGGATGCGTGTGAGGCAGTGTGCATGCCCCACCCATGCACCAGCATGCCCATGAACCCCCCGGCAGAGCCATGTAACAATGGCCTGTGAGGAGCCACTCGAAGAACAGAAGGTTGCCACCTTATAAACAAGGTTCTTTGAGATAGCGCTGAACATTCTCATAACACCCACCATTCCAGCCCCACGTGGAATTTTCTTATATTCCTAGAAAGGGTTGGAAGGAACTGTCATTCTGAGGAGGAGAGTGCTTTTTATACTAGAGGAGTTTGAGACCATCACGTGGTCTATTATTTGAATAGGGTGAGCGTGCACAACCCAGTTGTGAGAATGATAGGGGCTCTCTCAAAGAACCTTCTTTACAAGGTAACAACCTTCTGATCACGTGGGGAGTTGTTTGTAAACAGTTTTATCTCCCAGTCCGATAGGTGTCCCTGTGTCCCACTACCGCTGCTTCCTGCTGCTGCAGCACTACTAGGAGGCAGAGGCAGGTGAGGGATGGGGACCAGAGCCAGGGAGGGGAGGCAGAAAAACTTACTGGGGGAGAAGCTAGCGGGAGCCTGCTGCCCAACCAAGCAAGCACGGGGCCCCCGCTGGCCACGGGGCCATGCACAGCCGCACATATAGCACATGCCTGGGGCCGGCCCTGTTCCTGGTCCTATATAAAAAGGTACTTGGTTTTGTTTTTCTGAGTATTTTACCTAATATTCAGCCGAGTTACCGAGGACTGGCCGAACACTCAGGGCTGATCCTTTGAACACTCATGAATTATTTTTTTACTATTCAGTGCAACCTATTATTCTCTCTCTTATTGGAATTGTTTGTGATTGTGCCTTCAGTATCTCATTTTTCAGAAACTCCCACCCGTTCTGGACTCCTTTCTCCTTTAGATTACCTAGCCACAGGATCCTACCTAACTTTTCTCAGAGTTTATTAAAATCAGCTTTCCTGAAGTCCAGGGTACGCATACTACTATATTAAACTTTTCCTTTCCTTAAGATCATGAATTCCAAGACTATATGGTCACTTCAGCTAAAGTTCCCACTATTTTCACCTCATCAACCAAGTCCTCCCTGTAAGGATAGAGTCTAAGATAGCCAACCCCCTCGGCCTTCTTCCACCTTCTGAAAGATGAATTTGTCAGCATGCAGACAAGGATACAGAACAGATCCATAATCTGGATCCTCTTTTTCCACTCCTTAAGCACCCACAGCCCCAGCTGTTATGTGGCCCTGAGAGCTTGTACTAATTTTCTACGTGGCCCTCAGAGGTGAAAAGGGTCCCCACCCCTGGACTAGAGCCTTGGGGGTGGGAGCAATAAGGATGGACAGAATTTTTGTGATGTAACACAAGGAGAAACGACAAGCCTTCGCAATAGACTGAATATGAAGTGCAAAGGAGAGGGAGGACTCCTAAACGAATCCCAGCATGTGCCTGTGGGGTAGGGACAGGCTGGAGGGTGACATGATCAACAGAGAGTGATTGTGAAAAAGGGAGACTGGGGGGGGGTGGGCAAAGAATTAATAGTTTGGTCTTAACCAGAAACCAGTGTTCACTACAGCAATGCTGCTTTTCATTATGTCGGCCAAGCTGAGCTCTGTGGTGATAAGGTGATTATGTTTAATTGCTTTTTAATAGCCACTTTGCTTTTCAAGTAGCCATGGTGCTAGTTGTCTGTAGCGATAGCAATAAATTTTAATTGCTTTTTAAAGGGTTCCTTTGTTGTTGCCAAGCTCTGCTTGGAAACAATGCCCCCAGCTGTTCTCAGTTAAAAAGGAGGGGCCACCTCAGTTCCTCAGCAGGTTGCATAGAATCTGCTGTAGCGAACCCCACCGTGGCGGAGGAGACAATGCATGAGTGACGTGCATCCTGGCTCTGTTTCTCTGTGTGGGGAGTATGGGCAGCCTGTGTGTGTGTTTAAGTGTAATGAAAAGGGGATTTGGGGGGGGGGGGGAATGTTGCTGAAGTATTGTGAGATGGGGACAGTCTGTGGGTGGGGAAGTGTGTGTTGCAGGGGTATGTGGGGAAGGGGCTGTTTTTGTGCTGGGGTATGTGTTATTTATTTTCTGATTTTGCAGATGAGGTGTATGTGGGCTTTTTCCCTCTGTAGTATTCCTGTGGTAGAATAGGGTTGGAGCCTGCATCCTGAGAAGTAAACTGGCATAAACATTGCACAATTATGCAAATGAGACAATTATGCAAAAATGTTATGCTCACAGTGAGCTTGCAGAATTTGGATTCCCAAGCTGCAGAATTTAGGATTTTTTGATGTAGTGAACATGAGTCCCTGGTCTTAACTAATTCTACTGGCAACAGCAAAGCTATAGGGTTTGTGCACTATTGGTCAACTCCACAGACCCAGAAAGATCTGTGACCACAAAGACAATAGCCCATCCATCAAAGTGCTATGACAGTGCAAGTCCCACTGAAGTTAATCAGGGGCTGCATGAATCAGGGAACTTTGAGGATCAGTATCTAAAAGTAAAAAGCTCAGGGCAAGTAATAGCAATAGTGAAACATTTAGTCCTCTGCTAAGCTTTAACAGAATTCTTGATGATCCTTAAGTTCCATCGATCCAATTTATTATTTTATACACTTGGGGGACAATCCAGCAGCCTGCGTATGCTGACCCCGGCGCACAACACGCAGCTAGAATGTGCATACGGTGCTGCATGCACAGTACAGCCACGCAGGGCAAAAGTGAATCTCCAGCCAATGCAACCCAGCCCATGCGGCTGTACTGCACGCGCAGCACCACATGCACATCTGAGCACAACCGTTTTGGCTGTGTGCCGCGCGCCGGGGTCAGCATAGGCCACTGGATTGTTTCTTTGATTTCTACCAGTTTCAACAGTTATTCACCAGCAATTTCACAGGCAATAATCCTCAGGATAATGTATAAAACTATAGTCCGTACTTTTTCTGTCTGTGAAACTAATGCAGCAACAATCCTTTTTCCTGCTTGAACTACTGCAATTCATCTTTTTAATAATATATGTTCATCCAAGAAACCTAAAAACAATGCACTCTCCATGCCCACTTTACCTTCTGGGACTAATGGCAACCACTTTAGGATACTTATTTGTACACAAGTAACATTTTTCAAAATAATCAACTGACCAATTTGAGCATTTACTACTCTAGAAAACAATCCTGTTAGTAATAGGAGACCTAGCATCCTCATGAATGTTAGTCCCCTTGTCTCTCCCCTTGTTCCCTTTCCTATGTCTCTCCCCAGCTCCCGCCTCTCAGATTGTAAGTCCTAGGGCAGGGACCGTGTCTACTGTGTTATAGGGGTGGGAAACCGGTAGAATCCGGTATCCGATAATGCCGGTATCGGGCGTACCGGCATTATCGGATTCGACCCGGTAATCCGGACCCGGTACCGGATTTCGGGGTACCGGATTTTTTTACATTGCAGCCATTTAAAAATGGCTGCAATGTAAAAAAACTTAAAGCCCCAGCAAAAAAGTTT
>QEPC01010294.1:2111856-2171958 GCA_003113815.1 Sphenodon punctatus | reverse complement strand
TGGTGACATCGCACCCCAAACCTTCTCACAACCTCCCCCAAGGGCTGCATATAGATGTTAAACAACAGCGGAGACAAGATCGAACCCTGCGGAACGCCACACGGTAAAGCGCGGGGGCACGATGTCTCCTCCCCCAACACTACCCGTTGGCTCCTCCCCAAGAGGAATGAGCGGAACCATTCAAGAACGGTCCCGTCCAAACCCCCCAGGTCACGCAGTCGCCTCAGCAGCAGCCCATGGTCCACGGTATCAAAAGCGGCCGAGAGATCTAGCAGGATGAGAAATGCATCCATCTCCCGGCGGAGGTTGTCTACCAAGGCCACCAACGCCGTCTCTGTGCCATAGCCGGGGCGGAACCCAGATTGAAAAGGGTCTAGGAAGCCAATACTGTCCAGATGTACCTGGAGCTGGAGCGCCACCACCCGCTCAATAACTTTCCCTAAAAAGGGAAGGTTAGAGACAGGTCGGTAACTGGCGAGCGCATCCACGTCCAAAGATGGTTTTTTCAGCAGGGGGCGCACCACAGCCTCTTTAAAGCAGGGCGGCAACCTCCCCTGCCAAAAGGACGCATTCACTACCCTCGCCAGCACCGTCCCCAACGTCTCCCTGGAAGCTTTCACTAACCAGGACGGGCACAGATCCAGTTCACAACACGTGGCCCTCACAGACGCCAGGACACCCACCACATCGGCCAGCGTCACTTCCTGAAACTCTCCCCACGAAGCTGGACCAAACAGGGCCTCCGTCCCCCGGTGCTCTTCCCCTACTGCCATCAATCCAGCGTCAAAGTCGGTCTGAATCCGAGCAATATACACATTAAACAATAATGGAACCTTGCGGAACGCCACAGTCCAGGCCTGGGGGCTAGATGTTTCAGCCCCCAGCACAGCCCACTGGCTTCTCCCCAAAAGGAATGAGTGGAACCACCCAAGGACAGTCCCGTCCAGATCCCCCAGGATTCGCAGCCCATGGTCCACTGTATCACAAGCGGCCAAGAGATCTAGCAGGACCAGAAATGTTGAACGTCCTGCATCCGTCTCCGTGTGGAGATCGTCCACCAAGGCCACCAACGCCGTCTCTGTACCATAGCCGGGGCAGAAACCAGACTGAAAAGGGTCAATGAAACCGATGCGGTCCAGATGTGCCTGGAGCTGCAGTGCCACCGCCCGTTCAATAATCTTCCCTAAAAAGGGGAGTTTAGAGACAAGTCCCAAGATTGCCCCCACATCCAAGGATGGCAATCTCCCCTGCCAAAGGGACGCATTAATTACCCTCATCAGCACCGTCCCCAAGGTGTCCCTGGAAGCTTTCACCAACCAGGACGGACATGGATCTAATTCACAACTAGTGGCTCTAGCAGACCCCAGAACTGGCATCACTTCCTGAAACTCAGTATCAGCTGGCATCACTTCCTGAAACTCATCCCAGAAAGATGGACCAGACGGTGCCTCCATAACCTTGTGCTCTTCCCCTACTGCCCCTAATCCAGTGGCAAAGTTACTCTGGATCTGAGCGAACTCGTCTGCAAAGTAGATGACAAACTCCTCACAGCATGCCTGGGACAAGTCCCCGTTCAGACGTAGGGAGGTCGGACTGACCAGCCCCTGCACCACTCGAAATAGCTCTGCTGGGCGCGACTTTGCAGATGCTATGAGGGCAGCAAAGAACTCCTTCTTCACTGTCCTCACAGCCTCAACATAGAACCACAAATGGGCCCTATGGAGAAGTCGGTCGGATTCAGAGCGAGCCCGACACCAGCGTCACTCTAGTCGCCTGCCTACCTGTTTCATACACCGCAGCCCCTCAGTAAACCAAGGGGCCATGCGGTGACTGTCAGGGTCTAAGGTTAACTCCCTCAGAGCCTCAGGTTAACTCCCTCAGAGCCTCCTGGAACCATTGCTATGCCATTAGCCTCTGAGGGCGGACCAACCTAACTGGTCCACTCCCCTTCTGGAGGTGGTGTGCTGAGAGGCTGGCCTGCAGGAGATAATGATCTGTCCATGACAAGGGCGTAATCCTCATATCCCCCACTAACGGATCACCCACCTCAAGGCCAGAACAGAAGACCAGGTCGAGGGTATGCCCCCCCTCCATGGGTCGGGCAGTTGACCACTTGGGACAAGTTCATGGTTGCCATGGCGGCCATGAACTCTCACTCCGCTCCTACAAGGCCGGCATCAGCATGGGCGTTGAAGTCCCCCAGGACCAAGGTCCTGGAGTAGTTCAGCGCTACCTCCGAGGCCAGCTCTGCTAGAGCAGCATGGGATGCTGCTGGGCAGGAAGGGGCCCGGTACACCAGCAGCACTTCAAGATTGCCCCCAGTCAAATCAAACACCATGTGGAGGGCCTCAATACCTGAAATCTCTGGAACTGTATATCTCCTAACGGGCCAATCCTCTCTAAAAATAATGGCTACACCACCACCCTGGCCCCCTGTGCGGGGATGGTGCTGCCCAGTATACCTGGCTGGAACGAGGTCGGCCAAGATTGGGCGGGGATTTTAGGGGGTTTTAAGGGGGAGATGCTGTGGGGGGGGTGGAGAAAGTTGGGGAAGGGGGGGACCGCAGTAAGCATCTGCTGTGGGTGAGAGACAGGACAGTGCTCCTAGCTTGGGTAACTGCATGGTGGCAGCATGGGGGGGGGGAAGGGGGCCTGAGTGGTGAGAGCACCAGGCGGGGGTGGGGAAGATACTCAGTGGGGAAGGGGTTGGAGGGATTTAATGTGGTTAGGAGAGGGTGATATTGGAGAATGAGAGGGGGTAGGGGATGTTGTGGGATAGGGGAGGGTTTGGTGCTTATGCTCTTTCCTATTTTCCTCATTAGAACAAGCTTGCCATTTTCTAATGGATGCCTTTTTGGCTCCAATTTCTTCCTTCACCACACTACTTCAGCCACACTGGCAGGCGTTTGGTCCCCTTGCCACCTTTTTAACTTGTGGAATACATTTAATTTGGGCTTCCAAGTTGTTGTTTTTAAAGAGTCTCCATGCCTCTTGCAGATATTTCATCCTTGCCACTGTTCCTTTTAATGTTGTTCTAACTAGTTTCTTCATTTTATCAGTCTCCCTTTTATCATAGTCTCCATTTTATCATAGTCTCCTTACTACTTCAGTAGTTTTATTTAATGTTCTCCCACCAGTAATTATTTCAAATTTGGTTGTATCATCATCACTACTGCCAAGCAGCTCCACCACCGTTACCCCTTGCACTAGGTCCTACACTCTACGTAGGACTAGATCCAAAGCAGCTCCTTTTCTCATTGGTTCCAGGACTAGCTACTCCCAAGAAACAATAATTTATCTAGAAACTTTACATCCATATCACGCCCAGAGGAGATATGGTCTGTAGGTTCCAGGATCACCTCTGGAGCCCCTTTTAGATATCGGCATTACATTTGCCACCCTCCAGTCCTCTGGTACAGTAGCAGATATTAGCGATAGGCTACAAATTACCAATAGTGGGTCCACAACTTCAAATTTTAGTTCCTTCAGAACTCTGGGATACAGACCATCTAGTCCTGGTGATTTATTAATATTTTAGTTTGTCAATTTTCTCTAGAACCTCCTCCAGAGTCACACTTATTTGTGATAGTTCTGCCCTTGCCTACAAAGACTTGGCCCGGTGTGGGCATTTCCCCAACATCATCAGCTGTGACAATCAAAGCAAATTATTTATCCAGCTTCTCTGCAATCTCCTTATCCTCCCAAACTGTCCCTTTCACCCCTTGGTCATCAAATGGACCAACCAACTCTCCAACAGGCTTCTTGCTTTTGATGTACTTGAAAAAGTTTTTATTATTATTTGATTAGATTGTAAGCCATAGGCAGGGACCACATCATTCTTATTGTTCTGTAAAGCGCCAGGTACACAGCGGGCGCTACATAAATGCTTATAATAATAATAATTTTTTCCATCTTTAGTGAGTCACTCCTCAATTTCCCTCTTGGCCCATCTTATTAACATTTTACCTCTAATTTGGCAATCCTTATGTTCTTTCCTATTCTCTTCATTAATACTTGCTCTCCATTTTTTAAAGGATGCCTTTTTTGCTCTAATAGGTCCTTCACCAGCCCATACCAGGAGGGAAACTGGAACAACATGCATTCTGCAATAATGATGCATTAAGGTGGAGATGCTGTGAAGAAAACATAAAAGGAAGAGGAAACGGAGGTTACTTACCAGTAACTCTGTTCTTCGAGAGAGCTCCGCGTATTCTCACTCTTGGGATTTACTTCCTGCTCCGCAGGTACCGGAAAACCTCTCGTCAGCAGTATCCAGGCAGATTACGCCTGGAAAAGACTAGAAAAGGTGAGGGCTCCGCCCCCTCACTCCCCCTCCCATCCCGAGAAAAGCGCGGGCCCGCATCACGAGGGATGGAAGTATATAGAGGGGGAGGAGCCCCCACCGCCTCAGTTCCTTCCAACCCAGCCTGGAAGACCTGGTATGTCCATCCACGACTGAGGGGAAGGCGGGCGGGATGTGAGAATACGCGGAGCTCTCTCGAAGAACAGAGTTACTGGTAAGTAACCTCCGTTTCTTCTTCGAGGATCTCCGCGATTCTCACTCTTGGGAGAGTAATAAGCAGTTCTAGATAACTCACCTCAAGGAGGTGGGAGTCGAGGATGGTAACTCAGGAAAGAATCCAACACTGCTCTCCCCACTTGGGAATCTGCTCTGGCCGCCAGGTCCAAAGAGTAATGTCTTGTAAACGTGTGGACAGACGCCCACGTGGCAGCCCTGCAGATATCTGGTAGATTTATACCTTGGAAGTTAGCCAAAGAAGTAGCAGTGGCTCTAGTGGAATGAGCCCTCAGACCTTCGGGAGGGATCTTGTCTGCTAAAGCATAGCATCTCTGTATACACAATAAAATCCACTTGGAAAGTCTCTGTGCAGAGAGTTTGACTCCAATTCTTTGGCCCCCATATGTGATAAAAAGGGAATCACACGCTCTGATTGATTTGGTTCTTTCGATATAGAAAGCCAAAGCTCTTTTAACATCTAACGAGTGTAGCCTTTGCTCCTCGACAGATGTGTGCGGCCTAGGGAAGAAAACTGGCAACGAGATAGTCTGATTAAGGTGGAAACTAGAAACAACCTTAGGCACAAATGAGGGGTCAATACGTAGATCAACTTTCTCCTTGTGAAACATGATATAAGGGGGCGAAGCTCGAAGGGCCGTGAGTTCACTCACCCTCCTAGCCGATGTAATCGCCACCAAGAACGCCGTTTTAATTGACAAGTCTTCCAAGCTGCACGTAGCCAATGGTTCGAAGGGAGGGAACATTAACTTGGCTAACACAAGGTTCAAGTCCCACTGGGGGGCGAGCCTAGATCGTTGAGGAAAAGTGTTCTTTAGACCTTTCCAAAAAGCCCTCATCAGTTTATGAGAAAACAGGGTGTTACTGTCATGCGGTTGCAAACGGGAAGACAGGGCTGCCAAATGAACCTTTATGGAAGCTAAAGACAAATGCAATTTTTGTAGACTCAGTAGATAAAGAAACACATGATTCATGTCTAAATCTTGCAAGGAAATAGCCTGCGAAGTACACCAGCTACAGAATCGTTTCCACTTTAACTGGTAACATTTGCGTGTCGAAGGTCTCCTTGCATTTAAGAGTATCTCTGAAACCTCCGGTGGCAAATTGCCTATTGGGGTAGAATCAACCAAGCGGAGAGGTGGAGCATCTGTAGGTCGTGGTGAAGAATTTCCCCCCGCTCTCTGGAGAGTAGATCGCAGATCATTGGGAGCTTCTTGATTTGAGTCGCCATCCCCAGCAAGGTTTGGAACCAGGTTTGTCGTGGCCAAAAGGGAGCGATCAGGATGATATGAGCCCTGTCCGTCCTGACCTTGCACAACACTCTGTTGATGAGGGGGAACGGGGGAAAGGCATAAAGGAATGTCCCGTGCCAAGAGATGGCAAAGGCGTCCGATATCGATTCTGGTGCCATACCTGCTCGGCTGCAGAATTTCGGTAACTTTGCGTTCTCTTGTGATGCAAATAGATCTATCTCTGGAGTCCCCCATTCCTGAAATATGTCTTGCAGGATTTCTTCTTTCAGAGACCACTCGTGCTGGTCCCTCGATTTGCGACTGAGGTAGTCCGCCCTCAGGTTGTCTTGGCCTGCCAAGTGAATGGCGTGAATGTGTATGTCGTGACCGATACACCAGTGCCAGATGGTCTCCGCTTCCCTCGATAAGCGGGTGGAATGTGCTCCCCCTTGTTTGTTCACATACCACATTGCTGTGGTATTGTCCGTCACGATTTGTATGTTTTGACCGTGTATGCGGGGAAGCAAAGCCTTCAACGCCCAACGTATGGCCCTTAGCTCCAGCATGTTTATGTGCAAATGCGTCTCTTCTGAGGACCAGAGGCCGTGTATTGAGAAAGTCCCTAGGTGCGCACCCCATCCCGTCAGGGATGCGTCTGTCGTGATAATGTCCCTGAAGGTGGGAGCATCGAAGGGCACCCCTTGTAGCATATGATCTGCATTCGCCCACCACTGTAGATTCAGAAGAAGTTCCTCTGCTATACATAGTTTCATGTTTAGTGGATGAATGGTGGGTATGTAGTTGCTGGCTAGCCATTGTTGTAGGGGTCTCATGTGTAGACGAGCGTACGGGGTGACCATCGTCGTAGAGGCCATCAACCCCTGCAGGTGCAAGAAAAACCGGACTGGTTTGGTGGGATGCGAGTGAAGAACGTCTAGGGCATGACGTATGGAGATAAGCCTCTCCTCTGGAAGGTACGCTTTCGCGTGTCTGGTGTCCAAGACTGCCCCTATAAAGGGTAGTCGTTGCGTCGGCTGTATGTGGGACTTTGCTAAGTTCAGAACAAACCCCAGGTTCCTGAGGAGTGACATGGTGAACTCCACGTGTTTGGTAAGTTCTTGTGGTGACCTCGCCGCCAGCAGCCAGTCGTCCAGGTACGGAAAGATTCGCACGCCTTGCCTTCTTAGATAGGCTGCTACGACAGCTACACATTTTGTGAACACGCGTGGTGCTGTAGACAGTCCGAAGGGAAGGACACGGTACTGGAAGCGAAGGTCCCCTGCAACGAATCGCAAGAACTTACGGTGAGAAGGGCGTATTGAAATATGAAAATAGGCGTCTTTGAGATCAAGAGAGGCCAACCAGTCGCCTTGCTGTAAGCCCATGAAAATGACCGGTAGGGAAGTCATACGAAATCTAAACTTCTTAACGAATCTGTTGAGACATCTCAGGTCCAGAATGGGTCTAGAACCCTTGTCCTTTTTAGGGACCACAAAGAACCTAGAGTAGAATCCAGAACTAAGTTCATCTCGAGGAATGGATTCGACAGCCCCCTTGTCGAGGAGTTTTTGAATTTCAACTAGTATTTGAGTAGAGGGGGGGGGAGCCCCAGGGGGGCAAGGTGAGAGGGGAGGGGTGGTATGGAACTGTATGGCATACCCCAGCTGTACTATCTCCCTGACCCATTGGTCAGAAGAAATGGTTTCCCATACATGTAGGTAGGGCAATAGGCGGTCCTGGAATGAGGGGTCATCCTCATTATCTCCCTTGATCAGATAACAATCAAAAACGTGATTTCGCCTGCTGTCCAGAAGACGAGCTAGGAGAGGGTTTACCCCTGCCCCGCTGCCTGCCAAACGATTTACGTTGTTGAACACCTTGTTGTTGGTAATGTGTCTGATTATGTTGCTGGAATCTTTTCCCAGCTTGGAAATTATAATTTTGGTAAGGAGTTCTTCTAGACGAAAAAGAATAGCCCTGCGTAAAAGACTTTTTGCGTATCGCCCTGACTACCCCTGTGGATCTTGCCGTTTGATTCATCTCTTTAATTTTCTTAAGAGTGTCATCAGTAGAAGCCGAGAACAGGCCCTCACAATCAAACGGCAAGTCCTCTATTCTAGTTTTATTCTCAGGGGTGAGAGCTGTGGACCGAAGCCACGCATGCCTTCGTAGAGCTATAGCAGATGCCATCCCTCTGGCGTTGGCATCCGCCACGTGCATGTTTGCGGTTAATTGGAATTGGGCCATCTGCATGCCCTCTTTCTGTAATGCTGCCAACTGGTTTGGGTCCGATGTCATGCCAATTTTGGACCACAGCCAATGTTGGTAACCGCACATGGCGGAAGCATAATTAGCTATACGGAAGGACAGGGAGTCCGAGGAAAAAACCTTCCTACCCAGCACATCCAATCTCCTCCCCTCCCTATCTGCAGGGGAAGTCTGGATCCCTCCCGCTCGAGATCTAACCGAGGCAGCCGCTATCACCAAGGAGTTCGGAGGGGGGTGACTATGAAAAATTTGAGCCCCTTCTTTGGGTACCCCATACAAAGAGTCTGCCAACTTATTAGTTGGAGGAACAGAGGCAGGCTTAGCCCACAAGGCTGTAGCTGGTTCTAACAGCTGGTCCAGCAAGGGTAAGGTCACGTGTCCGGATTCCCCAGAGCCCAATATGCCAAAGATAGGTCCAGTCTGGGCTTTTTTAATGACCCTCGTGGGCAGCTTTGGGAGAGATGCAGCCATCCTCCTCAACATCGCCTGAAAAGCCTTGGCATCCTCTGTGGCCAGCGAGATGTTGGCATCCGAGATAGCATCTGGCGGAGGTGGGGAAATGGTCTCGTCCTCCTCCATTGAAGGAGAAGACGAAGAGGAAGACCGTGATGCCGACGCCCCCGGGGAAGCCATCCGCGGTACCGTCGGTACCGTGTCCTCCCTATGGGTCCCCAATAGGGAGGTGAGAAGTTGTGTAGCCCCTGATGGCTCTAACCTCGTTCCGATCCCGGAAACGAGCTCTTCTGGTTCAACGGTACCGATGTCTGCTTGCACCGATCCTGTCTCCGACGGAGGAGGGCGTGATACAGTTGCTGATGGTGCGGCTCTAGGCGGGACCGGAGGCACGTAGGAGGTGTCCCGTGAAAGCGACGGGTATCCGAAGTCATGAGCGTATGGAGGGCTACGCGACCTGTATCTGTAGTCCCTACCATAATCATAGTCCCGGTGTCCGTGACGTGGGGAGCAACAGGAGCATGGGGAACGCGATCGTCGTTCCAGGTGGTACCGGAGGGGCGTCCGTCCCGTCCGGTATCGAGGAGAGCGGGAGCGGGAGTGGAACCGTGGTGACCTGGAGCGCGACTCCCTGCGCACCATCGGTACCGACAACAGCAAAGGCGGTACCGAGCGGGATAACGGTGTCGGTGGTGCCGTCCCCCTCGTCGAGCCCGACGGTCGTGGGGATTGTTGAACTGTCGGCACCGGCGGCACCGGCGGTACCGGCTCTCGCGTTGAGCCCTTCTTCTTCTTTTTCTTTCTCTCCACGCTCTTGGAGCCCCTCTCCGACGAGTGCGCGACGCCTCGCGCACCAGAAGGCTCGGTACCGCTAGTAGATAAGCGTCTTGGGCTGGACGCATGCGGAACACTACCTTCCGCGGTATGGCCGGAACCGGTAGCTTGCACCTCAAAGGGTCCCTCGGTCCCGAGTTCGCCGGTGCCGCTGGTACCCATGTGCGGACTCGTCCGTTGTCTGGACGGTACCGCCGGTGCCGCTGGAGCCGGATTTTCCATCGGCCTGGAGTGCCGGGCGGGGAGCCTCAGGGGCCCCTCTTCACCGCCCTCTAAGGCCCTTCTTGTGAGGATGTCCTGGAGCCTTAGCGCTCTAGCCCTCTTAGCCCTGCCTGAGAGCACCGAACAGGCTCTACAGGTTCGAGTGTTGTGACCCTCACCCAGGCAGGTGAGACAGCGATCGTGTTGGTCACTCACTGATAAGGTAGCCGGGCAAGAGCCGCAGCGTTTAAACCCCGGCTGCTTGGGCATTCCGTTCGCCCCGGAGGACGCAACGGCCCGGGGAACGTCCCACGGGAGGGTGGCACTCCTTTCCCAATCTTCTTCTTTCTTTTTGATATTTCTAATCTTCGTTTTTTTACTGAAAAGAACGCTGAAAAGCGCCGAGAAGTCTTCCAACGCCACGCGGTTGGAAGGAACTGAGGCGGTGGGGGCTCCTCCCCCTCTTTATACTTCCATCCCTCGTGATGCGGGCCCGCGCTTTTCTCGGGATGGGAGGGGGAGTGGAGGGGGCGGAGCCCTCACCTTTTCTAGTCTTTTCCAGGCGTAATCTGCCTGGATACTGCTGACGAGAGGTTTTCCGGTACCTGCGGAGCAGGAAGTAAATCCCAAGAGTGAGAATCGCGGAGATCCTCGAAGAAGAACCAAGGGCTGCTGGGAGAGCAGAGGACTGGAAGGGAGGTAATTACCTCTGCTCCAGCCCACATGAGCAAGCCTCTTCAGCAAAAGCCTTCTTCCCCAAAGAGGTAAATCCCTTCTCACCACCATCCTTATTCTCACTTTAACCCTCCTGTTCATGAGAACATGGAGAGAGAGAGTATTTACCTACAAAAAAGCATTTGTGAGAACAAGCCTTGGCAATAGTTCTTCAATAGTTTCTAGACTTTACAGATGTTCTACACAATACACATTCAGGTTTACATCCTGGCTTTTCACCACCTCACCTTCCAATGAGAACAGATTCCCATAATAAAAACAATGGTTGGAGCCATTACACTCTACAGGACATGTTCTGTTTACAGAAGCAAAGTTGTACAACTGTGACAAAAGGTAAATCTAATTGTTTTTAATCGTGAATAACTGTACCAGAATTGTTTATTCCTTCTTCTATACCACTGGTTATTTTGACCAGGCTCGCATAAAATTACAGAAAATGTAGTTAGCGGGGAGAAATATACATTCAAGAGGAATTTATAGATTGAGCCTACTTCTATTTTGGAAAATAAGGAATAAAATACCTGTAGGACTTCTCTAGAATCAAAACATTTTCAAGTTTTAAGCTATAATACACAAAACAGATTTTACCTACAATAAGCCTTTTATGGGTGCTTTCAGAAGTGATGGCACTCACCACAGCCAGTGACTTAACCAGTACAATGGTAAGTACTGGTAAGGGACTTAACCAGTACAATGGTAAGTACTATCACTCCGGTTGGGGTCCCGACCGGCCATCAAACAACCGTGACAACAGCTCAGAAGGGGGTGGAGAGATGCATGAACGTGCATCCATTCAGCTACACACCAATGCTGCGTGCAGCAGCCTACTCCTCCTGGCTGATGGGCAGCCATTATTGGCGCCCCACCACTCCAGACCACGGTAAGTAAAGCGGGCTTTCAGACATGTGTGACTCAGGCCATGACTCTTGAGTCTAGATTCAATATGCTCATTACTGAAGTTATTTGTGACATCTAGTTTCTTCTATTAATATAAAACTTTTCAATTAGGTGAAAAGAATTGTAAATTGTCGTTTTCTACAATTCTAGGAGGAAAACCATTATAGCATTTTTCACTAAACTTTTAGTTTGTTTTTAATATGCAATACAAGCACAATTACTTGATTGAAAAGTTAAGGACTACAAAAGGTGGCAATGAATTCTATGTCAGTATTCTGACTTCTGCTAAGACACGACCCTAAGGGTATCAAAAACATAACAAGAAATTCACGGAGGCCCCAGTAGCCTTGCCTGGATAGGTTGCTTGGGTGGGAATGGAGAGAGGAGAAGAGTAGGAGGAGCCTACTCCCTCTCCCTACCCCAGCCTCTCCCTCTCTCAAACTTTGTGTTTTTCCCTAAAGAAATTAAGACATAATTATTGTTTAATTCTTAGTAATTACATTATCAAACCAGGCGCGGTGCGCATTACAGGATACATGGGGCACTGCCCCTCTTAACACTCCCTGGCACCCAGAAACTTACAAGGCTGCACCACTGCTTGCTTCCAAGTCCTGCAGGCCGTGCTAGGGGCCAGGGCAGAAGTGCTGCTGGAGCCCCGGCAGCCAGCACTGGTTTCTGACCGCACTTCTGGGTTGGGGGAGGGGGCACATGTAGGGAAACTGCTGTGCACGCCTAACGTTTTGCACATGCACAGGGAGGTCAGCTGCTGGGAGGAGAAGCCGAGTGCGCCGACGGCAGTGTAGGGGGCAGAGCCAGATTGGCAAGCAAGCAAGGTGGCTGGTAAGGGAGTCCCTTAAGGGACATTTAATTTGCTTTGCGGTTTGGGCACCTGGGCTGAGTGCCCAGGCATGCCACATGGGAAAAGCAATTAGTTTTTCCATCGCTGGGGGCAGTCTTAACAGAGCCTACAGGCTGCTGTTTCAAACGGTATCTGGGTGGCCGATCTGAACGCCCATGTGATGTGCGACTGCACCGGCAGCACCACTGGCATTCAAAAAGTGCAACTGCAGAGTGGGCTTTCTGGGAGTCTGGAGGGGAGGAAGAGGGGGAGATAGGGAGCTGCCATGTGTGAGCACTGGCAGACTCAC
The DNA here is from genome assembly GCA_003113815.1 of Sphenodon punctatus. Classification (NCBI taxonomy): domain Eukaryota; kingdom Metazoa; phylum Chordata; class Lepidosauria; order Sphenodontia; family Sphenodontidae; genus Sphenodon; species Sphenodon punctatus. The sequence continues at coordinate 2,159,653 of QEPC01010294.1, read as the reverse complement.
GAGGGAGGCTCAGATTGGCACCATTTTGTGTTGGTGAGGTGAGTGTTGCTGGCTGGGCTGGAGACAGAGAGAGAGACGCAGTTTTTCTCTGTGTGTCCTGCTGAGTGAGAGTCAGTGTGAAGCAGCGGCGGCGGCAGCTGAGGCAGCTGCTGAGGCAGCTGCTGAGGCGGCAGCAGAAGCAGAAAAAGAAGCAGAAGCAGGAGAACCACTTTACAGGGGTGAGTCAGAGGGCACAGGAAATCCTGGGGTGAAGGGGAGTAGGGGAGGACTGGGAGGATGGAACTGGGAGACACTGGGGAATGAATTATGGATCTGCCAATTTGGGTTTGTTTGGCTGCTGCCTTGCCTGAATTTAAGTTGGTTAATGGTTTATATTTTATGTGTGGCTTCCTGGTTGTCCCCTCTCCCCTAGGCATGCCATACAATGTATTGCAAGCAGGGGCAATTTTGTGGGCTCAGTTGAAACTTGGATGTTATGCTGCCTCTTCTTTAAAATGGTTCCCTGGCCTTTGTCCTTAATGTTTTTCACCCTGTGAAACCCCAATTGTCTGATTTCCGATTTATTTGTTGTTTGTGGGGGGCTTAGATGGAAGGGTTTCCTTGCTTGAATGTTTACCTACATTGTAAAATGGCCCCGCCCTTTGCAGTTTGGTGGGATGCGGCAGGTTTTTCTGCAAGAAAGCCATGCCACATGTTGGTTCACTAATGGTTAATATTTGCTCCCTGTCTGTTTGCTAATGAATGCTCCCTGTCTGTTTGCAGCAGATGCTTTTAACATTGAAACAGAACTGTGTAGCATGTTTTGGGGGACAAGGGGAACTCCATGCTGCTTTTGTGGTGTGCTAAGGACTTCACAGAATATCGTTGGCTTAAGATGGCTTGCTTCATTCGCTCTGAGTTTGCACGTGCACTGCTAAGTTCCGCCTACCATTGGCCTGGTCCCTCCCACTTCTGGCCCCACCCTGCGCCCCACCAGCCTTGAAACCACAAGCCACCACTGTCTGAAGCTAAAATGTAAAGCAATATGATACTAAAGCCTGACCTAGAAGCCCTTGGACAGCTTGTAAGGGAACTGGCTGCAGGATACATACCACTTGGTGTTCTACAGAAGGAGTCCCAAGGTAGGTCTAAGCTGCATTCAACATAATGTATGTGTAAGAGCAAGTAGAACACTTTTCTTGTTTTATGGACTTATACCATGGGTAGGAACAGATACATCTGTTGCGTTATTATTCCTGAATTTATATATTAATATAATTTAGTCTTATTGAAACTAGGAAAATCATTTGTCATAATGGCAAATTTTTACAATTTGAACAAGTGAGCCTGGCAAATGTAATAAAATATTTCTTTAAAGTAACAGAAAACTTTTAATAAAAACCAACAGCACACAATCCTTCCAGTTCTAAAAAAAAAAAGCTGTTTCAGTTATAGTATCATATTCTATAAAGACAGTTAGTTCCTAGGAGCATAAATGGCTAAGAAATTGATGAAAGTTTTCAAGTAGCAAGCTACTCAAATTGCAGATTCCAGATGCTCAACATTCTTGACATCAGAATGGAAAAAATTACTGTTAGTCTAGAGAAATTTAATATCACCATTCTTGTCATTTCCTTCATAGCTTCATTATTAGAACAAGTCTGTGGAAGCTATAAACCAGTGCTAAATGATAAAAAATATGGACTCTGCATTCCATCATCCTTACATACTACAAGAGAACACTAACCTTGTTAAGAGTGGTATAACAAAAACGTACATTAAGATAAATGGATGTTCATTAAGCTTTCATATATTTTTTGCATCCATATTCTGTATAGTAATGCCAACTTTAAAGCTCAACTTTTTACTGTAACTAAGGAATAATAAACACTCAAGAAGATATATTTAAGCCCAGAACAACACTGTAAAAGTTTATTGTGTTAATAAAATGGGACACACCAAGCTTTAAATTTTCCACTTTGTCAAAGGTAAAATAATCAGTACTGTTCACTGCCATTTATAACAAGCTCACATTTTTTACATTTAAAGTATACTTTATAGTTCTATAAAAGGATCAGACAACATTTTAGTCACCAAAGATGAAATAACAGCATCTTGAACAAAAGTGTGATGTCATATGCTACTGCAGACATTAAAATCACCAATTCTAAAAGTCTGAAAATAAGTTTGCTAAGTCGTAAATTTAAAATTAGTACTTTTATAGAAGCCAAAATAAAACAGGGTGTACCCACAGAACTACATACATTGCAAGTGATCAGATCCAAGTGCTACACAGCCCTGTCAACCTGCATTCCTGTAAAGACTGCAGTATTTAAAACTAAGCATTTTACAAGTAATCTCAGTAATCTCAACAGGATTGCCCAGTCATACCACATAAAGCTAAGCATGTATGTTAATCTTATTTGGGGCCCAAATCCCCAATCCTGAAATTCTCATGAATAGTCTCATAGAAATAAAACTGAAATAAATTAATCGCACATAGTTTTGACGTAGCTGCCTTGGCAACAGACCAACATTTTGAGCTGATTTTATATAAACTGCACTTACAAACAAAAAAATAATAATCTATTCCTTTAGTACTCTAAAAGGGACGAGCAGCAGGGAGCACATAACACCTGTGCTCCAGGTGCTGCACTGGCTGCCAATTGTGTTCCAGGCCCAATTCAAGGTGCTGCTTTTGATCTTTAAAGGCCTACACGGGTTCCAGGGTGGCCCCTGTGGTCATCCAGGGATGCCCTCCTAGAGGTCCCCGCATTATCGGCGTGTCCGGACAGATAGGAGGGCGTTCTCAGCAGCTGCGCTGTTGCTTTGGAATGCCCTCCCAGTTGAGGTTCGCCTCAGCCCTGGATCTCCTGACATAATTGCAAGACGTGGCTTTTTCGCCAGGCTTTCCATGTTGGGGGGGGGGGGGATTTTATACACAGATTTCTATTGTTTTATTTCTCTTTTTGTGATTTTATTAACGTTTTACAAAATTGTATGTTTGTACTGTTTTATTTTGTAAACTGTCGTGGGACGTTAGTGGCGAGAGGAGCGGGGTATTAAGTTCAACTAACAAAATAAATAGAAGTCTGAGGATCTAGTCAATGAATCTTCCAAACTTTAAAATATAAAATCAGACTACTGGCCTTTTACGTTTTATTTTTAGGAAGAAAATTCCAGTTTTTAAACTCTACAATAGAATTGGCTCCCTTATGAATAAATTCTAAATGTAGCATTTCAGTATCAAATCTGATTTAAGCTTATTTTGCTTTCTTCTGGTTAATTTGTGTTTTTTCCCCCTCAATTACTATTCTACCATTGGCCTAGTAATCCAAAGTGGCAATTTTATCAAAAATGACTTCAAAAGGACAGGGCAACAAATCAATTCAAATAAGTATCAACATCCAGCATTTGTTTAATTAAAAGAAACAACCTTAAAGCCTGACATCTCTCTCTACTTAGAAACATAAGACGTGCCATACTGTGTCAGATCAATGGTCCATCAAGCCCATCATCCTGTCCTCCGACAATGGTCAATCTTGATCGCATAGGAGAAGAACCAACTGTCACAATGGGCAACCCATTCCCCATTGTTCACTCCCAGCTCCTTATTTGTGTACCCATTTTAAAGTGTTATGACTAAACGGAAGTGTACTTTTTTGCATTTTCTTTCTTTGGGGAAAAGGTAGCTTTCACTTTGAGTGCTTGGCCACAGGACCAAGAGCAGTAATAGTGTTTGAATCAGTTACTGATCTGTTCCACTTGCCATTGATTTGGTAGGTAAAGTAGTATGCACTCCATTTAGAGTTTAACCCTGCATGTGCATTTAACTAGTATATCAATGCCCATTACAACCCAAGTGGAGTTCTATAGTTGACCTTCATGTGCATTTGTACATTACAGAACAAAATGCCGCTGAATTCTTATGGTTACAATCGACTCATCTCCAATGTCATTTAAAATTCTAAAACATTAAAAATACAGCTGCTAAACATTAATAGACATAATATTTTGAAGAATGATGTATACTTTAAATGGTCCTGCAAGCTTAGTACATCAATGTACTTGTGGAGCCTAACAAGCACATACTAATATAGTGGAGAAGAAATGAATGACCATACTGTTTCAAGGTGGCTTTATCCATTCCCACCAGTGGGTCTGATACGCTGGCTGCATCAGGCTTCGTAAGCTTCCAGAAAGTCCCTCAGAAGAAGGCACTCCTGTTCCTTCCTTTCAGATAGCTGCTTCTAAACCCCCCAGATCTGCTAGTTCGTGGCCTGATGACTTGAGTAGCCAAGATCCCTTCCTAGACTCACCAGCTTCCTCTGGTCTGGCAAGAGCTGATAAATAAAAGGTGGACTTTAATCCCTATAAGTGATGCTGTTGCTAGACATGGGAGACACATAACTGCATGCCCTTCATTATATAAATGGGTGACCAAAAGGGGATCTTGCAGGCAAAGACATCCATACATCTTCCCTCCCAGTCACTTGAAGAGTCCTCTGAGCTAGAGCTTTTTTGTTTCTCTGTACTTGCTACTGCCCACCTCCCTTGTGACAGGAGATGAGTACTTAATCATCAAGTGACCGATTACAAATTGGAGTAGTCCATGATGGTATCACGCAATGGTCCTCTGGTGATTTTAAAGTGGTAATAGGAGGAAAGGCAAGGACCATCGCCTGCTCTAGATTTTAACAACTGGATTCACTTTGACTTTTTCTACTGGGACAGCATCAAGTATAAAAAGTTTCTGCCATTCTCTTTATGAGGGCCAGGAATTTCTTATTGTGATTGGTATTGAAAGGGGGTGGGGGGAAGGCTGAATTCCCAATGGAGCAAGAAACAGTGTTAGAACAATAGTAGGAGTAGGTGTCATGGCTTTCTACAGCAGAAGAAAACATGTCAATGTTTGTGCATGGATCAAGCTAGTCAAGAGCCTGAGGGTAAGGTGGTCTCTGGTATGAATACCTATAGGAATAATCCCATAGTGTGCCTATTATCGTGGGGAAAGCCAGTGGATGGATCTTATCGATACTAAGCTAAGGAGCAGAAGTTTGGAGATGGTTTACACGAAGGGGTGTGTCTCAGAGCAGGCCAGTGTCAACAACTCCTCTACAGGAAAAAATAGCGGAGGCTTAAAGGGGGATGCTGGTAATGACCTACTCTCCCATTATCTCCACTCAAAGAATGAAGGGTACAAGTGATAATGTTCCCACAGAACTCAGAAGGGTCATGAAACGAAGCTTCAGCATTGGTAGACCAAAACAGTCACTCCAAAGAAGAATGCTCTGGTGTCAAATGTAGAGAAGATGATGTGTACTGAAGATGGGCTTCCCTGGTGGTAAACGGGGATACTCTCAGTGACTTCCTCGGCTCCTTGTGGCAAGAATCTTTTAAAGAGGAAGTGGCCCTTTTCTGAGCTTCAGAACTTGTTTTGTTAAGGAGGACAAAAACTTACCTTCTTTTTCTTTAGGGAAGAAGACGTTTGCCCTGAAGGTTTAAAGTTCTTTGGTTTCAGAGGCCAAGTTCTGACAACACAATGATAGACTTTGGACAGTGGAGGTTCTGTTGTATGGGCTGTTGGGGGGGTGCCCCACAAGTGCTCTGCCCTGCTGCTGCCTAAAAACATAGGACTCTGGAGGAGGGGGGGGGGAAATTCACGCCTGCACTGACTTCCCAGCAAGGAGGGGGGGGGGGAGCAGCTCCCAGGTTGCATCACTAACTTCCCGGTTCCCTTCCCCCTGCCACGCCGCTGCCTCAGCCTCTCTTACCAGTTGCAGTAGAAGAATTAAATCCCCTGAGTCTCACGGCTCCCTCGGCCACTCTGAACGCAGTGATGTCCTCTGCCCTGCACCTGCCTCCTCCCTCCTGGGTGGGGGTGGGGGCTGGCTGAATAAATCACTGTGTTCTGTGACTGACAGTCTCAGACAGGGGCAGGGCACAGACAGTGTAGCTTTCGACTGCTTGACAGCCTCCCAAGCCACCTCTCCCCAGTGCTTGAGGTGAGGAGACTTCCTCCCCCCAGAGGGACAGCGTGAGACCACGTGCATCTACCTGCGTGCATGTGGGGAGGAGGCTCAGGTAAGGAGCGGGTCTGTCTGTGGAATCAAGCCTGGTGGGCAGGCAGCTCACTGCATAGGGAGGAGGTGCTAGCAGAAGCACGGTGAGCCCACATGGAGCCGGCTGGGAGCAGATTAACTCGGAGGAACCTGCAGCTGGGCACCCCACGGACACAGAAGAGCATTCCGAATTGGGGCACTTGGAAGGAAGGGGGCTGAAATGCAGGGAGACAGGAGGTAAGTGTGAACATGTGCGAGAGGGCGATAGTGCCATCGCCCTGATTTCTTTCCCCTCGCACATGCCCACTTGCGTTTTGGGGTGGGCAGGGAGGAGGCGCAGGGAAAAAAACCGCCACAATTTTTGGGCGATGGAGGCATCGGCCTGGCCAACTGGGGGCAGAAAAAATGGCTAGGAGATGTGAGTGACTGACAGACTGCTAAATCCTGTGGGGAGGAGGTCAGGACTGTGAGCCCCAGACCTCTTGAAAACTGTAAGCAGCACATGTGGCTGCCTCTGAAGCTGGCTAGCTGGTGCAGACAGCAACTGAGTTGGTTCCAACTTCTTCCTCATCTTTTCTCTGGGCTAGACCCAGCCTGGACAGTTGAGATGAGGGAGTCAGGGAGGAAGGCTTGAGGCCCGGCCCGAATGAGCAGCTGGTGACTGAGTGACGAACAGAACTTGAGGAAGTTATCAGGCCTGAGAGGGCAGGAGGCCAGGTAAGAGAAATAAAGGGCTATTTTATTTATCCTTCTTTTTAAAAATGAGATTGCCATGAAGAAGAAATGCAAAACCATGCAGGATTTTTCTCCCAAAATCATGACTGCAGTGGGAGGGATTCAATCAAACAGACTATCAAGGAGCAAGCTTGAAGATAGAACCTAGAGACAAAGGCACCCAACTGAGAATTAAAATAATTGACAACGGCAAAGTATTTAAATATTAAATCTATACAATGAATGGGTTTTAATCTTCATGGCTTCTTGAGAGAAGAAATCATAACTGGTTTGCAATTTTAATACTCCATGGGGTGCCTTTGTCTCTGGGCTCTTCTTTCTTCAAGCTTGACACCTCAAGCTTGAAGCTTCAAAGCTTGATATTCTGTGGTTTTGCGGTTTGAATCCCGGTCATGATTTTGGAAGAAAAATCCTGCATGGCTTGTATTTTTAACCTTCCTCACTGACACTCAACACTAGGGTAATTTTATATACAGTCTTGCTTGTGTGCTGGGGGGTGGGAACCAGTTATGGTCATGTGAATGAAATGTGGTTTCAGGTTAACTGAATTCCAGTGACAGCTGAATGGGATAAATTCTCCCTTATTTGTTTGCATATTTTCAATCCTTCATCTGATGTACAAAGAACTCTGCTGTGGTTTTGGGTTTTAATACCAGTGGTTTAGTGGGACTAATCCCGCATGCCATGGTTTGCAACGCATTTCAGTCCTCCTCACTGAGCAAGGAAGCACTGGACTGGTGTGTTTACTTACTGCCTGTGGTTTTTTTTTTGTTAAACTTGATGTGAATGAAAGAGGTTATTTTGGGTTTGAATCCCAGTCACGGTTGAATGGGATAAATTCACCCTCGTTTGTTTGCATGTTTTCAATCCTTAATCAGATGTGGTTTAGAGTTTTAATCCCAGTGGTTTAGTGGGACTAATCCTGCATGGTTTGCAGTGCATTTCAATCCTCTTCACCCAGCAAGCATGCACTAGACTGGTGTGTCTATCTTACTGCCTGTGTTTTTTTAAACTTGATATGAATGAAAGGTGTGGTGGGATATTTTTAGTACTATCCTCCTTGAGCCCCCATTCTCCCTGGCTTTGTTGCTTGGTTCATGCTTTGACCTGGCCCCTTACTTGGAGCTCTCTGCTTTTGGGGCTCTGAATTGTGCCCTTTCTGTACTTCTGATGTGAATATTGAATACATCCCTCCCCCCTACAATTGATTTTACAGGACAAGAGCAGAGCAGCGAGGTTGAGGACAGCTACCAAAAATGAACACCGTGTATGCACTCCTTGCAACTCCTTTCTCAAGACTGGATGTGGCGGACAAGTGTCGTATTAAGGAGCTGGAACCCGATCGTCCTGATCTACATATCGAGAAAATAGCATGATAGAAAGGCAAAGATTGTACACGGAGGTTTAGCAGAGCGTGGTACGAGCAAAAGGACTGGCTATGTGACAATGCTACCAAAAACACATTGTTCTGCTTTCCCTGTTTGTTGTATGGGGGTGAAAAGCCATGGACACAGAGAGGAGTGACAGACGTAACGCATCTCAGTGAAAAGACCAAGAAACACGAAGAATGCAGAAGTCACATTGAGAACTGCCTGTGGTTGGCAATGCTAGGCAGCACAAACATTGTAGACAGACTAGATAAAGACTACCATCTGTCTGTAAGAAAGTATAATTAGGAAGTTGAACACAACAGATACATAGTTGGAAAAATAATTGACTGTATACGGTTCTGCGGTGCTTTTGAGTTAGCACTGCGAGGGAATGATGAAACAGAGGGATCCATGAATTGGTCGCTACCATCAATTCTACTATGAAGAAGCATTTGCAGAGTGCAACAGTTTTCAGGGACCTTTCGAAAACAATTCAGAATGAGCTGCTTGAGTGTATGCTTACAGTGGCTAGGGGTTTTATTATCCAGCAGTTGAAAAGCACTGAATTTGTGGCCATCCAGGCTGATGACACCACAGTTGTGTCTACACACACCCAAAGTGTACTAATTTAACAGTACATTGATGGCAGTGGCTCAACTATTGAACGCTTCTATGGATTTACGCAGCTGCTAGACTCTCGCACTGAAACAGTTGCTGCAGCTGGATGCTGTTTCTACAGAGAATGTGAAAAAGAAGAAACTCATTGCACAAAGTTATGATGGTGCGAGCATGATGTGTGGGCAGCATGAGGGAGTCCAAAAGAAGATCTGGAACAGATACCCAAATGTCTGTTACGTTCACTGTTGTGCCCAACTGAACTTAGTAATGCAGCAAGCAGTGTCCCAAATAAAGGCATTGAAGGTATTTTTTTCAGTTCTGTCTGGCTTCCCAGCTTTCTTCTCACGTTCTCCAAAAAGGCCTGAAGTTCTGGATGCAGTGGTAAAAAGAAGGCTTCCCCAGAGTACCTGCAACATGATGGCACTTCAACATCTGGACGATGAATGTGGTTTTTGAGCGTCAAGAGACTCTCATCAAATGTTTTCAGGAAGTAAGATCTTGAAATTTTGATACCAGCGCTGTTCATGACACCAGGGAATTTCTTCATGTGGATATCCTCTTCAGTGAACTCCAGAAAAGAGGCATTGACTCAGTAGCGATTCAGAGATGTACATCAGACTTTATTAGGAGCATCAATAGAGTCAGAGACTCCATTAAAGACCTGCGCTCTGAGTTACCCGAACAATCTCTGCTCCCCAAAGGCAAAACCATGGATGCCTCGGATCAAGTTGCAGTCAAAGTCTGAGACATCATAATTTCACATTCCAGAGAACATTTTGCATTCACTAAACATCTGGTGAGTGCAGCGTTATTACAGGGGACTTTGTTTGAAGCGCACAAGCAAACCTTTCCAGAGCAAGCATTAACCGAGGCAGTGGAAGTCTACTCAGTGCTTCAGAAAGACTTAACAGAACTTTCTATCTTGTACGAGAGGGAAGAATTCAGAAATATGAAGGATGCTTCCACATTGCTGCACACACTTCTGGACAAGAATCTGCAGGTTTGCTTTGCAGAAACTGAAATTGCTGCGAATTGCTGTGATCACTCCAATGACAACAGTAGAATCTGAGCAATCATTCTCTACAGAGAATAAAAACTTTCCTGAGAAACATGTCAGAGGAAAGACTAAATGCGTTGGCAATCATAGGACAATTGAATTATTTGGCACACAAAAAGAGCGTTGGGCACACTTTCATTACAAGCGTTAGCCCTTGCTAACCCCTTTTTAGCCTTGAGTCCAAAGGTCTGCTCCCAGGTTCTTGTTCATATATTCGTTCCTGCCCCTTTAACTGTTTTAGTTTGGTTTAAAACTAATTGGTTTTTATTTTACTGCAGTTTAAACTTTAATGTTTCTTTGAAGTATTCTGTGTGTTACTGGGAGAGAGGAACAGTATTTATAAGTATATAAAGTTATTTTTTGTTGTTATTCAGAATGTGGTCCCTCTCATTAATCCATTTTAACAACTGAAATGGGGTGGAGTATCTTTTCCATTGCAGGGATTAATTGAAGCATTTATGGCAGGTGATTGTGTAAGTGTGCAATTTTAGGGTTGGCCCCTCCCACCTTGCTTTGCCCACTCCCAAAAGCTTGCTTATTTCCACCAACAGTTGATCTAATAAAAGTTATCATTTAAACCACTTTGTCTCTAGATTTTATCTTAAACGCCTCCCCTAAGGCAGAGAATGAATGAATGGTCTCCCTTTGCCTGCAAATCCTCAAAGTAATTTTTTTCAGAGGCCAGAAAACCCACCTCGATATGGCCTTTTCCCAAACAGGAGAGAGAATGATCATGGTGATCCATCATCAACAAACCTGGGTAGGAAATGCACATCATGAACCCATTCTGTTTCGAGTCATGTTGCCTCCCAGTCCCACAAAAGGAGGTAGGCTTAAGGAGAGTTAAGACTACTGAAGAACCACTTACTCAAACCAAACCCAAAAACCCACAAACAAAATCCTAAACTATCATTTTTTCCCCCAATCAGTCTGGAGAGAAGGAAGAACGGGATTAAGAATTCTGGTTGTCCAAACAAAACTGGAAAGAACAAAGGAAAAGAGCAGCTCTGCACCCCTGCCCGCACTTTCAAGCCTTGGTCTGGCTTAAAACTACAGCTGAAAGAGGATACCTAGCAAAATGGGCAGACCATCCAATGTGGAGTGCGAAACAACCTGGTCATGTTCGGACACCAAACTACCCATGCATTCCCTGGGCTGACTCACCCACCCACCTGTGCAACTGCTCCTCTGGACGCTGCTCCCTGTGCTCCTCTCGGCCCGACCCACTCCTCTGCTGAGCCAGGCAACACACCACAGTCCCCACGGAAGAAGCGGATGCAGGACAGGAGAAGCAGTAGAAGTAGTGGAACAGCCAGGCAAGTGGGTCAAGCCCATGGAGCTCGCAGGATGTTCCTGTGACGCTCCCCAGGCTGATTCACCCACCCAGCTGCGCTGCTGCTCCTACCAGCCTGGACCACTGCTCAGCTGAGCTGGGTGATGTGCTGCAGTCTCCATAGCAGGGGTGCGCACAGGTTGAGCTGGAAGAGACCCAAGGAACTATGAGGACTGTGACACACCTCTTTGCTCAGCTGGGCAGAAGGCAGAGGCACCAGGAGCATCTGGGCGGGTGAGTCAGCCTGGGAAATGAGCAAAGACAGGAGCTTCCTTGGGCAGTCCAGAAGACATACCTTTTTGGGGCACCCAGACATCCAATAGGGGCCAAGTAAACCCGTCAGATACCCACTGGAAGTGGCCAAAAATACACATCTTGCACACGGGTAGCAAATGCACTAGCCCCTGCACCCCCACTGAAGACTCAATCAGCCATCCGAGAGGAGGGGCACACTCTGCTGAGAGAATGCTTTTAGGAGCTTCCAAAGCCTGACTGTGCTGAATAGTCCAAGAGCCCGTGCTGAGATAATTAGGTCATAATTGGTTGTTCATCCATGCCTAGGAATCAAAAAAGGGAATTGTGCCATGTTGATCCTGTTGGATCTTTCAGCGACCTTTGATACAGTTGACCATGTGGTGCTGATGCAACGGCAGGATGTGGCAGATGTGCGCATGACTTCAAGTGGTTCCATTCATTCTTGTCAGGGCAGTCTCAGTGGATGGTGTTGGAGACTGCTCATCATCCCCTTAAACCTCCGCTGTGGTGTCCCTAATGGTTCCATCTTATCTCCCTTCTTTTTCTACATGAATCCGAGGCCACTGGGTGAGATCAGAGGTTTGGGGTGAGGTGCCATCAGTATGCTGATGAAACCCACCTCTACCTCTTTTTCCCCCGACCCAGCTCCTGCAGTCTCAGTGTTCACCCAATGGCTGGCTGCTGTTTGACTGATGAGGGTGCGATTATTGAAGCTGAATCCAGATAAGACTGAAGTGATGATTGGCCTATTGTACAACTTGGAAAGGATTGGTAACAGTGTTATTAAAAGGGTCTAGCTCCCTCTGATTACTTCAGTTCGCAGCCTTGGAGTGTTTCTGAACCCTTTGCTGTGCCATGACTACCAGATTACAGCGATGGCCAGAAGTGCTTTTCACTAACTCCATCTGGTGAAGAGGCTGTGTCCCTTTCTTTCTGGTTTCGATTTGGCCACCCTCATCCATGCTTTCATCACTTTGGGTGATTTCAGACGTTACGGGGTCCCGATTCACCACAGTGGATTCCCTGCGATGGTGAACTGATCAACCACCCCCCGTGGTCCAGGAAGGCCCCAAACAGACGTGACGGGATCGGGACTATGACAGGGAATCAGGCAGTCAGACCAAGGGCCGGGGAAGCGCAACAGACGTGACGCCGATTCCCGGCCATGGTCAAAACACCCACAAGGCACCAGGGGGGGGCAGGACACAGACATGGCCGACTAAGGTAAAAGGAAGCCAAAAGCGCCTACAGGGAACGCCCACACAAGGGAAACGGGAAGGGAGGGGAAGAGGGAGAAGAGCCGCCAGGGCAGCGCACACAGCAGGCACAGAGACAATGGGCACAGTGGAACACACAGCACACACACACGCCCGAGCGCACTCACACCTGCATGGGAAAGGAAGGAAAAGGGGGACACAGCAGGGCAGACAACACACACGGCACAACAGGCACAGGGGGAAAGGGGGGCCGGCACAGGGGCAGGGCAGGACATGGGAAACGGCACCCAGAACCCCCATAACAGCACAGTCCGCATGGGCACCCCTACAGCTACACAGGCAGTCCCGGAACAGGGGGGCCCTGTTTCATTAATTTATTACTTAATTGAATATATTGCATCATCATTAATTGAATATATTACACACCAGTCCCAGTACAGATCCCTGGGGCACTCCGTTACTTCTCTCCACTGTGGAAATTAACCAGTTAGTCCTACTTTTTGTTTCCTATCCTTTAACCGGCGGCGGTTACCAATCCATAACAGGACACTGCATCCTATCCCATGACTATTCAATTTCTTCAAAAGTCTCATGAGGGACCTTATCAAAATGCTTTCTGAAAATAAAGATCAACCAGCTCACCCTTACCACATGTGCCAACCAGCAGAACTGATTGTCTAATGTTTAATAACTCATTTTTGGCTGCACCAATCATTATTACACTACACCCACACGTGACCTAGATCTCGCACTCCAAGGCTGTGAAATTTGGGGGCTCAACCCATGGGGGGGAGGGGGAGAGAGATGGATCGCTCAAAATCCTCCCTAAGGAGTGAATGAATAAAAGTCATGCAACTTTTCATACAGGGTGGAGTGCAAGAGGATAAACTGACATGAAACCAAATACAACTTAAAGTCTTTGTGACAGAGCTGGCTCCTGATAAAGTTACGCGATTTAAAGCCGAGTCATGTAACTTTCCTTATGCTGTTGTTTCTAACATCACAAATGACGGTCAGTGGCTGCTCAACTGTGCATGCACCAGCTAGTAGAACTGATTTTTTAATGTTTAATAACTTGTTTTTGGCTGCACCAATCATCATCACACTACATCCGCACTTGATCTAGATCTCACGCTCCTAGGATGCAGACCCAAAGACTAGGCTCAACAATAGCCTTGGGGGGTGGGGGCTGGTACAAAGAATTATGGTGGGAAGGATACTCCATAGCGGACGCCCCCCGACACACTTTAGACTGTCAATGTGTCCCCAGCCTGTCCCTACTGCCTGCCTGTCTCCCGCAGCCTCCCCAAAGTGTAGCTCCTATGTGCTGCAGCTGCAGGCTCTTTAAAATCAGCCCTGTATGTATCAGATCTTGACTGAGAGCCAGCAATCAGCTGTTCTGGCTGTTGGCCAAAAGCAGACACAGCTGATAAGAAAAGCCTCCCTTTTAATCCTCAATTGCCAGAACTAATGGTGGTGGTATGGGAACGTTTGGGCCTCCCACGCAAAAATCAAAACCAATAACCCAAAGATTGGAGGAAATGGCTTTTGGTAAGTTTCCCGCCTCTAAATCCACTCTTCGCTATAAGAAAAGATCCTTTATTTCACCAGGTAAACATTTTGTCACGGAGGATAAATCCATCTATGTCTAGGTTACCTTCCTGGGCAACCTCTGCAAAGTCAATATATTGGCTGGCAGCTCTTCCATTGTATCTGCCTCTCTTATCCCAACCCCAGGGACTTTTCCTCTTCCATTTCGGTGCCTGATGACAAGAAAGAGGGCTCACTCTCAGGATCTGCTACGAGACCAGCAGCTTACAGGTCTGAAAAGCCTTGGCTGTTCTTCTTCTCTCACTGTGTTAGCGGATAACGCAATGGCAATAGTAGGAGAAACAAGCCTAACAACTGACAGCTGATTAATAATTCGACCCCCGCTTGCCAACTTTAAAATCGGTTCTTGGACTATTGTGGGGTGGCGGTCTCACTCTTCGGATCCCTCATTTATATCCTTTATACAACAATATGAGATCTTACTATTCCGAGAAACTTGGTCAACGGATGCGATAGAAATAGCTGGCTATAAGGGGTATGAACTTTCTGCAATGTCAGCAGTATCCAAGGGGCGTCCAAGTGGGGGAATTGCTTGTTTTCTTTCGATTAATTCCAGGCTTGAGGTGGCTGATGTTTTCTCTCTACCTTTCATTGCATTAAGCCTCAAGGTGAGATATGACAATCTAAGTTTTCTAATAATATCTGTTTATATCCCGCCTGCCAACGACAAATCCTTTAGCAAACATCTCTGACCCTGTTTAGAAAATTTTGTAAACAAGCTTACTGTAAACTCTCCAGCGTCCCAAATTATACTTTCAGGGGACTTTAATGCACGCTTAGGAACTAGTGATGAAGCTCTTGGTTGTCACTCCCCATTAGCTGGTAGAGAAATAATTTGCCCTCTGGCTAAGCGTCAGACTAAAGACCAGGTCCTCAATAGCTCAGGAATTGCCTTTGCAGATTTTCTATTTAAATTTAATCTGTATGTTCTGAACGGTTCATCTGCAAAGGACTCGGAAAGAGAATTTACTTTCATCTCTCACCAAGGGATGAGTACAGTTGGTTATATCGCGGTTTCTGCTGAGCTATGTTATCTAGCTGACCATTTTCAGGTCGGCCACAATTTAGTTGGGGACCATCTCCCACTAATAATCGAACCCCCTCAAATAGACCAGCAAGGCAGCCCACCACAAGGCGCTCAGGAGGAGCAAACGGGAAGCTGTTACTCCAGAAACTTCTGGAATGACTCTTTGGCATCCCCCTTGGGTAAAGTGTTAAAATCTCACTGTGCGAGAGATCTAAAGAGATCTAAAGAGATTAAAGAGATCTAATTAACTCTCCAAAGTTACCTCCCGAGAGAATCCTAATGCCGTACAATATGACAATGGAATAATTTAAAAACCATTTGAGATTTCAGCCAAAAGAAGTTCATTAAGCATTCCCAGACCCCTGATCAACCCTGGTTTGATGATGATTGCCGTCACGCCAAAAATGCGATTCTCCTCATGTATATAAGGCTTATAAGGAAAGGAAAGAACTTAACACTTCCTCCTGACTTTTTCACCCTTAAGAAGAACTATAAGCAATTAATTAGCACCAAAAAGTCCAAATATGTGGCTCATCAATGGAGTAAACTGGTAGTGTCTGCTTAGTCAGGTAATTCAGCTGCATTTTGGCATATTATTAACGGAACTATTCAAAAAGATAATGGGTGGACAATGTCGATCCCTAAAGACAAATGGGAATCCTATTATAGAAACACATTTACAGTGCAACAACCATCTGGTTTATTATTTTCTATTTTAGAGACTCCTAGATGGTTACCAGTTGAGGAATCAATAGTGGCCGTTTTAATTGATCAGCTTAAGAATGAGAAAGCCCCGGGCAAAGACTTAATACCTGCAGAATTTCTGAAGGCCCATAAAGATTGGTGGGTTCCGTTTCTGGTGGACTTTTGTACCTGGGTCAATGACATGGGTCTCATTCCCATCAGTTGGTCAGAGGCCATCATGGTGCCTATTTATAAAAAGGGATCCAGAGATCTCCCCTCTAATTTCTGCCCTATTAAGTCTTCTCAGTGTCATTGGTAAACATTATGCCAAATTACTCTCACGGCTTATTCTTACCTGGTCCAAAGATGCTAATATCATGTTTCCTAAACAGGCTGGGTTCCAAAAGGACTGATCTACAACATCATATTCTAACTCTATCGTATCTAACAGAGAAATACAGCCTCAAAAATAAAAGGCTCTTTGCAGTCTTTATCGACTTAACAGCTGCTTTTGATTAGGTCAATATATTATTACTTTGGGAGAAATTAGAAAGGATGTCCATTGACCGTAGACTGCTGTATCAAGTACATGTGGTTCACTTCAACACCTCCCTGGAGATAAAGTATAACAAACGTGGCTCTTTGACTGATCGGATTATGACCCAAAATGGTATGCACCAAGGCTGCATACTAGCCCCATTCTTGTTCATATTTTTTATAAATGATTTGGTTCCGACAGTTTCAGTACCCGAATTTTGTCCTCCTAAATTAGCAACTCATTTTGTGGGCATTTTATTATATGCCGACGATGCAGTACTGCTTTCCCAGACCCGGCAAGGCCGTAAGAAACAACTTTTAGCCTTGTCTGACTATACTCAAATAACAAATTGCAAATTAATTATTCTAAATCAAAAGTTGTGGTGTTCAGCCATGAAAGGACAATTTACAACTGGTCCTTAGGACTTCATCATATTTAGTTATTTATTTTTATTTATTTATCAATTTATATCGCGCCCCTCCTGAAAACAGCTCAGGGCGGCTAACAATTTTTAAAATATAAAAAATACAAACATATAAGAATTAAAACAATCATAATATTAGAAACCATTAAAACAGGGTTAGGACAACAGTAAAACAATAAATAAGGGTGGGAAAGAGATAAAAAACCCTAACCCACCCTTCCCCCCTCCCCAAAGGCCTGGGTGAACAGTCAGGTTTTACAAACTCACCAGAATGTTAAAAGGCTTGGGTTCCACAGTATAAATATTTGGATGTTAATTTACAAAATTCTGGCAGTTGGAATAATCACTATAAGATGGCTTCAAATTTAGCTTTGGCTAATAAAGGAACCATCCTGAGATATTTTCATATGAAGGGGAATAATAGAGTTCCGATGGCTATTAAGGGCACAACTTTTATATGGGGCAGCAATCTGGGCAGTAACTCGACCTTACAATCTAGACATAATTCAAATGAAATTTTTGAGAAGTATTCTCCAGTCGCCAATCGGTCTTTCCTCAGCAGCATTAAGGGTTGAATTAAACAAAGTGAGTTGGAATACCACGGCTTTAAGATATGCTCTACATCTCTGGCTGAGAGTGTATGTTTCTGAACAGCCTGGGCTTTTACGATTTCTTCCCAAGATCCCTTTCAATCCTCTTGGTTTCTCATCATGGAGCAACAGTTTCTCAACTTCGGATTCTCACTACCTCATTGTAAATTGAGGGGCTTCAAGGCTTCCAAATCTGAAATAGCCGATCGACTGAATGACATTGCTCTTCAGTCGGATTTATCGGCAATTGCTGCAACCCCCTCACTGGGCCCATTTTCTCACCTGGTTTCTCGACAGAGGAAAATGGCTGCCTACTGGTCATACCAACTTTCGCCTCCCCATGCCAAATACTTTTTTTTAGCCAGAGCCAATGCTTTACCTGTGATGATACTGGAAGGGTGCCGCCTTAATATGCCTTTTTTCAGTGCCTATGTCCCTTCAATCAATTAGAAGTGGAAATGGTGGGGCAGATCCAAGAGGGCTATCTCAGAACTCCTCTTAATTTTTTTGGCCATTTATCTACAGATTATACACATGCTGTGTCTAAATTTCTGGTATCTGCTTTTAAGAAAAGGGAATATTTTTTAGAGTTCAAATGCCTTTAGAGCAAGTTTGGTGTATAAACTTGGGTTTTTCTATTTTATGTTATGCTTTAAAACTTTTGGATATGGATCGGGGTCTTCCCAAATGTTTTATCTTATCTATTTCCAAGATTTGTACTAGTTTTGGATACCATTGTATATTTATTTAATATAACTTATAATTTCTTTGTTCTTTTTGCACCTTTTGGCAATGATCTTGGGTCACGCCTGCAATAAAATTTGATTTGAAAAGCCTCCAGCCCTGGCACATAGGATCTGTGCTTCAGGGAGGCTGTGGGGCTTCATCTCTTCTGCTCCTCCTGGCTCCTCCCTCCCTGAGTCGCAGCATCACTCCTGGGGAGGCAGAACTTCCTACTCCTCCTCCCCCCTTCCTCTGCTTGCCTGTGGCCAGGCTAGGTAGAAAGGAGGAGGGATTCTAGAGGAGTCACCTTCCCAGCTTTCCAGAAAGCATGCGCCAGGAGCAATCCCAGAAGCAGCAATGCTCTCTGGGGGATTGGGGAGGGACTGGGGAGGTGCCAGGGGCTCCTTGGCTGGGTTCCTATAGAGGAATCCAGCCAATCAGCAAGGCCTAGGGGGCGGTTCCACCCTAATTGTTTATCACATTTCTTTATTGATCATTATCATAATTTGATGACTAACCATTTTTTCAAATTGCCATAACTCTGTCCTTTTGCGCAGAATTGCGTTGTGTACAACCGATAGTGTAGACAACTTTAGTGGTCAAATTATGATAATGATCAATACAGAAATGTGATAGTTTAGTGATAAATAATAAGAGTATATATGTATGGTAAGGAGTTAAGAATATATATTATGTTATTGTTAATGGTAAATTATGGAATTAATAGAAAATCTGTAAATAATTTCCATGAAAATCTGTAAATAATTTCCATGCTTTCTGGAGTTTAATTTTTGTTGTAATGTACGTTAAATGTTTTTTTAATTGGAATTGTAATTAATTTTCATGCTTTGTGGAGTTTAAGTTAGGGGGAAATATATTTTGTGAAATGGTTTTGAAAAGGAAAGTTTTTTGTTTTGGAAATGGTTCTGTCTTTAATGGTTTTTTAAATTGTAAATTTTTATTTTTAGAAAATTATGTCTAGATCTTCATTTAGTGTCATACACCCCAATTCTCCCATATTACTTTCTACGGATTTCTAGCATTGCATATAGACACTTAAAGGTATTTTTATTCTTATTCTTAATCTGCTCATTATATGTAACTGTTTTCAGATATTTGGGAATAATTTATATTGGTCTGTTCTGCATCAATTTCCACCTGGGCTCCTTAGCTTCTCACACACTAGAATATGGGACGCCTTAATGGAAAGAGTCAGCACTTATTTTACACTCCCAAACCCACACCACCACTAACAGTTATACTGCCATATGTTGGCCTGGTCTAGCCAGAATGCCCAAAGAGTGGGCATAAAAATATACATCTGAAAATCCCAACACGTCACTGTTTGAAGTATAATTTCTGATAATTTGTCCGGATTTATACATAGGTATAGGACTGTATACAACACAATAAGCATGAGTGCTAAGGATATAAATAGAATGTATTAAATACTAATAGGTGCTGGACACAGCTGTGTTTCTGGCCACTTATACAGGTCTTCTTCAACAGCACTATAACTGTAGTATTTCTGACACTGGTTGAGCCTGTAATACAAATGAGTATGGAATAATCCCTACACCACCAAAAACATATACTTGGGTAAGAGAAACTTACCTGTAAGCAATATATTCCATTTTAGTTGGTTATAACTTCTACAACCTATGAACATAAATTTAACTGTTTAATATCAGTTATAATCAACCCCCAAACAAAGCTAAAAATATAGCAAACAGAAAAACAAACTCCACCTCTGTCCTAAATCAAAAGCACATTCTATACAGCTCAACAAGTCAAACAATTGATTCCATACAGCAATTGATTCCATACTAATTTGTACATTTGTATTACAGACTCACCCAATGTCAGAAATGCTAGTTTGTTATAGTGCTGTTGAAGAAGCTCTGTATAAGTGGTCATAATCACAGTTGTGTCCAGCACCTATTAGTATTTATATTTATTCCACACGCAGGGGTCCTGCGTGTGGAACTGCGAGCATTTCCAAGAATGAAGACTAGAACTTCCAAGGTAGCATTCTCCTATTTTAGAAGCTTAAATTTGGCCTCCAGAACTTCCCTCCTACATCAATGGTACCCACATGTACGACGACAGCTAGCTCCACCCCAGAACTCTAAAATTCTGTATAGGCGATATGTACGGCCTGCTACCTTCACACCAGGCACCCATATTTCTGGGTGTTCATGCGCGGGTGCCGCGCATGTAAAAAGGGCCTACATTTCTAACAATCGAATCACCAACTACCATGGCTATCCTATTCCCACACTCCTGGGCACACAGTGCTTGAGATGTATCCTCGTTGTGAGAGGATAACACATCGCCTGGAAAGGACAATTGGGTCTCTTATCTTGGGAATGTCCTTTTGTAGCTTCTGAAGGAAGTTATTCTGACACAGGGAGTGTTCTCCTTCACAGCCAGCAGGAGGCAGCACTGACTTTCAACTGGGCATGTGCAGGGAGGGCATGCCATCACTCCTATCCAGTCCAAAGGCAGACTTTCAATCCAGAAACAGCATCAATTTAAACACAGAGGTCACCCAGACAGAATTTCCAGGAAAGCCAAAACCAGGGAGGTTGCCAACCAAACACCAAGATCCACGGGAGGGCTGAATATCCTCCTTCAGAAGCTACAGAACGACAATTCCCAAGGTAAGAGACCCAATTGTCCCTTCATCCAGTTATTCGGATGCAGGGAGGTAACAAAGCAGTACCCCCAATTCGGAACAGGGATGGAAAGATCGGGCGGCAACCGAACCTGCACTACCCCCATGGAAAGAGAACTGAATCCAACTAGTCCAGACCCCTGCAAAATGCACCTGCTGAAAGCGGCTTCGGCGGAATCCAGAAGGTCAATCTTATAGCATTTGGTGAAAGTGTGGGGGCTCTTCCATGTGGCTGACCTACAAATTTCACAAAAGAAGGTCCTCACTCTGAAAGCCTAATGTGCCGCAGCTCCTCTTCTAGAGTGGGAGAGAACCCTCGGCGGCAGCAAGAGCCCAGCTGCTCTGTAAGCATCCATTATCCAGGATGAAATTCACTTAGATTATTGTCTCAGACGCCTTCCTCCCCCTCAAGCGGGGGTGGTAGCTGACGAAGAGGCTTGAAGTCCATCTAAGGACTTTGGCTATTTCAGATTTGGAAGCCTTGAAGCCCCTCAATTTACAATGAGGTACATCTTGAGGGCCCGAAGGTCCAGAGCATGCCACAACTTCTCCAAACAATGCTGGAGGCAAGGGCAAAAAAGGAAGGAAGAATGATCTCCTGCCCCAGGTGGAAACTAGAGTTAACCTTAGGGACAAAGGAAGGGTCCAGTCGTAGCATGACCGGTTCCTTACGAAAGGTACACAGGGCCGGGTCCACAGAGATTGCCCCAATTTCCGATACCCTTCTAGCAGAGATAATTACAATAAAAGGCTACCTTAAATCAACAAAAGTATAAGGAGACCTCCCTGAGGGGTTCGAATGGATGCCCTGTAAGAGCCTTAAGGACTATGTTAAGGTTCTATGAAGGAAACCTATGCACCACAGGAAGGGAGAGTTGTTGCGCAGCCCATAGGAACTGCTTGATGTGCTGATGCACTGAAAGGCGTACTCCCTTCCACATCCCTAGGGTACTATCCAAAGCAGCCAGCTACCTAGACAAAAGTATCCAGGCGCAGGCCCTTGTCCAGACCCTCCTGTAAAAACTGAAGGACCTGAGCAACTGACGGGCAACGAGCAGACACCTGATTGGAACACCACCAGTTAATGAACACCCCCAGGTACACTGATAGATGCACCTAGCCCAGAAGGGTCTTAATTACTTTCTCCAAGTACCCTAGACTATGGAGGGTCTGGGTTTCAACAGCCAGGCAGTCAGTCTCAGAAACCCCAGCTGCTCGTAGAGTAGAGATCCCCCAAGACAGTAGGTCTGGATCTGGGGGAAGCTCCACCCTCTCCCAAGGGGACAGGCTCACTAGGTCTGTGAACCATAGTCTGAGAGGCCAATAAGCCAAGGCCGAAGGGGAGGTCTCAATACTGACAATGGTGTCCCGCATAGCAGAAGCAAAGCCATTTCCTGTGGGCTTGAAGGATGGGGACATGTAGGTAAGCATCCTTCAAGTCCAGGGATGCCAGCCAATTGTGTGGAAAGAGAGAGAGACAAATGGATGTTAGTGCTTCTATTTTGAACTTCTGTGATCTCACTGCCGTATTTAAACATTTTAGATCTAGAACCACTCTCCAAGTCCCGTTCTTCTTCAGTACCAGGAAGAGGAGTGAGTAAAGACCTCGTCCCTTTTCTGATTTGGGAACCTGTTCTATTACTCCAGCACCCTTTGAATTTCCTGGATCATGGTGGAGTGTTTGATCAAGTTGCGTGAGCATGGGGACACTTGAAAAAACTCCCTGGGGATGAGTTCTATCGAGTATCCCCTGACAATGGTGTCTCTTATCCAGTTATCTGTGGTCGTCTGTGTCCATCTGTGCGCCAAGAGTTGCAGATGGCTGCCTAGAGGTAGAGAGGACAGGGAACAGTCAGCGGAAGAGTCAGGAGTCCTGCTTCCGGGAGGGAGACCCCAACCTTTCGGAGTGAGGGGGTCTCGGTATCCCCAGTCTCGTGATTGGTATGTCCATGAACCGCTCTGGGTTTGGCCCTTCCTCGAGTTGTATAGAAAGCACTGAAAGCGTCGAAAAAAGCTTTTAAAAGATTGTACTTGCTTCAAAGAGTGCTTCTCCTTATTTGAGGCTTCAGTGAGGGCCTTTGTTGAGGGCAGAACCAAACAGTTGTTCTCCTTTAAAAGGGCCATTCACTAGAAGGTTTTTGGCATGCAAGTCTGCGGGGTGCATGAGGTATTGGATAAATGGGGAATAGAGTCTATCAGAGTCTTCCTCCTCTGACAGATCCAGATACCTCTTTCTTTTGGGACTTAGAAGTGATTCTGAGAACCATCTCCACCCATTTAACTAGCTTAGCATCCTGGTCAGAGGGTAGATCTCTGCCCAGTTCTTTAGGGACTCGTGTTAGGATCTCTTCCAGGTTGGGGGGATCGTTTTCAGAGGAATGAGAGGAGATATCCTCGGAGGCCTGATCCAAGTCCTCCATAGAGGCTTCCTCTTGCCCAAGGGGTATGATAGTCTCTCTCCTTTTTAACTGGGGTGGGGAACTGGAGTCGGAGTCTTCCTCAGGGGGAAGCTCGCCCTTCTCCATGTAATCCATGCCCAGCTCCTCCACTTCAGATGAGGAGCTAATCCGATCGCTAACTGAGGGGTTTTGTGGGACCTTACGGGATCTTTGGGCGGGGGTGTGTGCATGTTTCCCCTTCCCCGCAGGCTTCAGTGCCCCTTTCAAGGCCTTTTTGGGGGTAGCATATCTGGTGTGGCAGGCCCGCTTGCTGGGCTAGGGGTTTCTGGACTGATTCCCCTCTATTCTAGTCAGAGCTCTTATGACCTGCTGCAGGGCATCCAGTTGGAGTTGCTGGACTGGGTCTGAGACAGGGACCCTTCTCACTGTGCATTGGGAGGTGCAGGAAGCCTCCTCCTCTTCTTCCTCTGATCTGTGAGAGGCAATCTCCGCTTCCTGGGAGCAGGCCTCGGCGTGGTTTTCCTCTCGGGCGGCCAGTGCTGCCGCAGTTTCACTTTCCTTTCCTGTGCTGTGAGCTGCAGCTTGTCGGGCAGCGGCCCGGAAGGTTTTGGCCATTTCAGCCATCCCTGCAGGTTTCTTCCATGCGAGTGGGCATGTCAGGTCCAGGTCTTGAACCCCTGGCCCTGGGGACTCGGGAGCATTGCTGCAGCTGCTTTCGCCACCTGGTGCCTTGGTGGCCTGTGTTTTCCTTCTCCTCGCTATGCCTCCTCCTGCATCTCTGCCTGGTGTGTGCCCTGCCCTTGCTCACCTGTCTCCCATTTCTGTTGCCTATCTCCTGGCTTCCTGATTGGCCACCAGGGAGTATTTAAGACCTTCTGGTGGCCTCAGGAAGCTGGTGGAGCAACTGTTCTTTCCAGTTTTGGGGTTTTGTTTTTTCTCTTGACCTTATATAGCGTAGACCGGACAATTGGACCCCTTACCTCGGGAACTGTCTTTCTGTGGACTCAATGGGAGAATATTCGGACAATGGGAGTGTTCTCCGCATGGCCAGCAGGAGACAGCACCAAACTTTCAGCTACGCATGCGCAGGGAGAGCACTCCCTTGTTTCCCCAGGAGTATGAAGCCGTAGGTCCAGGAACGATCTGAAAAACAAGGAAGAACACAACCCCACAACAGGTTGGGAGCAAAAGCTGCAGGCACCCATGAAGTGTGCAACAGAACCCAGGGACCTGGGGTACAAGGGCACCAAACGGTGAGGCAAAAAGATATCCCTGGGAGGGCCAAATATCCTCCCATCGAGTCCACAGAAGGACAATTCCCGAGGTAAGGGACCGAATTGTCCGTTCTATGGACACTCTGTCCGGATATTCGGACAATGGGAGGTAAAAAGCAGTACCCAATTTCGGCAATGGGCGGGGCTGAATTTAAACAGCAGGACCTAGGACGCTCTGCAGGGCCTTCCTACCAAGAAGGAGGCCTCCGCAGAGTCCAAGAGATCAATCTTGTAGTGCCTGGTGAAAGCATGAGGGTTCTTCCACGTGGCAGCTCTGCAAAGTTCGGGTAAGGGAGCCCTGGAACTAAAGGCCCAGTTTGTAGCCACCTTCCGGGTAGAGTGTGCCAGGACCCTCGCAGGAGGGAGCAGGCCAGAAGCTCTATACACATCGGCGATGCAGGCAGAGATCCACCGGAAGATGACTGTTATAGCGGCCTTATTCCCTTTGGATTGAGGGTGATAGCTCATTAGGAGTCCAAAGGTACGGTGAAAAGCAGCCGTGCACTCAAGGTAAATTTTGAGGGCTCTGCGAAGGTCAAGAGAATGCCATCGTATTTCCAATCTGTGGCGAGGGCAGAACGAGGGGAGGATAACTTCTTGGGAGAGGTGAAAAGAGGATGTCACCTTGGGTAGGAAGGAGGGGTCCGTGCGCAGTACCACGGACTTCTTTCGAAAGGAGCATAGGGCCGGATCCACTGACAAGGCCCCAATCTCGAAAACTCTCCTGACTGAGGTAATGGCAATGAGAAAGGCCACTTTTATCGAGAGAAAGTAGAGGGAAACCTCTTGGAGAGGTTCGAAGGGAGGCCCCATAAGCACCACGTTCAGGTTCCAGGACAGAAACCGGTGAACGACTGGGGGGGTGGGATATCCAGCGAGCTGCTCTTAAGAATTGCCAGATGTGAGGGTGGGACGAAAGGTGAATGCTGGAACAGGGCCCTAATGTGCTATTTAGGGCAGCTAGCTGTCTAGCAAGGGTGTTAGGCCTAGGGCCTTTGTCTAGGCCTTCCTGCAGGAACAGGAGAACTTGGACAATAAAAGGGGACCTGGCCAGTACTTCATGGGATCGGCACCATCTCACGAACACGCCCCAGGTGCACTGGTAGATGTGTTGTGTAGACTCGCGTTTAGACGCCAGTAGGGTCGTAATTACTGTCGGAGTATCCCAGGTCCCTAAGGTCTAGGGTCTCAAGAGCCACGCTGTCAGTTTCAGGAACTGTGGTTGTTTGTAAACCAGGGGGCCCTGGGACAGCAGGTCTGTCGATAATCGGGAGCTCCATGTATTCTCCTCCCGATAGGTGTAGCAGATCTGGGCCCGAACCAGGGTCTGCGGGGCCAAAAGGGGGCTAACAAGACGACGGTGGCCCGTTGGATTTTGCACCGGCATATCACCCTGCTGAGAAGGTGAAATTGTGGAAAGGCATATAGGCGGGTCCGTGGCCATTGTTGGCTGAGAGCGTCGTGGGCTTCCACCTGGGGATGCGGGTCCCTGCTGAAGAAGCGGGGGGTCTTGGCGTTGGCTGGGGAGGTGAAGAGGTTGAGTGCGGGCTGGCCGTAACAGCCGACTATCAGCTGAAAGGTCGAGTGGCTGAGGGAGCATTCGGCCGGGTCCAGTTCCCTGCGACTAAGCCAGTCCTCCTCTATGTTGTCTACACCCCGTATGTGTCATGCTAACCATGAGAAGAGGTGGGTCTCCACCCAGCGAAGGAGCCGAGAGGCTTCAGCGTGTAGAAAGCGAGAGCAGGATCCCCCTTGGTTGTTGATGTACGCCTTGGCCATCGTATTGTCTGTGAAGACGATGACGTCGTCTTGCCACCTGCCTGGAGAAGTGTAGCAGAGCTAGGCGAATGGCCTTCAGTTCCAGCCAGTTCACACTGTGGGTTCGGTCCATGACCGACCAGGTGCCCTGTGCGACATCTGCATTCAGGTGGGCTCCCCAGCCGAGGAGGCTGGCGTCTGTTGTCAGTCTTACATGCTCCGGTTTCATAAGGGGAACTCCCAGAGCGAAGCAGAGAGGGTCCTCCCACCAAGCCAGTGAGAGGAGGGCCTTCGGGCTGGTCTGAATGTAGGATGGCGTGTTGGTGATCAGGAATCTCTGCCATGGTTGGAGCAGCTCCTGTAGTGGCCTGGAGTGGAATCGGGGCCACTGGAGGTGCCACATGCAGGGCACCACGAGTCCCAGAAGTGAGGCCAAAGTCAGTATGGATGTAAGTGGCTGAGAGCAGATCGCTGCTGCGAGGCGTTGGAGTTTGAGTTGACATTGTGGGGGAATGAATATTCTGTCGCAAAAAGTGTCAAAGATGACTCCTAGGTGTTCCAGCCTCTGAGTGGGCATAAGGTGGCTCTTTTTCCTGTTGATGAGGAAGCCGTGGAGGAGGGCAAGGGCTTCTGTCGGGGCTCTGATAAGAAGGTCGTCGAGGTACAGAAAAACAGCAACGCCCTCTAGGCAAAGGTTGGCGATGAGGGGTATGAGCACCTTGGTGAAGGTTCGAGGCGAGGTGGCGAGGCCAAAAGGGCAGAGTCCGGTACTGCCAATGTTGGTCCTGGTAAAAGAAACGGAGCCATCGCCTGTGCGCCAGGAGGATGGGGATGTGTAGGTATGCATCCTTGAGGTCTAGCGATGCCAACCAGTCCCCCAACATTAAGGCTAGGGAGATGGAGGCTAGGGTCTCCATTTTGAACCTCTGGACCTTCACAGCTCTATTGAGACGTTTCACGTCAAGGACTGCCCTCCACTCTCCATCCCTTTTCTGGATGAGGAAAAGGATAGAGTCGAGGTCTTTCCCCTTTTCTGTGGAAGGGACCGGTTCTATTGCCCCCAATCTGCCAGAGTCTGGAGATCTCGAGGCACATCACAGCATGTTTGTGGGGGACGCAGGAGGTGGGGGATATGCAGAAGAACTCTCTGGGTTTGTATTCGAGTTCGATCGCGTATCCTCTCCTCACCGTTTGTAGCACCCAGGCATCTGTGGTTGCGTGATCCCACCTGTCTGCGAATAGTTGAAGGCAGCCTCCGAGGATGGGAGCAGAGTCCGGGGAACAGGTTGCGGAGCAGTCAGGAGCCTAGTTTGTGGCTGGGTGAACCGGAATGTCTATGGTAGGATGTCTGTAAGGGGAACCTCTGCGGTCTGGATCCACGGTCTCAATGGTTCCTGCCATGCAACTAAGCACTCCAGGAGGGCCCGGTGGTGTAATTGCGCCTCGGACCCTGTGAAAATTGCTGGAAGGGGCGAAAAAAGCTTTTAGAGGACTGGACCTGGTTAAGGGTATGCTTTTTTGCTTTTTCTCTTTGTTTGAGGCCTCAGCCAGGGCCTTGTCTAGAGCGGATCCAAACAGTTTCCCCCCTTTAAAGGTACCATTGACGAGCAGATTTTCTGCATGGGGGTCCACGTGCCAGGAACGGAGCCAGAGCCGGTGCTTGGCAGCCATGTTAATAACCATGCCCTTGGCTGTCCAGGTGACAGTGTCGATTGCAGCGTCTACGAGGAACGCATGAGCTAGGGTCACGTTAGAGGCCAACTTCCTTGAGTGCCTCTGAGATGTTGGGATCCTTGCCCAGGTGAAACCATTTCAGGATGGCTCATGACACGTAGGAAGCTGTAGTTGTCATCTGCAGTATGTTTGACAAGGCCACATAGCTCTTTCGGAGCCCCGTCTCCACCCCCTTGTCAGTGGGGTCCTTGGGCAGCAAATCTCCCTGAGAGGGAAATACTGATTGGCGGGCCAGGGAAGCCACTGCGGCATCGACCTGAGGGGTCCTAAAGACAGCGTCACTGCCCTTCGAGAAGGAGTATAGCAACTGCTGAACCCTGGATAGTTTCAGGGTTTTTGTGGGCTGTTTCCACTGGGCTCTGATAATTTTCTTGAAGGCCCTATCGAGCGTGGTGCCCTTTGATCTGGTGAGCAGCTTAGGGATGTAATCCCTATCGAAGTCCTCTGAGGAGAAGGAGGAGTCAGAGTCCTGTTTTTTGGGAGTTCTGGGGGTGATCCTGAGGACCCGTTCAGCCCTTCTGAAGATTTTCAGTCCCTGGTCAGAGAATAACTCCCTGCCAAATTCTTTTGGCCCTCGGGTCAGGGCCTCCTCCCACTCGGTAGGATCTCTAACTGACAAGGAGGGAGAGTGGGAGCGGATGCCTGATCCGAATCCTCTCCTGAGGTTAGGATCCTTACTGGAGGGGATCTGTTCCGGTTTGCCCCCTTTCCCCGTTTGGGTGGGGGAGAGTCCCTCTCTGATCCCTCATCGTAGGGTAGTTCGCCCTCCTCTCCAAGTGGGGGGGCCCCCTTCCTCATCCTCGGAAGATGAGCCGAGGAGATCTCTGATGGATCTTTTGTTTGGTGGGGGTTTGCAGGAGGTTTTATACTTCCACTTGCCAGAGGGCTTTGAGGAACCCTTGAAGGAAAGCTTGGGATGGGGGGGAAGGGTGAGCCCTGCAGGGGCACCTATCCCTGGCTTGTTTTCTCTCCATCCGGGTCAGAATCCTCAGGATCCTCCTCCTCTTCTCCCGAGCAGGAGCTCCCCTCCTCCCTGAGCTGTTGCTATGGGCGCGGAGCTGGAGCCACGGTGGGGATGGCGGCGATTTACTTTCCTTTTCACCACCATGCGCTTCCCGCTCCGCCGCGGCTGGTTTTGGCAGTCTCGACCATAGTGGGTACCCCTCTGCGGGGGGGGGGGAACGTACCTTGGGGGTCGATCCCCCACACCTGCTCTGCCCCGGTCCGTACCCAGGGGGCCGGATCCGGAGGGCTGGACACTGTCATGGTGGGGGCGCTAGGCAAGAGGCAGGAGCCTCTAAAGAAAATCTTTTAAAGTCACTGATCCTGGGGGGGGGGGGCGGTCCTCTAAGAGATGAGGGTGCGGAGCACCCATGCTGCACTTCCTCTTCGGCCGGAGGCATACTTTCAACTGGGGAAGCAAGGGGGCACTCTCCTTACGCATGCCCAGCTCAAAGTTTGGTGCTGCCTCCTGCTGTCCAGCGGAGAACACTCCCATCTCTTGGGGAGATATGCTGGTTTATCTTATGATGAGAGGATATGTCCCTGGAGGGGAAAATCAGGTTGAGGACCTTGCTCATTATTTATTGCATTGTCCGCTCTATTTATAGAATGTGGCATAAAATCAACCCTCCTGTAGTCTTGTCCTCGAGGGGGTTTGTTAATTTATTGTCTTTCAGATAGGAAACATTTCAATTTGGGAATCGTGGCACGATTTGCCCTTCGGGCTTCTTTTTCAAGGAAAAAATGTCTTCTGTCTAAGGATTGTATATAAACCATGGTTTGGGTCTTTATGCTCATTGTTACTGTTTTCAATATATATGTTGTTAGGTTCTGGTCATTTTTATAATGAAACCTTTATATTGTTTATTTGTTTATTGTTTATCGCATTTTATTGTTTACTGTTTATTGTAATTTATTCTGTTATATATGGTTTTACTTGTCATGGCTTCGGCTAGAAGAAGAAATAAACAAAAACACTCCCATCGTCCGAATATCTGGACAGAGTCCATCGAACGGTTTCTTCCCCTGTGGCTACGCCTGTTGTGTGTTGAGTCTTCGTGTTCTGTTAACCCCTTTGTGTCCCTTGTGTGAGTAGCACTTCCCCTCCTTGTTGTTGCTTGTAATCCTTATTCCCTTCGTGTGTCAGGGCCTTTCTCACCCAGCTCCCTTGTTCCCTTAGTCCTCCCCCCATGCTGTGTATTCTGCTGTGTACCTTCCTTGCCCTTGTCCCTTCTCCATGTTGGTCTTCCTCATGTCCTGAGTCCCTCATGTTGTGTCTTGTTCCCTATTGCTCTAACCCTCTCTCACCTGTGTTTGTCAAGTTCTGTGTTTGCTCCTTGTTGCACTCTATAACCCTGCCACTGGTTATCCCCCCAGTTCCCTGCCGCTGGTATTCCATCAGCTCCTAGTCCGGTGACCTCAGTGATGAGCTGTAAGCTTTCTTAGGCCAGCTGGTCTGGTTCTCATGCTGAGCATTCAGTCTCCCTGATATCGAAGAACGGCTGAGAGGTTTCAGTGTTTGATCTGTGGGACATCCCCTACTCCCTTCAACCCTTTCCCCTCTTACCTGCTCTTCTCTTCTCCCCTTTTCTCGGCTCCTTGCCCCGGAGCCCAACAGGGCATACCCCTTAGGGCCAACCCCCACACCTGCTTTGCCCCGGGCTGTACCCTGGGGCCAGCATTGGGGGGATGACTTGGGGCGGCCTCACTGCTGGAGGATGTTGGCACCCGGTGACACTATAGCAGGATGGGAGGGAAATCCCCTCCTATTTTTACTAACTAAGCCCCTATTTGGGGCAAGAAAGTCTATCTGGGTGCAGAGCACTCCTATCCAGTGCAGAGGCAGACTTTCAACTGAGGACATGATCTCCCTGCACATGCCCAGTTGAAAGTCAATGCTACCTCCTTCTGGCCGTGAAGAACACTCCCTGCGTCCGAATAACCAGACGAAGAAGCTATAGAAGGCAAGTCCCAGCTCAGGATCACTTCCCACCATTCCAGTTTGATGTTCTCCTGCCTGGAGGCCTTGCTCCTCCAAAGCATAACAGAGGCTGCCAGAGTGGAAGTGGGACTGCTCTACTATGTCCCTGAAGGACTCCTCTATGTATCTGTCTGCCTCAGCTCCTCCAGCTCTGCCACTCTAGCCTCCAGAGACCACACATGTTCTCCAAGAGATAAGAGCTACATCGACCTCTCCCCAACAGGAAGATAATCATACGTTGCACTCTGCACAAAAGACTGGTTAGTCCCCATCCTGCTGCTGGACTGCTGTCTGCATCTTCTTTTTTAAGAGGAAGAATGCTTCAATCAATTTTATGCTTCCCTAGTCGCTGAACTCTGGGCCCTTTAGGTTGGGGATTTAGTAAGAGGAGTTTAATGCTACTTCCTTCTTTTAGGGCTAGCAAGCTAACACAGCACTTTTCACAGGTTATACGCAAAGGACCTCCAATTTAATCCAGATAGCTAAGAGAACAAGTCAATAAGCAGAGGGGGCGAGGGGTGTCTTACCTAGACTCACACCAACCAAGTCACCCCTCAAGGCTACCTCCCACAACAAACTACCTGATTGTCTGGCCCTTACTTTTTCTTCCCCCTTTTATATATTTATTTTATTTTATTAGAGTTATTAGCTTCCCATGCGTGTGGTGCCTTTAGGCTTGCTACAACCTAGAGTCTTTTCCCCCCAAGCCTCCTCCCCTTGTACCAGAACTCACAGTAGTCCAACTCTCAGCAGCTCACTCTGCTAGCGCCTCACTCCGTTCAACCGGAGGCTCTCACAGGGGATCCCAACCTCACAGGGGATCCCAATTTATACTAGTGGCTAGGCTTCAGTCCTGCCTACAGCCTATTGCTTAAAAGGGATCAAGCAACTCCTTTGAAGCCCTTTGATCTAGGGCAAGGCATTCACACAGCTGCTAAAACAATCGACCACTCATAACAGTGAGCCAAGTTATGCTTACCGGTCTTTCTATTCGAAGTTAACTAATTAAACTTTGCCAATTCAGCCCTAGCTTTTAAATGCAAAGCTAGCAAACCCTTTTATTTCAACCCTAGCTTTTATTTAAAACTTAGCAAACACTAGAAATATAAGCAACAATATATAGAATGATAAACTAAAGTACAGATGTTAAAGGTATGTTCATTTCAAAGCTTTTTGATGGACACCTAAGTAACTTCTGTTTCACTTGATATTTCTTGTATTCTTTTACGCAGAATATGCATTTCTTTTCAAACACACCTGTTCCTGATGAGGTTCTGCTGTCAGAACGACTGGACTGAAGGGATCACAATGAAGTAGGTTGAGTTGCAGATGTTGATGTAAAGTTGATTGATGAAGGTTCATAAACTGATGTTTCAGCCATTGTGTTGCCTTTGGAACAGACTGATGGTACTGTGGTGAACTTCCGGTAATAGGCAACATGATATCCTGTGTCTTCAGTTGGAAGATGAGGAAGCTTGATTGCAGAATATTTTGAACTCTTTTGCTGCCTTCTCAGTGAAGACTTTGTACATGTACTCACTGGATTATATATTCTACAAATATTATATCATGTCTACAAATGGTATTTACTTTAGAATCTGTCATTTTAAAAAAATATCCCTACTACCCTGCCTTCTACTATCCTTGCCTAAACCTCCAGAAGCAACAAGTGCCAATTCCTTTCAATCTTTCGGTAAACCCAGCAAACGGAAGTACCAAAGAACTGCTATAGCTGAATATGAATGTGAACTATGCATTACATAATTCTGTACAGTGGAAATTGTTATGGCACTGACCATATTATATGGTTTGATTTGGAGTTAGGCCCGTGTACTAGTCGGTTATTTTATGACAGAAAGTTTCTGATCTGTATTATCTTAAGTTACATTTAATGGTCACTTCTAGAGACACAAGCTAGCTGTGGTGAATCACTCTCTGTTATTTACATAAAAGTCCTGTTGATAACCAGGGTTGAAAGAGAAAGTATCTGGCTCAGTCAAAGCAACTCATTCCAGCAAAAATGATGTTCGGGAGAAAGTCACTAACCATGCTCAACTGATTAACTCTCAAGTCACAGAGAGTACAAGGGTAAATCAAGGTCTTGGCAATGGAGAGAAGCTGCACGGAATACCTAATGTTGCATTTTACAGTTGTGAATGGGAAAAACAATTTCCCACCATGGGACTGAATAAGGCTTTCCAGAAGCAAGGACCAAAGTTATTTATTGCTGATGTAAGTCAAAAGCTACTGGAAATCTTTCATTTGACCATGCATGTCAGTTTTCAAACTGTGTTCCACAAAATATGAAAAGGCTCTTTGATCAGTGGGATTGCCTATAAAGGAGCTTGGTGTAGATTGTACTTAAGGCATTGAATGTTTACATAAAGTTAAGGATACTCTTCAGTATACTAAAGGAAAACTCTGACTGACCATAAGGATCAACATTAATGGAAATTATATGCTTATATCAGGAGAATATGCCCATTTCCAGAGATGTCTCAAGTGTATGTTTAGGCAAAATAGATCTCTCATTTATACAGATGGATGACAAACACTTCATGTCTTCCTGTCATTGAAACCCATAGAGTATCTTAAAGTTTCCTTATGCAGATTTCATACCACAACAGCCCAAAATGAGATTTAAACAATCTAAGACTAATTCCTAATAAATTAAAAATATCAGGGTAGTTTCAGTGGCTCAATCAGAACTGAAGTCAATTTAAATTAATAGTTTGGGCATTTGCAACTAATAGATTTAACAGAACTTGCCACTACTAAGCACACCACCACACAAATTAAGTACTGTTGATTTACTGAAAACATCTGTGACAAGATAGCCATGTGTGAAATAGGCTATCAATTTCTAAAAAAAATAAATGTGTTATTTAAAGTTCTGGCTATATGCATTTTAGCTTCCAACTTCTTTCATACTAATGGGAGATTCTAAACTGTTTACTGGAAGTAGAGAACATTCCAGAACATGTTGAAAAATGCACTTCACAAATCCAGAGATTCCTACTTAAAGATGGCCTACTTACTCTGGAGTAACTACCTCCCCATAACTTCTGTTCCCACAGGGAAAGCCAGGGATTTAACAGCTCTTCCCTTCCCTTGATATTCCTGCTTGGAAACACAAGTAGGCAGTGATGATGATTTTCCCCTTACACAAAGAAGGAAATGTTGAGGGCTGCTGGGAAAGCAGATGGCCAAGTGGTTTCAGGCTAACGTCCCTCCAAATCAGACTAGTAAGCTTCCCCCATCCCAACTTTAATGCCTCTTAGGAGAAGATTAGTGTCCCCTTTATCTTCATTTTAACCTGCCTGCTCACAGGAGCACAGCACAGGTTAAAGCAAAGTGCTTGTGAGGATAAACTGCCTCAGAGAACATACAGATAAAAGTATGTCTTTTGCAACAAAAAGACTGAAAAACTGATTAAGCAGACAGATACTCTGATGAAGATATGTCCAGTCCAGCAGAGCAGTCAGAACATTTATAATACAATACATGAACAGAGAGAACTTCGGCTTTTAAAAAAGAGAGTCTCTCTCTCTCTCTCTCTACTAGCATCTAGACTTCCTAAAATATTATAAAGCTACCATGGATGCTAAATTGGAACTCAAAAGAGAAAAACTGTAAGTAACTAAAGTGATTAGCAAGAAGAGAGCTTCTCATCTCTAAATCATCAGTTCAAACCAGATTGGGTTAGTAGGTGAGCAGTATCCATTACCACTTAGCGAACTTTTCATGAAAGGCAAAATGAAATCACTTCATTTTTAAAAAGAGAGATAGCAAACTGTGTGTGGAGGGAGCTGCCATCTGATGAAACCAGTGCATGATGCTACCTTTAGCATAGACGTATACAACACTGCCTGCTCTGCATGGGCAATTGAATCCTTCTCTTTAGAACCTGAAACCTTGCTGGAGCAAAGATGAGCAAGAATGTGCAATTTACAATTTCAGCCAAGCATTGCCTTGCTCTGCAATTTCAGAACACTATTTAAGCAATAAGACAAATTGTAAATATTAACATTTTGGTGTCCACAGGAAATGGAATAGCAAAATTTTGTCATTAAGCACAATTATGCACTAAGCACATTAAGTCCTTTATAAAGCACACATTTTAAATAATTCATGCTCAGAATAAAATTGTGGGGCAATGTTTTAAAATTAGGTTAAGCACACATCACCCCATCTCAAAACATTGATACCTATTGGAAGAAGCACGACTTAAAACTAGTCAAATGTGATCAAACATGACAAACTAGGCAAGTATGATTAAAATCAGTTTTCAAAACCCTAATGCCAATACACCTATTACAGTAAATGTCTTAAACTCCTGAAAATACTGACTCTGATGAGCTGTCAGTAATGTCAAGTGCAGCAAGCTGACAAAAGATAAAAAGGTGAAGTGCGGAAGACTTTCTTCCAAAGACACTCTCCCAGGATCAACAGGAACAGATCTAGTTGCTTTCTAAGGTCATGACACTGGCATAATAGTGCAGAGAAGACAAATGGCTGAAAACCAGCAAGAGGATGAAGAACCAGAGGAAATAGAAATGGTAGGTGAATTATACTTTCTTCCAGTGTGGAGAAAGCAAAAGAGTTTTTTGGCTATTAATCCACGTTGCTGTATTTTCATACAAACCAAACTCAAGTTCTTAAACATATTGGAAGCCTCCTTTGGAAATTACCTTTATATTTCTTTGGAATTCTGACTTTTCCCATTGAGCCTGAAACACTGCAATCTGAAGGAATAAAAATAAATTCCAATCTTGGCCTTGCCCCCGACTCATTGTGTGGCAATGGAAAATAGTTGCACCTTGCTGCTTCCATTTCACTTTACCTAAAATTCAGATAAATATCTGCCTTTTCAATAAACCTGCCATCAAGTCTATTTTTATAAAATGTTTTGAATATTAATAACCTGCATCCATCAGCAGGAGAGAAATAAACCTACATTTGGTATGGTACAGAGTTGTTGTAATAAGCGGGGGGGAAATCTGGAATGCATGCAAGCAGATTTATATGCCGTGCTGCCCTATGCTTGGTTGTGGGAACAGAACCTTTATATGAAAGATGGACGTGGGGAAGGAGAATTTAACTAAAATTACAATGCTGGAATAAAACCCAAACTAGGTAGATTATGCTTTAAAATAACTCTTCACCTCCATAATGCATCCAGTGGGAATTCTAAACTGTTATAAATGGGGCAATCCAACCCATTTATCTAAAAGTTATACGTACCAATAATTAATCATAAATATATGTAATCTGATTGTAGTTGCCTTAACTACAATGAAAACCGTTTTTAATGATGTAATTGTCAAATGTGATGACCTTATTTCATAAATGCTGTTGCTAGAGATTGCAGACTTAACTAAAACCTGAAGAAAACAAAAAATCCTCCTAGGCTTGCATACCTGTGTCGCTTCCAGATCCAGTTGATAAAGCTGGCATGGTTTAGACTGCAGAATATTGCACAGGAACGTCAGAATAGCACTCCACAGCCAGAATTCAGCAACAAATTTCAGTTCAACTGCTTACAGCCAAGTTGTCTACAAAGATTTATGCAATCTCCTAGTTTCCCCTAGAAAGAACAGAAAGAATTTTACCGTTTGACAGTTTTCTTTATTGTAATTATTACAGCTACCATGTCAAAAATCTTCTAAAATATTTGTTTATTGGCCTGCCATCCCATCATTTATTGCAAAAGTAAGCTTTTGATTTTAGAATCTCAAACAAAAAGTACTTTCTTGTTTTATGTTAAAGAGTTTCAGGCCTTTTTTTACCAAATGAAGCAAGTTTTTTTCCCCAGCCTAATGTTAAATGATTTTTACAACAGTTTAACTAAACACATTCTCTTCGTAAGTTACACATTTTAACCCTCAAATGTTAAATATTTTGAGAACAAGAGGGCTATGTTACTAAAACAGCACTTCAAAATTTCTCAGGTTTTACAACTGCTTCCTTTACAAGAAAGTATCTCATTCTAAATGCTAGTTTAGATGAGACCTTTACTTGTTAACTTTCAACTCTATTTATAACTTATCACTTCAATTCTTTTATAGCCAGAAATGCGATACCCCATCTCAGTTTTGTTAGAAAGTTATTCTGTACCAGCATAATTCCAAAACGTGAGGTATAACTGCAAACGATCCGTTTAACATTGGCATGTTGTATTCATAACATAATTTGACAATATTAGATTCAAACAGCTACAAAATGAGCTTGTGTTGATCAGTTTTTAGAAAAACAGTGCCCTGTCATAACGGTGCTGTTGAAATAAAAGCCAGGATTAAGTACAAAAGAATGTTTAAAAAGTAAAGTTGTAATACAAACCAATAATTTAAAAAAACAGCCTTAAAGAATTAATTATTCACACATCGTATGCTTACCTAACAGGGAAAAAAATTAAGAAGTTTTGATTTTCAAGGTTTGTGAAAACCAAGGCTTAATTATCTGAAGCACCAATTTCTACAGGAATACATTGCATTAATATTCAACAAGGGTTGAGTTTTCACAGCAAACAGAAAATCTGAAATGGAAGAAAGGCTAGCACTCAGTGACAAAAATTTCGTTATGATGTTAGTTACAAAACATCTATGTGCAAGCCAAGCCAGACCTGAGATTTGGGTGTTTTTTTGTTATCTTAAAAAGTGAAGTCCAAGCCAACACACTCTACAAATTAAGAAAAAGCATAGATTCAATTTGTTCAGTTGTGTACACACAAGTGAAGTTCCTTAACCCAGTTATGATCATACAATTTTGTATCTTTACCTGAAATACAGTTATAAGCTGATGTAAAACAGCCTTCTTAGTTTCCATATGCTCATTAAACTTGTTAGAAATGCAGTGATAGCTCATTGCATTATTAATTATGTGCCTCTAATTTACATGTAGCTTAGATTTTGCCCCATGACAAAAGTGTACTACGACTATAAAAGGCATTTACATCAATAAACGGACTACATTACTACTAATTAAGACTGAGTAGCTCATGGAAAAGAATCTTCCTTTAAGCTTGACAACCCTGTTGATCTATGGGCACTCAAATATATCAAGAAGCCTGGATATCATTCCACATCTCTTTATTGTGGTAAATCGCTCAATATTAAAAATTCAAATTCCATTATTATATAAGAAACTTATATGTGGCATAATGTTATTCCCTCCAGAACCTCTCTCTCTCTCTACATATTAATGCAAAATAAATGACTTGATGAAATCCTTACCAGTAAAATGCTTAATATTCTGTTGGAAAAAAACATGGTTTTTTCCAAACTTGTAAATTAAGGTACATTTTTGCAGTGATGATGCTATTTTCTTTGGCTGAATATATTTTTAAAATGCTTTGGAATTTGTCAGAATCCAGCCATAAGTATTGCTGACTGCTGTATGGAATCGATTTGCTGCAACACAGAAATACCAGCTGTTACAGTATGTCCTGAGAGGGATTACCAAATATTCTTAAATTGAAGTTCAATCCATCTTTCCATTTAAAAAAAAAAAAAACACAACCA
The DNA here is from genome assembly GCA_003113815.1 of Sphenodon punctatus. Classification (NCBI taxonomy): domain Eukaryota; kingdom Metazoa; phylum Chordata; class Lepidosauria; order Sphenodontia; family Sphenodontidae; genus Sphenodon; species Sphenodon punctatus. The sequence goes on along the minus strand of QEPC01010294.1, from coordinate 2,121,085 downwards.
AAAGCCAGGATCGTAACAACAGTATCATGTGCACCTGAGGCATTTACAATACCCAACAGGACTGTTACAACCAGCCTTTTAAAAAGGCTTATTTTTGAAATTTCATTATTCCAGTTGTACCTTGCTTCTATATATCACACTGTATCAGATTTTTCTGGCATTTACCAGGTGGAAACAGTGAAATATATGAAGCTCTGAGATATGTTGTTGAATTTCCACCAGGCCCTTAGTAACCTCTCAGACTCCTGTAATACTTGTGACATCTAGTGGTTACATGGAATGGTGCATGTATTTAAGATATTCACCAAGATTACCAAAAAAAACCAAAAAAAACAACTCTAGTCCTGTGTAAACAGATCATAGAACCGAATCAGAGTTATAAGGGACTTCAGAGGTTATCTAGTCCAATGCCCTGCTCAATTCAGGGAATCTGCAGCTACAGTATCCTTGACAGATGGCTGCCCAGCCTCCGTTTGAAAACTGCCAGTGAAGGAGAGCCCACCACCTCCCTAGGCAATTTGTTCCACTGTCAGACAGCTTTAACTGTTAGGAAGTTCCTCCTAATGTTTAACCAAGATCTACTTTCTTGAAATCTGAGCCCATTATTTCTAGTCTTGCCTTCAGGGGCAAGAGAGAACAAGTCTTTGCCGTCCTCTCTGTGACAGCCCTTCAGGTAGTGGAAACCCGCTATCATGTCTCCCCTTAGTCTTCCCTAGGCGAAACATACCCAGCTCCTTCAACCTTTCCTCAGAGGCCTTAGTTTCCAGACGTTGACCAGGTTTGTCACCCTCCTCTGAACCTGTTCTGACTTGATGTCCTTAATATGCGGTGCCCAGAACTAGATACAGTTCTCTAGCTGAGGTCTGACCAGCACAGAATAGAGTGGAACTAATACCTCTTCTGACTTGGAAACGATGCTTCTGTTAATGCAGCCTAAAACTGCTTAGCCTTTTTTGCAGCTGCATCACACTGCTGACATGTTCAGTTTGTGGTCAGCTACAATCCCCAGATCCTTTTCACATGTATTGCTGCCAAACCAGGTATCTCCCATCCTGTATTTGTACATTTGATTTTTCTTAGTTAAGATGCAGAACTTTACATTTATCTCCACTGAACTTCATTTTGTTTGTTTATTATTTACTTATTCACATGTGTAGGCCACTCTTCCCATAGAGGCTCAGGGCACCTCACAATTAATAAAACATCAATAATAAAATTCAAATAATAAAAATGCTCACCCACCCACACCTATACACCAAATGCTTTTCCAAATAAAAATGTTTTACACCACCTCCAAAAGATGCCCCAGCTCGGGCTCAAGTGAACCTCCTGGAGAAGGGAGTGCCACAAAATAGGGACAGCAACAGAGAATGCCCTCCTGCACACCCCTGACCCACAGACAAGGGTAACCGATGGAACCCGCAAGAGGGCGCTCCCAGCTGACTGTAGTGGCTACAATGTAACATGGTACAAGAGGTGTCAGATATATAGGATCCAGACTATTTAGGACTTCAAAAAGGTCAAAACCAGACCTTGAATTGTGCTCAGAAAGTTACAGGCAGCACATTACATTGGTGCAGACTTCAGAGCACCAATGTAATGTGCTCCTGGTGGCTTGTCCCCGAAAGGAGCTCAGCCACCACATTCTGCACCAGCTGCAGCTTCTGAACCATCACCAAAGGCAGCCCCACGTAGAGCGCACTGCAGTAATATAGCCTCACAGTGATGAAAGCATAGATGACAGTGGCCAGATCAGAGTTAGAAAGAAATGGCCACAGCCTTCTCACCAGATGGAGGTGGTGAAAGGTGCTCCTCGCCACCACTGCCACCTGGTAATCCAGGTGTAGTGACGGAATCAAAAAAGCACCCCAAGGCTGCAAACCCAATCGACCAGAGGGGTCTGGACTCCATCAATAAACAGGTGTCCCAGTCCCCTCCAAGTCACAAGACCAGCCAGTCATCACCACTTCAGTCTTGTCGGGATTCACCTTCAGTCAGCTCACCTTCATCCATTCCCCAACAGCAGCCAGACATTGTGTAAGCACCAACACTGTGGGACCTGGGTCAGAAGAAACAGAGGTAGAGCTGAGTGTCATCAGCATATTGATGACATCTTTCCCTAAACCTCCAAATGACTGTACCCTGTGGCCTCAGATACACATTTAACATGAGGGGAAACAGAATAGAACCCTGCAGGACACCACAGGGGAGATCCCGAGGAGATGCCCATCACCACCCACTGATCTCCCCGACAAGAAGGAGCGGATCCTCTCAAGGCAGTCCTGTGCACCCACACCAGGTCCCACAGTCGCGTCACCACCACCCCTTGATCAACTACATCAAAGGCTGCTGAAAGATCTAACAAGATCAACAAGGTAGAATTCCTCGTCCATTTCCAAGCACAAATAATTGACCAAATCCACAAGCGCAGACTCCATGCCATACCCAGGAAAAAAGTCTATCTTGAATGGGTCCAGGAATCCAATAAGATTGAGATGAGCCTGGAGCTGTCAGGTAAACCACCTGTTCAATAAAAATAAAACAATTTAAAAAAAAAAAAGTAGAGACAAAACTGATAGCTGGCCAAGGAGTCAGTATCCAAAGATTGTTTCTTAAAGCCGGGGCTGGACCACTGCTGTTTTGATGGCATCCGACACCTTCCCCTCCCATAAGGAAGAGTTGACAACCCCAGCCAACAATGGCCCCAATGTCTCCCTGCTGGCTTTCACCAGTCAGGATGGGCAAGGATCTAATTCACAACTGGTTGCCCTCATCAGCCCAAGCACCTCCCTCACATGAGTGGGCGATACCAATCAAAACTGATCCAAACAGGACAAGACTGAGCTACCAGAACCCAAAATTCTGACTCTGCAGCTGAAATGGCAGTGCCCAAGTCATAGTAAATATGAGCGATTTTGTCTGCTGTCACATTTTTATTAATTACTTTGCAGGCATTAGATGACTCCATGTTCTGGTGGAGACAGGCTGGGTTAACCAAGTCCCTTATCACCCAGAACAGGTCCACCAGACGAGATTTTGCGGACGCTATGATAGCAGAGAAAAAAGCTTTCCTCACCACCATCACAGCCACGGCATCTGTAAAGCAATCAATTTGTAAGCATCTAGAAAACAATGCAATGATTACTAGAAGCCAGCATAGATTTGTCAAGTATAAGTCATGCCAAACTAATCTTTTTTTTTTTTTTTATCAAGTTACTAGTTTGGTGGATCATGGGAACGCCATGGAGGTAATATATCTTGATTTCAGCAAAGCATTTGACAAAGTCTACAATTATTTCCTTGTTGATAAGCTGATAAAAATGTGGGCTTGATTAGGATGCCATTAGGTGATTAAAGAACCAAACCCAAAGAGTGCTAATCGTCAATCTGGATGGAGGTGTTGAGCAGGGTGCTGCAGGGCTCGGTCCTGGGCCTGGTACTGTTCAGCATCTTTATTCACCAAAACAAAAAACTTTACAGTTTAAAAAAACATTAAATGCACAACATGTTTTAAAACTAAAAACTTTCCTCTTCGAAAACATCACAAAATTATTTTGGCTCTAGCTTAAACTCCCCCAAACATACAAATTCATTACAATTACAATTAACAAAACATTCAACTCCATACATTGGAACAAGACAAATGCCAAAAAACATGGAAATTAGTTCACAATTTGAGGAATATTTAATATTTTATCCTCATCAACGTAAATGTAATATATGTACTTAATTCCTTACCATACATACTTTTATTCATTTTTATCAATAACTAAGCTTTCACATTTTTTCATTATTAAACTTCTATTTATTATCATAATTGGACAATGAACAATTTTTTCACAGTGCATTAACTATTTTTACAGAACTGCATTCTGTAGAACGAATTGTATAATGTTCTACACTGACATTGTTAACAGTCGATTGTATGAAGTGTATACAATTTGTATACATGTAAAGGATAGAGTTAATTCTTCAAATTGTGAACTAATTTCCATGTTTTTTGGCGTTTATGTCTTGTTCCAATGTATGGAGTTGAATGCAGCGCATTCTAAATCGGGAAGGGGGGGGGTCCCCACAGCCTCCCAAGTCTTGCATGAGCTACCCCTCGCCGCTAGAGTGCCACCGCATGCGGTTGATCTTTGCCGGGGGGGGAGTGGGGCAGAGCCTTGGAGCACCGCCACCAGCTTCAGCGCTGCAGCACTTTTCATCCTTGGGAGTGGGGAAGCTCTGGAGTGCCCGCTTCGCATCCTAGGGTGTGTGGTGTGTGTGTGTACAACTCCAGGGCACCACCGCATGCTACAGCGCAGCGGTGCATTCTAGATTGGAAAGGGGGGGCCCCACAGCCTCCAAAGCCTTGTATGAGCTGCCCCTCGCCACCAGGGCACCACCGCATGCTGCTAGCGCAGCGGCGCTGTTGATCTTTGCCTGGAGGGGGTGGCACAGCCCCGGAGAGCTGCCGCCTGCTTCAGCGTAGCGGTGCTTTTCATCCTCACGGGGGGGGGGGTGGAGAAATCTCCTCAGCGCCCACTTTGCATCCTGGGGGGGAATACAGCCCCCAAGAAACCAGCTTCTCTGTGGCGCTTTGCATGGGGGGGGGCACAGATCAGAGTGCCGCTGCTGCAGCATGGCGGCGCTTTGCATCCTCAGGTGGGGTGGGGGCATAGATCTGAGCACTGCCACAGGCTTCTGCGCAGCAGCGCTTTTGAACTGGAGAGGGGAATTGGAGCGCTGCAGCGCTCCTAGGCACTTAAAAGGGGCTAGGCAGGGCCCACAGCCACTTAGCAACATTGAAAATGGAGGGCATGGTGGGTCTCATGGCAGGTGAGCGAGGCCACCATGTGCTCTGGCGTGGTGGCACTCACAAGGGGGCCTCTACCTCCAGCTTTGTGATAGGACCTTATATAAAAAAAGGGGGTGGAAGCACTAGGGTGAAGGTATTTACGAACATGAGAACTGCCATACTGGGTCAGACCAATGGTTCATCTAGCCCAGCTAACTGTCTACGACAGTGGCCAACCACTGGTTGCACCCAACAAGTCATGATGACGGCTAGGTTACCGATAAATGAATAATCGCGCATGATAGGGGATGGTGACGCGAACGCAAGTTGGTATGCGAATAAGACCGGACCTGTTAGTCGCCGCGTGGTTATCCAAGCAAGGGGCGGGGGACCGTGCTGCATCATGAATGCTTTTCCTGTGCGGGATGTTCAGCGGCACAGTTTGGTTCATGACTGGTTTTAACTAATTTTTCCCTTTTACGTTATGAGGCGCAGGTCCAACACCTCAGACACCGTCCAATCACAGTGGCTGGGGTGCTCAGGCTCGACAGGTCTCAAAGGTCCCATCGTCTAATGCAAGGAGGGGTTGTACCCGGCTGGTGCCTGCAGCCAACCCTACTCCAATGGAGGACCAAGAGCAGCTAGACAGAGCTCTTCGGTTCTCCATGTGGGACATGACAAGGATCATAGTCACCGCCTGGGGACTCTGTATGCAAGGCAGTCCGTCAAGATTGTGGCAGTTCCTCCGGTGCCCAAACGCTCCCGGGTGCGGGGCTGAGGGGGACGTGTCGCAGGCCCCCAGCAAGTGGAGAGCAAGACTGAATTACCAATGATGTCGGAACCAGTGCGGAGGGGTCAGCATCAGCTTTGTCGGACATGCCTGGATCAAGTGGCGTGCAGTCAGCGCCCACAAAGCAAGGTGAAGGGTCCACGGGTCACTCAGTTACCGGTACTGTTGGGCCCGGGGGACGGGGTTCAGAGTGCGGGTACTGCCACGACTACTGGGTCCAGTCCGGTGCCTGAGGGTCCAGCTGCACAGTGGTACTGGGAAAAATCTGCGACACTGGCTTTGGATGCCACTACCTTAATTCCTGTGTGGGATACACAACTGGGGCTGGCTTGGTGAGACAAGCTGGTTACAGACGGCCGGGGTTTGCCCCGGCTTGCATGCCTATGCCATCCCCATCTCCTTGCCGGGGGATCACCTGGCCCTAGCTACCAAGGAAAAGATTTGGAAAGGGAAATGTATAGATATATTTATGTTACTTCATGGGGAGGAGCCGGGCGATGAAAAATCTGAAAATGATAAAGGGAGCAAGGGTAGGTGTAAGAGGCCCCTAGTCCCGAAAATATGGGAGAAATGGGCGACCTGTTTTTATATTTACATGGGGGGGGTGGCTTATAGGTTTCCAAGAAGGGCCTGGCAGTTGATCCAATATGCTGCTATTATACAGAAGCCATATGTTGATTTTGGGTCGACAGCCTGGCTTGAATACGATGAAATGTTTGGGCGCAAGGCTTCATCAAACCACCACACCCACTGGGATATCATTCACTACAATATGCATTCACAGATTATGGCCACACACCGCTCTATCGCTGGCATCCGGACTGGGAGTGGGGTAATTCTCCCAGCGCCCTCAAAGCAGGCTTTGGGGGAGCCAGTTTGCAGGGAATGGGAAAGGTTGTTTTCATGCCCGATATAAGTACGCACATGCCTGTTCCAACTGTGGGGGTGGCCACCCAGCCTCGTCCTGCTTCAAAGGACGTTACGAAGCCGGCAAACTGAAATTGGGAAACCCCCGATCTGCATTGGGGGGTCAGCATGCCAGTGGGGGCCAGGGTTTTGGCACCCACGCCAATTAAGCTAGAGGTGCTAGGGCCCCTTTTACAGCAGTACCCAAACAGGGTAGACACTAATTACTTATGGCTAGGGTTTTCCAAGGGATTTAGGATTCCTTACAAGGGTCCCAGGGTCTGCCAAAGGGCTCGCAACTTGAAATCAGTTCAAGGAATGGAGGGAGTAGTCTGGGACACAATTAATAAGGAGAGAGAGGCCGGATGGGTGGCAGGACCTTTGGGTGGTGCCCAAGAAGGCCCCAGGAGAGTTCTGACTGATACACCACCTGTCATACTGCAGGGGTGGTTCTGTCAATGATGGGATTGATCCTGGGATGTGCTCGGTGCAGTATACATTGTTCGATGCCGCAGTGCGTATCATTTGGGCAGGGAGACATGGGACGCTCATGGGGAAGTGCAACATAAAATCGGCCTTCCGGCTGTTGCCAGTCTCCCCACATGACTTCGACCTTTTGGGTTTCACTTTTTGAGGCCAATTTTTCTACAATAAGGCTGTGCCCATGGGCTGCTCCATTTCCTGTGCTGCCTTCGAACAATTCAGCACTATGCTTGAGTGGGCAGTGAAGGACAGGGCGGGCTTACCCTTCATATCTCATTATCTCAATGATTACCTCTTCTCAGAACGGGTGGGCTCTCGGGTGTGTGTCAGGTTAATGTCTACATCTGCAATGGTGGCAGCCAAGTTGAGCATCCCATTGGCGGGCGAGAAGACCAAGGGCCTGGCAACCTGGCTTTCCTTCTTGGACATCTTGATTGACACAGTTGTTGGCACATCGAGCCTTCCTCCTGATAAGCTGTCCTCCTTGAAGCTACTGTTAAAGGACACCGTGGGTGCCCACAAGGTGATGCTCAGGGCTATGCAGGCTTTGCTCAGCCATTTAAACTTTGCTTGCAGAGTTATAGCCCCCCCCCCCCAGGAGGACTTTCTGTGCCAGGCTAGGCTGGTCACATCTGGGATTGTCGCCCCCCACCACTGCATATGGATATCCAAGGGACTTAGAGAGTACCTTTGGGTCTGTCTAACCTTTCTCTACAGCTACAATGGGGTTTCATTATGGAGGGAGGTGCGGCTGATTGAGGCTGAACCTTCAGGTAGCATCCAATGCGGCAGGAGGTACTGGCTTCGGGGTTTTCTTCCAGGGTAGCTGCTGCGCCCTGCGGTGACCTGAAGCCTGGGCGACTAGTGGACTGCTGGGAGATATAACATTTCTGGAACTCTTTCCTCTCCTGGTGGCTTTGGAGCTACAGGGTCAGCAATTCCGGAATTCTCACATATGCTTCTGGTCGGATAATCAGGCATTGGTGCAGGTAGTCAATCGACAATCCAGCAAATTCGACAGGGTCATGGTATTGGTCAGCTGGTTTGTTCTTAAGTGCCTTTCCTTAAATATGTATTTGCCTGAGCTACAGGCTCTGGAAGATAGTTGAGGGATGGGCCTAGGAAGGACACTCGCAGACCTATACCTGTCAACGTGCTGGCTCGTCTGGTCGTTGCATTGCCCAAGATATGTTCCTCTGCCTATGATACTTTACTTTTCCGAGCCGCTGTGAGTTCCCTCCTCTCAGAGGGATCGGTCGGGTACTGCCCTGGAGCTACGGGATGTGGTACTGGGGCCTGACTCCATCACCATCACTATTTGTCGATGCAAAGGCAATCAAATGGGAAAAGGGCAGCTAACAACATTACACCAATCACCAGTTGGGGAGGTGTGTGCAGTCTCTGCCACTGAAGTGTATTCGGAGGTACACTCGCATGTCCAGGGTCCCTTCTTCATCAATTTGGCCAGCACATTTTTGACCAAATTCCAGTTTAAGGCAATTTTTAGGAAGGGCATTGCTATGCCCCTTCCGACTATGGGTCACACTCATTTTGGATCGGTGCAGCATCCATGGCGGCGGCTGGGGGACTGTTCGCCTCCCAGATCAGGGCAATTGGTAGATGGAGGTCAGGTGCTTACCACACCTACATGCAACCGCTGGACCCTTGTCCGTAACCCTGTTTTGTCATCCGCAGGCACAGCACAGCTGCTCACCATCTGGATATGCGGGCACAGCATTGTGCGCTAGGCCGGACAGCGTGCAGCCAATTCCGATTTTTGCTCCCAGCTGGGATGCAGATTGCATGCCCGAATTTATTGGTTTGGGCACAGTGGGATGTGATGGGAGCAAGTTGATGCCCTCTTTGTTTCGCAGGGTGGTGCGCCGGACGTCCTGGTCATCCACTTGGGCGAGAATGACCTTGGGCTGCGCAGTGCATGGCGGCTCACCAGCAAGATGAAGGATGACATCTCCCATTTGGTAGCCGAGTGGCCACAGTCCTCTGTATGGTGGTCGGATTTGCTGAAGCGCTGGGCTTCACGGAACACCACTAAGCCAGCCAAGATCGAACGAGCCAAGCACAAGATCAATAAAGCAATCTGGGCGTTCATCAGGAACGTATGGGGCCGAGCAGTGCATCATGAGCATATTGTGTGCCAGTACCCGGGGCTCTTTATGCAGGACAGGGTGCATTTGTCCAAACAGGGAAATGCAATATGGCTTGCAGATTTGAGGAATGTAGTATTTGGGTATACCTGGGGGGGGGGGGGG
>QEPC01010294.1:2088345-2108869 GCA_003113815.1 Sphenodon punctatus | reverse complement strand
TGTGTGTGTGTCTTTGCTAAAACTGCTTGTAAGTGAGGTTTAAGGTTGTCTGCCTGCTTTTAAACCTGCCTAACCTAACTGAAATTGCTTGATTAAGTAATGTAATGTCCATCCAACATTAACCCTTGGAACTCCTTGCTGCTGGGTTATGCCACCTACCGTTGCCCTGGCTCTGCCTACCATTGCCCTGGCTCCACCCACCAGCCCGCCGGCCTTACTGCCCCTCCAACCTCAACACCCACCAGCCGCCCCTGCCTTTGAGCAGTATTTTGAAAATACTTTCATCAAGCAAGAAGGAAAGATTAATTCATCTCTCAAATCTGCATAAAATGGACAAACAAATAATGTGAAAGATAATTCACAAAACCTAAGTATCTCTCCTTTGTAGGTAAGCCCTCATACCTCCCTGTTAAAACTGCCAAATGAAAAGTATGAAGACATAATGAAGTAAAAGCTTCTCTCAGAATAGGGTTCTCCAAAATTGTAACATTTTTCCATTCCCATACATGTCCTTAGGGATGGGTACCAAGAAGACATCCTAAAATCACTTAATGCAGCCAGAGTAGTTTATCTATATATCCTCCACCCTAAGGCACATACATGAAGAATCATACAAGGCAGATTCATATTTAAGCCTAGAACCGAGAAACCCCATTTGTCTAAGAGATCTCAAACACATTCAATCCAGAACAGTCTTGTAGAGGAGAAGCGTTCAAATTGTTCCTTCAAGCAGCACCGCAGTACTCTTTTAATGTTCATATAGAAAGTTCTAAGCCAAAAGTTTAGAAGACAAAGGAATTATAACTGAAATTGAAGACGCCCCCAGCTCTGCTCTTACCATCACGGCTAGCGTGTATTTAGTTAGAGCCAACAACTTATGAAGGAACATATTTGGAGAGGTTTCTAAACTGTTAATACCTGCAACTCCCCAGACCTCTGCTCCATATAACTGAGAAATTACTTTTGCCTTAAAGTCCTTAAGAGCTGGCTCCACTAGGTTGCCCCCCAAAAGATTAACTGCTTCCACATTTCTTATGCCCTTTCTCTTAGCTTCTAAAAAGATGAGGACCCCAGTCATTAGAGGTATTGAAACACCTTACCTTGATAATGTGACAGCATATATACCACTTAAATAGTTTAACATTTCACCCAAATACCATAATTTTGGTCTTCTCATAATCTTCAAATACTCCCGTTTACGATGTTAAATCCTTTTTAGGTTCAAACGAATCTCCGGAGAAAGGAGTTCCACAACAATGGTGCAGAAGCCTATAAATGCCTCCCTGCGAGCTCTTGTTGTATGAACCACCAAGCTTGCCATAGCTTTCTCTAACTGCTCCCTGGCCCTCCCGATGTGGCCTTCCAAAGCAGCTGTGGCTAGCCATGGCTGCTGTGGAAGGCCCCATTGAGAGGGAACAAAAACAGCCAGAAGAAGCTATGGAGAGTCGGCTGAAGAAGTCGCTGCCACCTTCACAGTTGCCACCACTGGGTGAGTTACTGCCAAGGGGATGGTGAGATTCCCCTGTACACGTTACAATTATACGTGAATTTTAACTCACGTGAGTGATGTCATCCATGTATAATTTGATGCTGCATAAGGCAGGGAGCTTCCCCATGTTACCGAATCTCACGACAGAAAAACTAACGTGAGATTAGGTAATGTGGGCAAATAGCCCGAGTCTTCATATGGAGACAGGAAATTTTGACAGCCATTTGCTCTTGTTTCCTGTAGACCTTCAAGTACTTGAAATGCAATGAATAACTAGGGACATGACTATCACTCTCCAGATTTGCGCAGCAAAGGAAACGCGAAAAGGGCATTGCCTATACCAGAGTTTCTCAACCTGCTACTCTAGTTACCCCGAGATTCTCCCAGGAATTAGCTCCACCAGGGGTTAGGGATCTCCGTATGAAAGCTTAAGTTTCCTCACCAAAAAGTCACAATAGGCAGTTATGACTAAATATTACAATTTATTACCCTGCCAAACTGGCTTACACATTACTATAAAACACTAAGAAAGAACTATGGAAGCATGCAAAAAGGTTATTGATCACAAATATAAATATTCTTTGAGAATATATTTCACCACACAGATATACGCAGGTCGCAAAAGTTGTTCAGGGTCTGTAGGGTCCTGCTGGGGAAGATAAGATGTTACGCTTGTGGCTATGCTGGAGGTTTGATAAGAAATAAAGTAAAAATAAAAGAGAAGATAAAGATAAAACAAAAATTGTCCAGAGGTTGAGGAATAGCCCCTCAACAGGCAAGGAGCATGGAAACTCCAAAAGGGAGGGGAAAGATTGAGAAGCACTTGGGGAAACTCTGTCCACCACACTGAGTTAAAAGAAAAATTGAAAAGTAACAGGTTAACTGAGACAAATACAATGCTTCCCTAAAAGAAAAGTAGTTTGCACATGGGGACAAAACCATAGAGAAAAGAAATGCCCTTGAAAAATAAGAAATAAAAATAGGGCAAAAAAAGAAATTAAAACAAAAATGGTTTGAAAAGAGTGAAAAATGAAGTAAAAATGAAAATAAAATAAAATGTCTTTGCTAGGATAAACGAGATATTAGCTTCAAAATAAGAATAAAGATGAGAAAAATGAAATTGCTTAAAAAGGCGAAGCGTCTTCTCTCTCTTTTGCTTTAGCAAAGCAGTCTTAAAATTAGCTTTTACGAAAAAAAAGAATGAGAAAAATAAAAATAGTTTTAAAGTATAAATGAAAGAAAATGACTGAAAAAGTTCAAAAATGTGAATAAAATGTATTTACTGGGGCAAGAGAGAATATTAGGCTTAAAGTAGCTTTAGAAATGAAAAGTGGTTTTAAAAATGAAAAATAAAAGACTTAGGGAAAAGTAGTAAAAAAAGATTGGAAAATAAAAGGAATAGAGTTGGGACAGGGGAAAAAAAAACTAAGTCCCACAGGTGACTTGGCCCAGCAGCATGTTGGTTAGCAAGCATCTTCCTCTAATGTCAACAATATCCTGCCACTCTTAAAGAATTTCTGAGAGTCTTGCAACATGGCTGCCAGGTGTTCCTCCAGGGTTCCAATCTGTCTCCACTGTTGTTCAATGTGTATATGCAGCCCCTGGGGGAGATCGTGAGAGGGTTCGGGGTCCGATGTCACCAATATGCTGATGATACTCAGCTGTACCTCTCGTTTTCAACTGACCCAGGTCCTGCTGTCTCGTTACTCTCCCAATGTTTGGAGGCCGTGGCGGATTGGATGCGGCAGAGCAGACTGAAGCTCAATCCTGATAAAAACGGAGGTGATGGTGGTGGGAAAGGCGGGGGAGGTGCTGGCCGCCCTGATAGGGGGTGTTCGTCCGCTTGTTGCTCTTCAGGTTCAGAGTCTGGGGGTGGTTTTGGATTCGGGCCTCCGTCTGGATCGGCAGGTGGAGGCGGTGGTTAAAGCCGCCTTTCGCCAGTTGTATCTGGTACGGGGGCTTCGACCTTACCTCTCCGGGCCCGATCTGGCCAGTCTCGTCCATGCCTTCATCACCTAGACTACTGCAACGCGCTTTACGTGGGGCTTCCCTTGTTTCTGGTTCGGAGGCTGCAGCTAGTGCAGAATGCGGCAGCCCGTCTCCTGATGGGGATGGGACGGCGTGAGCACATAACACCAGTGCTCTGCACTCTGCACTGGCTGCCTATAGCGTACCGAGCCAGATTCAAGGTGTTAGTATTGATTTACAAAGCCCTGCACGGTCTGGGCCCCTCACATCTCGGGGACCGCCTCACCCTCCGCGCCTCAGAGCAATCCCTTCAGTCCACTGGGGACACTTTTCTGGAGGTCCCCCGTGTAAGACGGGGGGCCACAATTGAGAGGGGATTCTCGGTGGTTGGGCCGCCATTGTGGAATATCCTCCCGGAGGAGGCTCGCCTGGCCCCAGGCCTGTTGGCCTTTCGATGTATTTGTAAGACCTGGCTGTTCGTCCAGGTCTTCGGAGGGGAGGGTGGGGTGGTGGGTTAATTTTTGTGGGGCGTGTTTTAAATTTGTTTTATGTTTTTAAAAATTCTTTTAAAAACTGTTTTATATTATGTTGGAAGCCACCCCGAGATGCCATAGGCATGGGGGGCAGCATATAAATGTAACCAAAAAAATAAATACATAAGCTCTAGGCAAGCAGGTCAGGGGTTGCCACCTGTCAGAAGAAAGTTTGCCTCTTGCCAAGTCATGATGCAAAAAAAGATGTTATGGTTTCCATGTCTCCACAGCTGTATCTTCTTCATGGTTATTTTGACTTCATCCCTCCTTACTTCTATGAATCAAAACCATTGTAACCGTTTATCAGTCCTGATCTTTGTCCCACTTCAATGGAGTCTATTAGCTCAATGGAACTCTATGAAACCTAATGAAGTCTATTAGCTTCATTGAAGTTTTATTCAATTCTATTAATTTTATATAGGAATTCTTTTCAGGAAGTTGTTGAACAGAGGCTAGATCTGCCTCAGTTCTACCCACCTTAGAAAGAAATATCTAGAGCAACACTGATTTATAAAACTTTGAATTCCTCATTAAGACACAATTCAAAGAAATAATTACTTATTCCTCAATGCTGTATTTACGTATAACATTGAAGCTAAGCTTTATGTGGAAATAAACTTTAATTCACTAATTAAATACTGTAAAAGAAATATTAAGCTTAATCTCTGTAATGTTAAACCCTATAAATGGTCTTTATTCAGAATTCTTTCATTAGAATAACATTTAAAACAATTTAGAATTTGCATTGTGAAGCATGTTAACCAATACTATTCCAAATGAATGCCCTTAAACCATGTGTTTAGTTTAAAAATTAAATCTATATTAGCATCAAAAATATAATGATTTAACATTAGGGATACGAATATTTTAATGATGTTCAAAATCCACAAGGTGCACTGCCTGCCCACCAAAATATTTCTGCTAATTTCTGTTATTGTCTATTTTCTATTCTATTCTTTGTTTATAATACTGGTAGGTAACCCGAACAGATCCCAACTGGAAAGTCAAAATCAAAACAATCCTCTAGGGCAAAAAAAAGAGACTAACCACCTGTTATCTGCAAACTCCCAATTTACTGTAACCAAGCCAAAAATGTGTACCTGAGTTTTCGCATCCTCATGAACGTTGCATCCCTTGTCTCTCCCTCTGTTCCCCCTTCCCTGTCTCCCCTCCCCATCTTTCGATTGTAAGCTCTCGGGCAGGGACCGTGTCTAGCTTATTCTCTGTAAAGCGCAAGGTACATCGCTGGCGCTATATACAAGCTAATAAAAAATAATAATAATAATAATAATAATAATAATAATAATAAGTTGGATTTAAATTCAAATAAATAACAGAAACAGAAATCCAAAAAATAGATATTCAAGACTAAAAGTGTGTTCAATTTAACTTCTAGCCACAATTTAATAGAGATTAACAGTGTAAATGAAATTTAAAGATCCATGAATTTATACAAACTGCCACATATTCAGATTCTGCAGGTCCCACTAGGGGGAGCTCATCTATAACCAGATTGAACCAACTGTTTAACACATGTCCGACACAGTAGCAGCAAAACAATAGATAAGTACAAGGCCATTCTGTTTACTGACAATGTCTGCACTTTCACTCCAGTAACCAAAAGAAGATAATATTCTGGGACCAACTAATTGTACAGCATGCCATAGGTCGCAAAAAAGGAAAAGAGCAGAAAGAAAAATTGATTCCATGGCCTATTCTGAAATATGAACACTTTAAATCTATGATGGATTTTTATCCATAGGTAGGATGGAAAAGTAGATATCAGACCTGAGTAGACCCCATGATGAATCCCTCTCACAGCTGGGCACTTCCTGGGCACCCCAGCTAACCCAGGTTGCTTTCAGCACACAAGATGACTAAAAGATGTCACCTGTTTTAAAGGCTGCGGATTTTCTTGCTGGACCAGTGCCCAACGAAACAAACAAAATATCCACTGCTTGGAGTCAAAGAACCCACCTAATTTTAAGCTCAAAATATACAATTAAAAGCAAATAATTCAAATAATAAAGCAATTTTAAAAACACCATCTTGAAAGCTCAGATTAAACGTATTCCACAAATTAAAAAAGGAAGTGGGCCAAACATCTGCCTGTGTGGCTAAATGGTGAGGTGAAGGGAGGCTGTTGGAGCCAAAAAGGCATCCTTTAAAAAATGGAAAGGGTCCCAGTGAGGTAACTAGGGAAGAGCATAAGCGTTGCCGAAGTAGATCTATAAGTTAATAAGACAGGCCAAAAAGGAATTTGAGGAGCAGCTTGCTAAAGACGTTAAAACTAAATAATAAAAACTTTTCCAAGTACATCAGAAGCAGGAAGCCTGCTAGAGAGTCATTAGATGATCATGGGGTGAAAAGGATGCTTAGGGAGGAAAATGACACTGCAGAGAAGCTGAATGAGTTCTTTGCTTTGGTCTTCACTGCAAAGGATGTTGGGGGAGATATCCACGCTGGAACCTTACTTTGTAGGTGATGAATTGGAAGAGCTGTCACAAATCAATGTGACTCTGGAGGAAGTTCTAGAGCAAACTGACAAACTAAATACTAACAAATCACCAAAACTAGACGGCATTCAAATATGAAGCAACTCAAATATGAAATTGCAGACCTACTATTAGTAATTTGTAGCCTATTGCTAAAATCTGCCACTGTACCCGAGAACAGGAGGGTGGTAAATGTAACCCCGATATTTAAAAAGGGATCCAGAGGTGATCCTGGAAACTACAGACCAGTAAGCTTGACATCCGTGCCGGGCAAAATGGTGGAAACTACCATTAACAGAATCAAAATGTGGCTTAATGTGGAAAAGTCAACATAGATTTAGCAAAGGTAAGTCATGCCTCACTAACCTGTTGGAATTTGAAGGTGTAAATAAGCATGTGGACAAGGGAGACCCAGTAAATATCGTGTACCTGGATTTCCAGAAAGCATCTGATAAGGTCCCACATAAAAGACTCTTGAGAAAATTAAAAAGTCATGAGATAGGAGGTAGTGTCTTACTATGGATCAGTAACTGGTTAAAAGGATAGGAAGCAAAGAGGAGGACTGAATGGTCAGTTTTCACAATGGAGAGATGTAAAAAGTGGTGTGTCCCAGGGATGTGTATTGGCACCAGTGCTGTTTAATGATTTATTAATGATCTAGAAAAAGGAGTCAAGAGTGCGGTGATCAAATTTGCAGATGACACCAAGTTGTTCAAGGTAGTTAAAACACAAGCAGACCGTGAAGTACTGCAACAGGATCTTACGAGACTGGGTGCCTGGGCATCTACATGGCAGATGAGATTTAATGTGGACAAGTGCAAAGGTGATACACATAGGGAAAAATAATCCAAACTAGGAGTACACAATGCTGGGTATTAAGCTAGAAGTTACCACTCAGGAAAAGCATCTGGGAGTGATTGCGGACAATACACAGAAATCCTCAGCCCAGTGTGCAGCAGCAGTAAAAAAAAAAGCAAACTGAACATTAGGAGTTATTTGCAAAGGAATAGAGAATAAAACCGAGGATGTCATAATGCCTCTATACAAATCAATAGTGTGACCGCACCTGGAATAGTGTGTGCAGTTCTGGTCACCCCACCTCAAAAAAGACATAACTGAACTAGAAAAGGTACAGAGAAGGGCAACAAGAATGATAAAGGGTATGGAACGGCTTCCATACAAAGAGAGTCTTGACAAGCTGGGTCTCTTCAGCTTAGAGAAGAGAAGACTGAGAGGGGACATGATAGCGGTTTATAAAATCTTGAGTGGTGTGGAATGAGTAGATAAATAACCGTTCCCTACCCGCTCAAATAGTACTAGAACTAGGGGATACTCCATGAAACTAGCTGCCGGCAGATTTAAAATAAATAAAAGGAAGTACTTTTTCCCTCAACGCATAATTAACTTATGGAATTTGTTGCCAGAGCACGTTGTCAAGGCCAGTAGTTTAGCTGGGTTTAAAAAAGGACTGGATAAGTTCTTAGAGAATAGGTCCATTAATGCTATTAACCAAGTAGTTTACAGGATGAGCTTCTTACTGACAGGAGCTCGGAGTGAACAACAGGGAACGGATTGCCCATTGTGACAGTTGGTTCTTCTCCCATACGATCGAGATTGGCCCATCGGAGAACAGGATGCTGGGCTTGATAGATCATTGGTCTGACTCAGTAGGGCACTACTTATGTTCTTAATTCAAAAGGGCTTTCTTTGCACTAGGATCTGACAGAATTCAACAGAGAAAAAGGCACATGATTTTCACTCCTTTTGGGGGGCATACAGTCAACTGGTATGTAAACAAGATAAGGCAAAGAACACTTTTAATAAACCTCTTTCAGAACAGAAATAGTGGCATCAAAAATTGTCAGTACTTAAACTGACCTGTCTTTTAGCCCAAGGGCTAAAATGGGCCTACTTTTCGGGCCTATTTTTCATGGCTACACTTGGGAGCACCAGAGTGTTCAAGCAATACTTGAAAGTGCTCCCCAAGCCCATCCATGCAAATTATGCAGTGCTCCCCAAGTAGTCACATCATTCCAGTGCTCTTGACTGGAAAAAGGTTGAGAACCCCTGGTCTATACAGAGAAGACCAATAAAGAAAACATCCATCTATTCAGAGGCAAACTCCAATGGCCCCCATCAGAATATGCCTGTCTACAGATCTCTATTAGCTTTAATTAA
The DNA here is from genome assembly GCA_003113815.1 of Sphenodon punctatus. Lineage (NCBI taxonomy): Eukaryota > Metazoa > Chordata > Lepidosauria > Sphenodontia > Sphenodontidae > Sphenodon > Sphenodon punctatus. Next base: position 2,100,206 of record QEPC01010294.1, on the reverse strand, counting down.
GGAGCAGCAGATGCAGCTTAAATCAATACATTTCAATATGTCATTTGCACTATTAACTGGAGCCACTTGAAATTTTTCAGCTGGACTTTCCAACATTAAACTATGACCTGAGAATCACCTTTAGTAAAAGGAACATCCAACTGTTTGATACTATGGAAAAGGTAAGCTTGTAATGTTTCTTCTTCGAGATGAAGTGTCTCCACATACATAAGGTAGGCTGGCAGTCATGGCGCCAAAACCAGACTATTCAAGCAGGTGCTAGACGGAGCTGAGAGATGACATCACAAAGAAGTCTATAATACTGCCTGTTTCCCCACCAACTCCAGTCCTTCCTCCAGAGGCAAAGATCCCAAAAGGAAAAGACCTTTTCCAGTGGGGAGGACAGTGTTTATGTGGAGAAGATTCATCTTGAAGAACAAACATTACAGATAACTTACCTTTCTTCTGCTACAGACTCTACATATACACACAATGTGGACTAGCAAGCAACTACATAGGGAAACAGCTGGCCTATAGGCATTGGTGCAGAGACTGGGGAAGCCAAAGCAAGCTGTGAAGTATCTGGTTAGTCAATGGTCAGAGCTTGAGTTGTTGATGCCACTAGTTGAGCGGGTAACGTTGCCGAAGGCTTGGTGTTATTGCCGAGGGAGCGCGGAATTGCACTACCATTGTGGAATGGACCAACTCCTTAATGAATGGCCCAATTCAAGGATTGTAGGGACTGAAGAACTATTTCCAGCTCTTCTTAAGTCAGAGCCTGAACATTTGGTACCGAGGTATTTTATAGAGAGATGCCAAAGTTTGTCAGCAGCTCAGAGTCAAGGGAGAGCTCAGTGTCAAAGAGGAGGGAGTGCATCCCTAGAGTAGGCAGAGATGGAGAGTGGACCCATTATTCTGGGCATGGCTTGATGCTGCCCCAGAGACGACTCCACCACCAAGTGGTATCACTTTCTCTTTTTGTCTCAGTCTGGGGGTCACATCAGTGTCAGCACTACTGAGCTGGAGCAGGACTCTTCAAGTGGAGTTTCCTTCAAAGGAGTCTTATCTGGTACCGACCCTTTTGCTGCAGTGCCTTTTGGAGGGAAGAGAATGCTAGACAGTTATTCCAAAAATACCACTGGCACGGACTTCAATGTCTCAGCACACGAAATCTGTTGCAGCTGCTTTGATGATGCCATTGCAAGCCCATGTCTAGGGACTGAGGAAGTAGAAAGGAAATGAAGAGTTGATGTTAAGGGTGCCTTTATGGCAGTTTTAGCGAGGTGCTCAGCAAGCTGCCTTGCTCTTTCCTTCCCGGCTCTCAATTTGAAGGAGCAGCAGACTGAGCAGACAGTTGTATTTTATTTGAGTCCACGGTAGAGCAAGCACCTGTTGTAGGCATCTGAGTGTGGTAGCAGCTGAGCAGCCTCTTTGGGCCATACGCAGGAACTGGGGGGGGCGGGGGGGGAGAAAGTTTTCCCTGTGCCCCTTCAGACAGAATTTAGCAACAACCTGGATCTGAGGCTTAAAGGACAGGGAGAAATTGAAGATGAATCCCAGGCTATGGGCCTGAGGGACCTGCTGGATGGTAACTCCCTCAATGGAAATTATTTATTTGACTTGTATCCCACTCCCTCCAGCCCTACGGCAGCTTGGGGCGGCTTGAGAGCGAAGTAGGAGAGAAGCGTTTCGGGGGAAAGATGAGAAGTTCGGTCTTAGTCATATTAAGCTTGAGTTGGCGACAAGACATCCAGGCAGAGATGTCAGCAAGACAGTCAGCAATATGAGTCTGGATGGACGGGGGAGAGCGTGGGAGTGGAGAGACAGAGTTGCGTGTCATCAGCATACAGGTGATACTGAAAGCCATGGGTTTTCTCAGTTTGCCCAGAGAAAGAGTGTAAAGGGAGAAGAGAAGGGGGCCCAAGACAGAGTCCAGGGGAACTACCACAGAGAAGGGAAGCAACATAGAGGAGGTACCAGTGTCAAAGGCGGCAGAAAGATTGAGGACAAGAATAGAGTAGAGGCCCTTAGACTTAGCAAAGAGAAGGTCATCTGTTATTTTGGCAAGGGCAGTCTCAGTTGAATGGAGAGGGCAGAAGTCCAATTGGAGGAGGTCAAGGGAGGAATCTGAAGAGAGGAAGTCCAGACAGCCCACTCCAGGAGCTTGAAAGTGAAGGGTAGGAGTCAAATGGGGAGATAGCTGGAAAGGTCAAAGAGATCAAGAGTAGCCTTCTTAAGGATAAGGGAAATGGTAGCACATTTGAAGGCCAATGGAAATAACCCAGGAGAGACGGAAAGACTGATGGTACACAGCAGAGAAGGCACAGTGGTTGGGGCAATCAACGTTAGGAGGCGAGAGGGGATGGGGGCAAGGGGGCAAGTGGAGTGGTTGGATGAAGAGAGGAGGAAGGTGACCTCATCAAGAGAAGCTGGGGAGAAGAGAGGCAGGAGGGGGAACATCAGGGAACGAGGTGCAAGAGGGAGATGGCTGAGAAGCAATTGCAAGGCAGAGTTTATCAATCTTGTTGAAGAAGTGGAAAAGATCCTGTGCAGGGAGCGAGAAAAGTGGGGAGGGGGAGGAGGACAAGGAGTCTTCAAGAGAGAAGCAAATGTGAAGAAGAGACTGTGTGGATTGCAGGAGTGGGATTCAATTAACATGGCATAACAGCGGTCTTTTGGCAAGGGAAAGGGCATCACTAAATGTAGAGTGCGCAAACTTGAAGTGGAGAAAGTCAGCAAATTCACGAGACGTCCGCCAGAGGCATTTGGCGGCTCAAGAGCAGGATCTGAGGTGGCAGATGGTAGGGATGAGCCAGGGATGTGGTCTTGTCTTCACCCACCACAACCTTCAGAGCGTGGCGTGTGGGTGAAGGTGAGACCACCAAGAACGAGGGCAGCAGGAGTGGCAATGTTACAGGGGAGAATCCAGTTTCAGGAAGGGCAAGGAGCTGAGAACAAGGGGTCAAGAATGAAAGGCACTTTATGGATGGAAGAGTGGCAGTTCCACAGGGCACATGAGAAAGGCAGTTGAGATAGGGGAGGACAAGGAATGGGGATTAGGTTTGGGGAGAGAGGTTGGTGGTGGGAGCTGGGAGGAGGATTGTGGGAAGCAGAGATATGGGGAGGTAGAGGTGTAGGTGTTTTTGGCCTATGGCCGTAAACAAGCTATACTATACTATAGAGGTGTAGGGTGGTAGGGGGAAAGAATCTTGTTCCAAGGGGATAGTTTTGGAGTCAAAGAGGAAAGGAGAAGGGATAAGAGGTACATGGAACCAGACCAGATAGTAGCTGCAGGAGAGAGGAAACAATGGATGAGCACCGGCATGTTGCAGTGCTGAAATGAGTGGAATGGCAGACCGTCACTGGAACAGTCAGACCACACAGGGCCCTTCCTCTGGCAGGTAGGTATAGCAAGTCAGAAATATATCAACTGAGCAAATGCAGGACACATGCCAAGCAGGCACCCTTATCTCAGGCTTCTATTTAAGTAAAGACACTTTACAATGGGATAAGGACACCGAAGGGAATTTTTTTCCCTGGAAGTGTTTATGTTATCTGAATGTCTCAAAATAGGTCACAGTCTATCCCAGAATAACATATGCATTAAAATATTTTAAAATATATAAAAATGGGGGCAGGCTTTCCTTAGCTCCTCACCCCCAGAGATTGTTTTATGCTTCTCCATACACTGTCACTCCATCACTTCAGGATGCCACGCCTCCTTTTTTACTATGCCATCATGTGTACTTCAAATTTCTGTTTCATGAATATATCCTTGTGTCTCTTGCTCTGCTCTACTCCCCCACTTGTCCATTCTACATTGTAAGACCCTTGGGGTAGGAACTTCTCTCTAATCGTGACTGTTCAAATGCCAGGCACATTGCTGGTGCTATGTAAAAAATAATGCACCGATCAGTGTCTACATAACAGTTGCCTCCTTTTACTGCATCTGCTATAACTCTGGGGATTTATAGTAGCAGAAAAAAGTAAAATATGAAAACACTACACATTTCTACCACATCTATTATGGCAATATTACACTGGCAGACATACAACGCCTTTTCTCCAGTAGTGCAAACCCAATGTCTATCCATCACACACAAGCTTGCTACATCAGAGCACTACCACCATCTTTGTTATCAACAAGCGTTAGAGGTCTATTCTCCTACTCAAATTTTTTGCTTTTGTTATGTATTCCTATGACTACTCAAAAGTGGTTTGAGGATCAAGAAACACAACTTTGCTCCTATATTTTGGTAAATTAGGGGTAACATCTATGCAGCATGTACCACATAAATGAAGTTATCACATCAAAACAAGGCTTGCATAACCCATGAAAATTTTAACCCACTTAGAAGGGTAATAATGAAAATTCTACCACCCCATAAATTTCTCTGCAATTTCAATACTACTTTTTAGCCAGACGAGGGAGCACTTACTCCTCAAAAAGCTTATGGACACCTCATCACATTGATATTTAACAGTTTGGTTAGGCAACCAAAGAATCTCTCTTCTCACTGTTTCAACATGCTTCCCACACCCCACCTGTGCACACACTTTCCCCAGGTTTCTTAGGATGTAAATTTAAAGCTAGATTCTCAGCCTCAGTTCCCCAACCGTAATAAATGGGAGTGTGTGTCTCCCCGTGTTCCCCTCAACCGTGTCCATCTTAGATTGTAAGCCCACTAAGCAGGAACCCGTCTCTAATAACAATTGTAAAATGCCAGGTACACTGCTGGTGCTATATAAACGCTTAAATAATAATGCACATATAGACCGAGACAGCCATTTTAGTTTCAAAATTTGCTTTCCTTACTCAAACACCGAATGCGAGCCAGAAGTTTACAAAACAGACTTATAGCTGAGTCTGACTTGAGGAATATACAATCGTAGTTTTACACACAGAAAGAAGTTAGGGAAGTGGAAAACAGGCAAAAAATAAGGAAAAGTTACAGTAAGATCATACATCTGTCTGAGTTGCTCAACATATACTGCTTTTTGATCAGATACATAAGTTACTTTTCCTTCCCTATCTTTCAAATGATGGTTTGAAGGAGATATCGAAGGCTTAGGGCTCTTCAACTTGGAGAAGAGAGGACAGAGGGGACATGGTAGAACTTTATAAAGTCATTAGTGGTGTGAAACAAACAGATATAAAGAACTCCCCATTTACCCTCACAAATAGTACTAGAACTAGAAGACACTCCATGAAACTGGTAGCAGATTTTAAAAACAAGCAATGTATTTTTTCATCCAGTACACAACTAACTTGTGGAACTTGTTGCTAGAGCATGTGGTCACAGCCAGTAGCATAGCTGGGTTTTTAAAAAAACGTTTGGATAAGTTCTTGGAAGATAGGCTGGAGGACGTAACCTCTTGACTGTTGGGAGCTGGCAGTGAACAGCAGGAAACGGCTCTCTCCATTATGAGTGTTTTTAGAAGAGCGTCTGGATCGGCGCCCTATGGAGCCCTGAAAGATGTGTGATGGGTGGGTAGCGCAGAGTAAATATAGTGACCACAGTGATTCTTTTATGTGGGCAATTAAAATTTAGGTAGCTTTCAAGAATGCAAGACTGATCTCATGTGGTATCCAAATTTCTAAACTATTTACTGTTCCAAAGAGTGTACTGCTTTTCCTGTGTGCCCCAACATACACAAGGAATGAGATGAGCAGCTCAAACATGTTCATGGTCCCCTTCAACATGGAATATTTTTTAAAAAAATTAAAAAACCACGTGATTCCTTTATCACAAGGAACTTTTAGTACATGTGTACTGTGTCTTGGATTTGAATAGAAAGCTTTAGCAGACAATCTAAACTTCTACTGTGATGCTGAAAAGTGAAGCTTCCGATTAGGTGCTTTAACCTATTTCAGTCTTTTATGGGCATGTTGGTGCTAGAGGAGATATTGAACAGCAGCAAATATTTCAGTTGAAATATTTGTGGCTATGAAAATATTATTGTGGAAATGGATACACAAATTATCCAAGGTGGATTTTAAATAAGTCTGTCAGATTTTTACATCACCTTTGAAGATTTGACAGGCCAGCTATGATTACTGTTGTTTGTGGGATACTTCTGTGCACGTGTGGAAGCAATGAATCTAATGTCTTTGGAGGCGTGAAATAGATCATCAATTCTTGCTTCTTTGTCTCCCTCTGTTTGTATAGATGTGCGATTTCTCTCTCACACACAACACACAGTAACAACCTGCTCATCCTAGAAAGGATCTGCTTCATCATTTAATGCGGAGTCCGCTCCATCAGGTGCTTAAGGATCAAACTTGCCTTAAAAGGGCTGGTTGGGATGTTTAACAGCTCAGCAGGCGCTAGGTAGCTGGTAGCCTCAAGTTGTGGGGCTAAATCCTTCAAGAGGTAAAAGAGGACACCAGGAAAGAGTAAGGTGGTGGTCTGACGGTCAACTGGTGGCTGGACTTTGATTCGGTCTAATCTGGAAGAAAGCAGAAGTGGAAGAGTTGGATAAAAGTTTGATTATAGAGAGAAATTGAGATTTCTCCCAGCTAGAGAAGAGGCCTGGGAAGCTAGGTCTGCTATAAATAGGCCTTCCTTTACCCGAATTGGGGCTGAGACTGAATCCCCTCAGGTTTTCCTAAGCCTTCAGAAAAATGGACCCCAGATAAAAAAAAGGAATGAACTGAGAAGAAATTGGGAAATGGGCCCTCCAGGATATGAGAGGCCTAGAACCATCATCCTAGATTTTAGGCATTTGAGACAGAGGGGACATGCCTGGAGCAGGACTGGATTGTTGTAAAATAAGCCAACATGAAAAAATTGACTTGATATGGTAAGATTTGGTTGGCCGTGTCTATATAAAAAAACTAAGGCACAAAGAATGGCTCTTTAAAACTGAAGTGGAAACAGCATACTGCAGGTGGTGTAAAAACAAGCTAGCTTGAGTGATTGGATATTTAAGCAGCAATTCAGTTTCCATAAAACAAATGGACTTTGAAAACACCCTTTTAAAACAGGATGTCTAAATTTTGATCGGGGGGGGGCGGGGAGGGGAGGGGGGACAGCAAGAGGTCTTAAGATTCCATGTGATTTCAGCCAAGTTGGTCCTGAAGGCTTGGGTTTTGAATGGTGCCTACTAGCATTTGTAGTTTCTATTTTATGGCTACTTTTCTGGAAGTCGGCAGAAAAAGGCTACAAAACTGTGGGAATAGTTAGCCATGTCTCTTCCCAACAAGAGCGGAGAAATTTGGTCCAAGTGAGCCAAAGGGAATAGAGAATGAGTGCCACGTCCTGATAAACCTATCAAATTGGCAGCAGCTGCCGTGCTCCTAATGGAAAGACCCCAAAGGCTGGGGGGAAACATTTACCTAGTTTGATTCAGGGCTTGTTCTTGTTCCCAACTCCTCTGTCTTTAATCTGGCACTAGAAACTAGTACTAAATCATTTCTTTAGGATCCAAACATATGCGCTAGACTATTTACAGTCTAGAGGATGTCCCGCTATTCTTTACACTGTTGAATACACTATTGTTCTGTTGGTGTTAATGGAGTACTTTCCACTCAAGAGGCAAACTAAATGTTGTCTGCAGTTTAAAAAAAAAGATTTAAAAAATTCAGCTTTAAAAAAACAAACAACCCAGCAGTTTCCCTTTTTAAAAGTTAACCTGTGATCCCAGATATGCACTGTACATCAAAATTTAGCCAGGACTGTGACCCCAGTTGGGAACCCTCCAAGACAGCTTTAAAAACATGCCAGCTGGAAACGCAGGCAATCCGTTAGAGGAAAATTTTCTGTGTCCCAGAGATGCCCAAATCTTTAAGGATAAGAAGAAATGCTTTCAAAGGCTAGGCAAACCTCTGTAGCCAAATTGCTTGTACTATCCCCATTAGTCATCCAGCGATGATTTGGGTAGCATTATTAGCTATAGCACAGCGATTCTTGAACTGATGGGCAAGCCCTTTCTTCTCCCCCACCCCAGGAACAGGCAGGGTGTTCTGGGGGACACAAACAGCTGCAAAATCCAAAAATGCTCTCTGAACCAGGGGAAAGACCGTGCCTACCTTATTCTCTGTAAAGCACCTGGTACATCACTGGCACTATATAAATGCTTATAATATTATTATTATTAATAAAATGATGGGTAACGAGGGGAAATGAGGAGAAGCGATGAAGCGCAGTAGCAGTATGCTTCATTCTCCAAACCCGTTTTTGATTCAATAAATGGAATTGGTGTGGAGGATACATGATTCATAAGTTCTAAGAAAGTCACTTATTTCAATTCTTTGTGATGTCAGCAGTAGCTAGCAGGACAAGACTAAAGCTTTTTATTGGTACAGTTTACAAGATTCAGTAGAACATTCCAAGGTCAATCTGTGGCAAGACTGGGAATAGCACTTGGTTCTCTTGAAATTTAGTCAAGCAGTACCTTAAAAGATATCTCCTCTTCTTGGATGGTCTGAAGAGTCCTTTTCCAAAAATGGCCTGATACACACACTTACAGAACTAGTATCAACCTCACCCCTTCCCCCTCCTACAGGTAGACTCATGGGCACAGAGTTCCTTCTCCTTTGCCCTTTCATTGAAGAGGTTTTTTAACCCACTAGCAAAACAAGTCGTGGCCCCACTCAGATGGGCCCCTTTTGTCAGGGAAGACTATCCCTTATCCCTGGACTTGCCAATTTGTGGCTTTCCTGCACAGTCAGAATGTCTCCTGTTCCTTCCCTGGAGCATTCCATAGTGATCTGGCTAGCAGACATCTTTATTAAGGCCTTGCTTAGTAGAGTCAAGTCTCCAACCTACACCAGCTCCCTCTACCTGAACGTATTCAGCACAAGCTCTTTGTCCTTACTTTCAAGGTTCTTCATAACCTTGCTATCCTCCCGCACACCTCTACCGCTACTCATTTCCTGCCACGTTACTGCCTGGAAGCTTTGTCCCTTTTTTATCCCCATCTAGGGTGGCCACTGAAGCATTGCCAGAAAAAGAGGACAAACATTTCCATGAAATTTAGATATGTTATTTAATACTAATTTATACAAATTTATACAAATTTTTGGTGCAGAGGGTGGGTCCAGAAGTAGGGACTTGGGACATTGGGTCCCAAGTCACAGTTTGGAAGCCTGAGCATTAGTTTGTCCAGAAGCAGTACTTAATTTGTAAATAAATAATAAATTGCCAGGGCTTAAGCCTGCTGCCCCACTCCCAAACCAAAGACAATCAGGCTTGTAGCTGGTAGGCAGGGGGTGCACTGGCAGGGCAGGAAGGGGGGGTGGCAGCCAAGCTCCTCTGAACTCTCCTGTCATGAGAGGGGGGTGGGCTGGGGGGAGGCTTCCCCTTTGTTTTCTCATCTCCACTCCTGTCTTGGTACGTCTGGTCACCCTCCATCCTCTCTCAGCACTCTGCGCTCGTCTCGCTGCGTCCCTGTCAGCAGCCCCAGTTCTGCTTGCAGCAGTCAGGTCAGGCAGGTTCCACTGCAAGGGATGGGATCCCAGGCTGTCCCGAGTCAGCCAAGTAGCGAGCCCTGAACTCACTGAGTCCCTCCGCTACAGTCTGCAGCCAGCCACGCCAGCCTCCTCCAAGCTGCTGCAGCAGCAGGAGAGAGAAGCCATCCCAAAGCAGAGGAGATGCAGCAGCAGGAACGAGGAGTCTGCTGGGCTCAGCCAGCCCAGACAGAAAACTCAAGCTGCGAGAGGGAGGGGAGGCGTGCTGGCATGCTGTTGCGGGCAATTTCATTTTCCCGCAGCTTCCACCGCTACGAGTGCACCTGCACCTAGCCCCAGCACGCTGTATGCCCCAGCCCAACTCTCTACACCAACACTGGGGAGGGGAGAGAATTGAGAGCACACAGTGGGACAGGTGCGGGGCTAATTCCCGACAAAAGGGCATCCAGATCGTGTCCCAATCCGGACAGCCCAGATTCCCTAAAATAGAGAACTTCCCGGGACAAACCCAAACTAATGGCCACCCTATCCCCATCCTTGCCTGTTCGTGACTCCCTTGCACCTCAGAATGTATTTGTCCTTTCTCCCTTGCTGTCCCCCATCACTGGAATTCCTTTTGTTCTGCTCCTTCCCTCCCACACTGAAAACCTCTCCCATCAGGCTTTGCCTAGCTGCTTATTCTAGAGTTGCCACCTAGGCACATTTATAAGGAACACTTATGAAAAATGCATGCTGCACACCCTGCAACATGTATTTTTATGTGTTCCTTTAAAATGTGCCTTGGTGGCAACCCTAGTTCATTCCCATAGACTCTGATGACTTCTCTTCCCTCCAAGTCTTCTTCTGCGCTGTAACTAAGCTAAGCACATGAACCTGCAACCTCTCAACTTCATGAATGTATCCCTAGCTACCTACCTACCTACCCACCCATCTCCCTTGTATCTCCTAGATTGTACACCCTTTAGGATAGAAACCTATCTAGAACTACTGAACTTACAGCATCAGTTACATTGCTGATGCTATAATAAAAAATTAATCTCCTGTCCAGATGTGGTCAGAGTGCTGTCCTGCTGAGAGTTTACTCCTGCAGCATCTTCCGAGAGCACCCTATCAAACATTAGCTGCTGTAAGATATGGGCAAGTGTAGGACTTGGTCTAGTGCCAGATGTGATTTTACACTGTTTGGGATGACAGGAAATCCATTTGCAATTCTGTTCTACTGGTAATAGGATGGGACTGCAGTGAACAGAAGGGAGATCTTGCTTCCCCTCACTCCTCTTTTTGCTCGACTCTCTGTAGAAGGAGCTCAAAAACTACATTTAGAATGCAATGCACCTGTTTTGGTGCAAGCCTAATTCTTCAGGGTTTATTTCTAGGAATGTTGAAGTCCTACATCAATGTATGGGCTTTTGATTTTTATACTATAATGAAAAAACTTGGGTGGTCCTTCCCAAAGTTCTTAGGAAAGTAGAGCTTAAACGAGATCTAGTGAAAGTTAAAGATAGAACTGCTCTCCATTATAATCAGAGGACTACTGAAGCCCCGATATTGAGGAAACCGCTTGAGCTATTGTTCTAAAAATATATTCATGCTTTATCCTTTTGGGGACCATCATATGTGCAAAGTTTGAAGATAGAGTCAGAAAAATCAAAAGTTATAGCAGTTTAAGAGTTAATTGGTTGTGGGCAAAATGCACAGCATCCCAGCTATTTTGAATCACTGATATCTCCTCCCCCCTGACAAGTTGAGCCCCCATATTTCACAGCCTTGGAGCTTGAGATCTAGATCAAGTGCGGGTATAATCTAATGATGATTGGTGGAACCAAAAACAAGTTAAACATTAAAAACAAATCAGTTCTGCTGGCTGACCCATACGCAGTCAAGCAGCCACTGACCACCATCTGTAGTGTTAGAAAAAACAGCATAAGGAAAGTTATGTGATTTCATGCAGTCAAGTCTGTAGACTTTTCACTCAGTCAGAAGTCTGGAGTGAAATGTCTGCAACATTTCAGTGTGTATGAAAAGTTGCAGACTTTTTTTATTATACGGAGTCAGAAGTAAGGAGTGAGGCCAGATGGTAACTGACATGAAACAGCAGTAGGGTAGTTGACATGAAACTGACAAGGGCTTAACGCTCCGGGCTCTGCACTGGTTGCCGATAGCGTGCCGAGTCAGATTCAAGGTGTTGGTATTGACTTATAAAGCCCTTCACGGTCTTGGCCCCTCATACCTCAGGGACCTCCTCACCCTCCACGCCCTGGAGCAGACCCTTCGGTCTGCCAGAGGTGCCTTCTTGGAGGTCCCCCGTGTTAAGCGGGGGGTCACAATGGAGCTGGCATTCTCGGTGGCCGGGCCATGTCTTTGGAACTCCCTACCAGAGGAAGCTCGCCTGGCCCCAAGCCTTTTGGTTTTGACGACAGTGTAAAACCTGGCTGTTCGCCCAGGCCTTTGGGGGGGGGGGGGGGGGGGG
>QEPC01010294.1:2068808-2087510 GCA_003113815.1 Sphenodon punctatus | reverse complement strand
GGGGGGGGGGTAGCAATTCTGTAGGTTTCATCTCCATCACCACCCTATACCCATCACCAGGGTCCGCCTGTGGGAGGCTGATGCCGTTAAACACAAGGTCTGTAGTGGATAAGGCCCCAGTTATCCGGGATCTTATCCTGGATGGAGCAGCAGACCTTGCGTGCATCATGGAAACCTGGCTGGACAAGGGGGCTGGACCTGTTCTGGCGAACCTCGTACCAGCCGGCCATGCTGTGCAGCACCTGCTTCATATAGGGGGCTGGGGGGGGAAAGAGGTATAGCTATCATTTTTAGGGAGGGCTGGCCAGTTAGGAGATCTCCAGTACAGGAGATTCTTTGTGTGGAGGCCTTCCATGTCGTGTTTGGTTTGGCTGGGGGCAAGCTTGGGGTGTTGCTGGTATACCGGGCCCCTTCCTGTCCAGCGGCATCCCTTGCCCCTCTAGCAGAGCTGGCCTCTGAGGTAGTGTTGAACTCCCGCCCCAGGACCACGGGAGGACTTCAACACTCATGTCGATGCCAGCCTTGCAGGAGCGGGAGTTCATGGCCGCCATGGCAACCATGGACTTGTCCCAAGTGGTCAACTGCCCGACTCATGTGGGGGGAGAGGGGGCACATATCCTTGACCTGGTCTTCTGTTCTGGCCCTGACGCAGGTGATCCGTTAGTGGGGGATATGAGATCTATGCCCTTGATAATGGACGGACCATTATCTTCTGTAGGCCAGCCTCTTAGCGCACCCGCTCCAGAAGGGGAATGGAGCAGTTAGGTTGGTCTGCCCTCGGAGGCTGATGGAACTACAGTAGTTCCAGGAGACTCTGACCGAGTTAACCCTGGACCCGGACGGCCACTCTGTCAATGTGCTGGTACAGCACGGAACACCTTGCTGAGGAAGGCCATTGACAGGGTGGCTCCGAGACGTCCCCTGCCTCCGTCTCATCACTGCAGGGCCCCTTGGTTTACCGAGGGGCTGCGGTGTATGAAGCGGGTAGGCAGGAAACTAGAGTGATGCTGGCGTGGGACTCGCTCTGAATCTGGCCCATTTCTCCATAGGACGCATTTGCGGTCCTATGTTGAGGCTGTGAGAACAGCAAAGAAGGAATTCTTTACTGCCCTCATAGCATCTGCAAAGTCTCATCCAGTGGAGCGGTTCCGGGTGGTGTGGGGGCTGGTCAGTCCCGCCTCCCTCTGCCTGGACGGGGGCTTGTCCCAGGCCCGCTGTGAGGAGTTTGCCATCTACTTTGCAGACAAGATCGCTCAGATCCAGACTAATTTCGACACTGGGTTGGATGCAGTAGGTGAGGAGCATGAGGTTATGGAGGCACCGTCTGGTCAATCTTTCTGGGAGGAGTTTCAGGAAGGGACGCTGGGTGATGCGGTGGATGTCTTGGGGTCTGTTTGAGCCACAAGTTGTGAATTAGATCCATGCCCATCCTGGTTGGTGAAAGCTTCCAGGAAGACATTGGGGTCAGTTCTGGCGAGGATGGTTAATGCGTCCCTTCAGCAGGGTAGGTTGGCGCCCAGTCTCAAGGAGGCTGTGGTGCGCCCCCTGCTGAAGAAGTCTTCGCTGGATGTGGACGCACTCATCAGTTACCATCCTGTCTCTAATCTTCCCTTTTTAGAGAAGGTTATTGAACCGGCAGTGGCTCTGCAGCTCCAGGCGCATCTGGACCGTATCGGTTTCCTTGACCCTTTTCAATCTGGGTTCCGCCCCAGCTATGGTACTGAGACGGCGCTGGTGGCCTTGGTGGACAATCTCTGCCAGGAGGTGGATGTAGGATGTTCTACATGCTTGATCCTGCTAGATCTCTCTGCCACTTTTGATACCGTGGACCATGGGCTGCTGCTGAGACGGCTGCAAGACCTGGGTGGTCTGGACGGGACTGTCCTTGGGTGGTTCCGCTAATTCCTCTTGGAGAGAAGCCAGTGGGTGGTGCTGGGAGCTGAAACATCAATCTCCCGGGCTTTGACCTGCAGCATTCCGCAGGGTTTGATCCTGTCTCTGCTTTTGTTTAATGTGTATATGCAGCCCCTGGGGGAGATTGTGAGAGGGTTCGGGGTGAGATATCACCAATATGCTGATGATACTCAGCTGTACCTCTCATTTTCAACCGACCCAGGCCCTGCTGTCTCGTTGCTTTCCCAATGTTTGGAGGCTGTGGCAGATTGGTTGCAGCAGAGCAGACTGAAGCTCAATCCTGATAAGACGGAGGTGATGGTGGTGGGTAGGGCGAGGGAGGTGCCGGCCCCTCTGGTGGGGGGGTAGGTCTGTCCTCCCGTAGCCCAACAGGTGCAGAGTCTGGGGGTGATTTTGGATCCAGGCCTCCATCTGGATCAGCAGGTGGAGGCGGTGGCTAAAGCCGCCTTTCACTAGCTGTATCTAGTACAGAGACTGTGCCCAAACATTTCCAGGCCCTACCTGGCCACTCTTATTCACGCCTTCATTACCTAGAAGCTAGACTACTGCAACGCGCTCTACATGGGGCATCCCTTGGTTCTGGTTTGGAGGCTGCAGCTGGTGCAGAACGCGGCAGCCCACCTCCTTACAGGGACGAGGCGGCAGGAGAATATAACACCTGTGCTCCGCACTCTGCACTGGCTGCCTATAGCATACCGAGCCAGATTCAAGGTGCTGGTGTTGATCTATAAAGCCCTATAAGGTCTGGGCCCCTCATACTTTGGGGACCGCCTCGCCTTCTGCACCTCAGGACGATCCCTGCAGTCTGCCAGGGGCACCTTCTTGGAGATCCCCCGGGTGAGACAAGGGACCACAATGTAGAGGGCATTCTCGGTGGCCGGGCCGCAACTTTGGAACTCCCTCTCGGAGGCAGCTCACTTGGCCCTGGGTCTGATGACTTTTCATCGAGCCTGTAAGACCTGGATGTTCGCCCAGGCCTTTGGGGGGGAGGGGGGGGAGAAGAGACTTTAATTATTCTTATCTGATGATGTTTTTATGAGTTTTTATTATTGTTTTACTTGCTGTGAGCCGCCCCGGGATGCCGTAGGCATAAGGGGGCAACCCATAAATATAAATAACATAAATACTTCCCTGTAGAATCACACCCACAGCTACCTCCTTGTGCTGGGGAGGCAAACCACAGACCTGGCTCATTCTGCACAAGCAATACAAACTGAGGTTATTTGCTTATATCTGCATAGGATTTGCATGCAAACCAAGCATTCCTGTGTGGGACTGGAATAGAAGGCTAGAACTGCCTGGTGAAGTGATGAACTTACTGCCAATCTGAGGACACGGGGGGGAAACGCCCAGCCAGTTTATGCGCCAAGCCTGGAATTCCTGCCTTGCCGCATAGCTCTGCATCTCCCTCCCTGTTCCCCATCTAGATCCTGCCCCTCTGGATATGGTATTTTAAATATGGATATGGACTGTTAAAAACAGAGGACAAAGATGGATATGACTTATGCTTCTAGTTTTCTCTTTCTATCCTTCGTTACTGTGTGAACATATCACGTAACTGACGTGATATCTTTTAACACACATTACCATATTAAATCACATCCAAAAAACGCAGTTTTCCAAGACAAAAAAACTTTAGTTTAAAAACCATTAACAGCCAAACTGTTTCTAAAACAAAAAAACTTTCCTTTTCAAAACCATTTCATAATACATTTTTCCCTAACTCCAAAAAATGAAAATTACAATTCCAAGTCAAGAAAAACATACCAAAATTAAATGCCAAAAACATAGAAATTTACATATTCTATCTATAGTCTATAATTTATCAACATTAATATATACACTTAATTCCTTACCATACTCATCACTGAACTATCACATTTCTTTATTGATCATTTCTTTTTTAAATATATTTTTATTTTTCAGTACAACAATATCATCATAACAGTTCCCTCCCTTACAATCCTTATCCCTTTGCCACTCTGTTCCAGGCATATAGCAGATCGGCTGTGCTGCTGAATTTGATGATATGGTCTCACATTCAGCATGGGTCTCCCCAACTTTTCCACCTTCGTATATCATCTTTGCCACCTCCATCCCCTTCCCCTCCCCCCCATCCCATCGGCACATTAACAAATTTCTTTCAAGCAGATTGTTTGTTCATTTGTCTATTTTGATGTTCTGTGTCAGTATTGTCCAACATGGTTTCCATGTGTCATAAAATTTATTCAGATTATCTTCCAGGCTGGCTGTAATCCGCTCCATTGTCACCACATGCCACAACCTCTGCAACCATGCTAGTCTGGTGAGTCCTTTTGCATATTTCCACGTCCTGGCACTTGTATGCACTGCCGCCAGAAACAGGCTTTGACTGGTCTTTTTCTGGGAGCGGCTTAAGATGTTTTGGTGGGTACAGTCCGAGTAGTGCGATTTCTGGTTTAAATGGTAGGTTCACTTCCAGCTAGTTATTAATTATTGTCCATATTTTCTTCCAGAAAGCCTCCACTTTTGGGCAACTCCACCAGCAATGCAACTAAGTACCCCTTTCCCCACATCCCCACCAACATTCAGGGGGGTAAATGTTTTTAATTTTATTTATCCCTTCTGGTGTAGTATACCATCTTTGTATTTGCTTTTATTAGGGGTTCTTTTACTAGTAATGATGTTGAACAGGTGGACATGTATTCCCAGATCTCACTCATGTCACTGTTATTTCTAGCATTAATTCATCTGACCACTTAGAAATGTACCCCGCATCAGGAAAATGATCTAGCCTTTTTACCTGCCTATCCATGATTGAAAATATCCCCTTTTGTCCCCCTTGGTTAAACAAGATTTTTTTCCAGATCCATGGGGTCCCTACTAAAGTGGGTCTTATCCTTATAATTTATGGCACTATGTAACCTGCAGTACATCCAAAAGTCTACTTTATCACCCAGTGCTGTTTCCAGCATGTCCCTGATTTTAAAAAGGTATCATTAATAAACATGTGCATCATCTTGTAGAGTCCTTTCTCTTTCCATCTCCTTAAGGTTTCCTTCTCCTTTTTGGTCCAACTAGGTCCTACTTTCGCTATGGGAGTATATGGGGTTTTCCCTGGTATTAGCGCCATTTTTTTTGACATTCGTGCCATGCGGTCATGGCCACCCCTGTAAAGGGGTAGTCCTTTTCTTCCCTTCCCCCTATTATGGTCTTAGCTGTGCCTTCAAACAGGTAGGTCTCTTACCTGTGTAATCCCTAGGATTTCCAGCTCCATATTTCTCCATTTTGGTTCTTTATCCTCATTATACCAGATTTTCACCATTCTCAGGGACGAGGCTATACTATACAGTCTCAGGACTGTTTGCGTGCCGCCAAATGTTCACCACGGTGAACCACCGACAGTGAGCAAAATAATCACGCTTTCGAGGATGGTCTAGAGACCATCTCCGAAAACGTGGTTAATTGAACCACGGCCCGGAATCGGCGGACAGTAACGTCTGTTACCGCCGCCGATTCCAGACTGTGGCCCAGACCCCGGGTTGGAATCGGGCATAGGGGCCGGATTGGCTGCTGTGCCCGTCCGTCTCCAGGAGAGCAGGCCGCTGGGGGAGGATGGGGGGCCGGGCTGTGTGGCCGCACGTTGCGCCTCCCCGCCCTACACCACCCCCCACATTCCCCATCGAATCAGCTGGCATGTCTGCTGGACATGACTTTTTGATTCCAGCAGGGAATCAAAAGGTGATTCCATGACGGGGACAATAGGTGCCCCGTCACATCGGAAATCGCCCCTTGTATCCTGAAAGGGATCCAAATTTAGTCAGTATTGTCATGATTTCCAGCATGGATGTTTGTATGTTAGTCAGGGCAAGGAGCACATCATCTACATAAACCATTGTTTTGTGTTCTGTCTGCCCGCTCCTCACTCCTGTAATCTTTTCATTTTGATTTATAGTTATCATTTATTGATAATTTCTTTATCATAATTCAACAATTTTTTTGAAACTGCCTCAACTGGCCTTTTTCACAGAATTGCATTGTGTACAAGTGATTGTATACAGTTTACACTGACATTGTCAACAGTTCATTGTATAACATGTATAATTTTTATATATTTAAGTGAGTTATAGCAGTTTGAAAAAATTGTTTATCATTTAATTATGATAAAGAAATGAACAAGAAATGTGGTAGTTTAGTGATAAATAAGATTATGTATGTTTAGTAAGTATATTATATATATTATTCTGTTGATTGTAAATTATGGAATGTAAATTTCCATGCTTTTTGGTGTTTAATTTTTGTTGTATGTTAAATGTTTTTTTAATTGGAACTGTAATTAATGTTCATGTTTTTTGGAGTATTATTTAGGGGGAAATGTATTTTGTGAAATGGTTTTGAAAATGAAAGTTTTGTTTTGGAACTGGTTCTGCCTTTAACAGTTTTTTAAACTGTAAAGTTTATTGGGGTTTTTTAAAAAAAATTTAGAAATGACTCTCGTGTTTGAAGTTTGCATCCTTGTTTAGCATTTCGTGTAATTCACACGCTTCTCCCTCAGCAAGCATCAGGGTATGGACATCTTCATTAACAAACTACACAGGAAGAAAGGATTACTGTTTCTGGTGTATTTGCCTTTTTATTGGACTAACGCATTTAAGACAGCAGCAGGGTTTTATTGGTGCCAATATGTTAAATACAGCAAATCAAAGATATATTTGATACCCTGTGTCTGAAAGTTTATTAGACGTTCATTTGAACAATAAGTTTTTAATAATCTTATTTTTCCAGCAGATTCTCTCCTATATGGATGTCAAAACCAGGCTACATTGTGGCTTCCTCTTGCAACAGCTGTTAGATTCCAATTTAGTAAAGCCCCACTTCCTTTTGGCATGGTCTGCAATCAGTCAGGCCACATTGAATGGCAGTCAAGAGGAAGAGTGGTAAGTCAGACAGAAGTGACCCTCCCACCAGGAGACAAGGGTCTTAGCAGCGCCAGGCAGGGGTGGAGCAGGACGCAGCACTGGGAAGCAAGTGACTGGGGCTTGGCAAGTATGCCTGGCAGCTTCAATTGGGGTGGGGCAGGACCCACCAGACATACAGGCATGCTTACTGGGTCTATCTGCTGATGCACCACACCCAGCTACAGTCCCTGTTCCACTCAGGCATGAGCCACTCCAGTACCCCACTGGTCCCTGTCCTTCCCCAGCCACCTTAGTAACTGCCCCTTCTCTCCTTAGATCCAAGGGTAAAGGGCAAGGGTGGAGACCCACTGTCCAACTTCAAAATGGCACTGCAGTCCCAGGACCAAAAATGGTTCCCAAACACTGTCCTAGAGGATGTTAGGCTGACTACAACACTCAGCTTATGTATGTTATTGTAAATAGTATATGCTATTGTAAGAGGTATTATGTTGACCCATTTTGGGGGGAGTTTTCATGATTTGTTATGATTCATGATTTTAGGATTTGTTATGGCCTTGATGGCTTAAACAAGAAACAATATTTATTATACAACACTCAGCAGTCTAAGCATAATGCTAGAGCTACCCCTTAAACCTAGCTTACCACTAGTGAAACAATTTAAATCCATACATTCTGCATGCTGGGTGAAAAACAAAATACTATTCATACACCTCTTAATTTGCGGCACATTGATACAACAGATTAAGTACATAGGAATTTAGCCTGTATGTAGAGTTAAATTTCCAAGTACCTTCACTGGTAGAATGAAGGGGAAATAATTCCTAACAAAGATCTTCTCTCCTTTTTCGATTGATGAAATCTGCCTTGACATAGCTTCTCAACTCTTTCCCTCCCCCCCCCCCCCCGCCTCTCTAGCCTCCTCTTATCTTCCCTTAAGAAGGTCACCTCCCTCTTCTTCCAACTCTACCTGCCCCCATCTCTTAACAGCAATTGCATCCTTTCTGAAGCACAGCTCTCCCTCCCTCTCTCTCTGCTGGGTCCTTTCCAGCGGCCTTCAAACATGCTTCATGTCTCCTCTGTTACATGAAGAAACTGAGTAGTTATGAGCTGGTCAAAAGATTTCTAGAGAGACCTAGTGCCTCTATCAACACCCGGGCAGAAGGATCAGGCGAAGGCTTCTTGTGAAGTCAAAACAGCAGTTT
Organism: Sphenodon punctatus; assembly: GCA_003113815.1. Lineage (NCBI taxonomy): Eukaryota > Metazoa > Chordata > Lepidosauria > Sphenodontia > Sphenodontidae > Sphenodon > Sphenodon punctatus. Next base: position 2,079,496 of record QEPC01010294.1, on the reverse strand, counting down.
CTTTATTGAAGGTTGCAGGAACAAAGAATGAAGAAGCTTCACTACAGCTTGTACACAGTATGCCAGGAGCATCAGCTCAACAGTGGACAGGGTCCCCTTTTTATAGGCCTTGGTTCCACCCTCTTTTGCACACGGCCCTTTAACTCATTTACACAGTAGACAAAGCACAGACTCCCATTTGTCCCTCTTGTCTTCAGTAAAGACCAATTAAACTATAGCAATAAGCACCAATTATAACACAGTCTGTGCTCTGTGGAAACCTCTCACTAGGGGGCTCCATAACCCCCTATTCAATCTGAGCTCTTCATTGGTGCTTTCTCAATCTCTCTTTTAATGGTGCTGTCACAATCCCTCAAGCAAACTAGACTTAAGCATTAGGTCAGTTTCCCACCTCGGGCTCTACCCTGAATAACTCCTTAACTAGAAACTATCTGCAGTTTCATTACTCAGGCTTATGGACACTTCCTCATTCCTTTACTTTCATCATACAATAAAAGGGCTTCTTGGATGTTATTAGGAGTGAATACCTCTTTTTTGAATTCATGATTGCCCACCTTTTTCTCCTCGCATGCCATTAGATGTTAAAATTAAAGATATCAATCATTAGGGCTACACTTATGCTTAAGGAATACATCATAATATGTATGGACCTTCTAAGAGCAGTCTGGCATTCCCAGTCATGATCAGGTAAGTATAAGTAGTTTTAAACCAGAGTGGATAAAAATCCATTTTTGATTTAAATTTTATTTTAAAAAAAATATAAACAAACTTCTCATTTAAAAAAATCATGTGGTTAAAATTAAATCTCAGCACAAGCATGTTTAACCTACAGTTACAATCTCTTAGAAATGAATTAATGACTCTCTATCACACTAATTTAAAGGCTCATTTTAAGAACCAATTTGCTCACTTCTCTCAAATTATGATTTACCCCTTACCGCCCCGAGCTGCTGTGCAGGATGGGGCAGTATAGAAATCTAATAAATGAATGAAAATAAATGAATGACCTATACCTACTAATCAAACATGGGCATTCATTTCCTTTTCATCTCATGAAAATGGCTATAGTCTGCCCAGTAACTACCAGTTCTTGCTTTTTGAAAGTTTTGGGCCCTTGGTTTCTTTGCACATGTGACAGTCTGCTATGCTTAGACACAGGGCTGCAATGAGCAAATGTCTTACTGGATAATTGTTTCTTCTTGTGTGATCATGGGGTGAGGAATAGGTCAGGCCCAGGTGGGCCAATGCAGAGTTACATCAGAAATAAAGTGAAACAGAAAGAAGCACTGGAAAGAAAAAAGAGAAGACAACATTGTTCAGTGTACAGCCTCCTGTATTCCCCCACACTTTGAAACCGGTCATGGCTTCTGGGTGTAAGCGAGACCCTATTTGGAATATTTTGAAGAAATTCCTTCCTTGGGTAAAAAAGGAAGATGTGCCAGATGTAAGCAGTGCAACAAAGGGTATTTTCAGACGTTACGAGATCATGCTCAACCACAGACAATCCCCTGTGGTGGGGAATGGTCCCGTAACGTTTGATTCCTGACAGATGTTCACCACAGTGAACCTCCGGCAGGAATCAAAGTAACCACGCTTTTCGAGGATGGTCCGGGGACCATCTCTGAAAGCGTAGTCAAAGTGATTCCCGCTGGGAGAATCACTTTTTGCCCCCAACAGACATGACGTTACCATGCTCAACCACGGTGGGATTCACCGTGGTTGAGTGTGGTAACGTCTCATCTGGCTTCTGACCACGGCCCAGAATCGGCAGCCATGCTCGTGTTCAATACCCCGGGGGCGGACGGGTGCCGCGGCTGCATTGGCTACACGTCTGCTGTGTGTGACGGTTCAATTCCAGCGGGGAATCAAAAGGGTGATTCCGTGATGGGGCCAAAGCCGTCACGTCACGTCTGAAATCACCCAAAGATGCAGAGCCTAGTTGCAAGAATGAAAATGAAAAAAGTTCAATGGAAAAAAAGGATGTGGATGAAGGTGTGAACATGGGTGAAAACAGACATGACGCTAACCACCCTTTAACCACCCTTGGTTGCAGGGCTGTATTGGTGCCGTATGCAGCCTTGAAACACGCATAAATGACCACCAAGGGTGGTTAGCATCATGTTTGTTTTCACCCAGTGTCTGATGATGAGCAATGTGGATCACCTGGTGGTTAGTAAGTTAAAAGGTTTAACTTAACATCATTCTTCTATAGACTCTTTATGCATTTTATAATTACAAGTGAATTCCCAAGCTGTTGCTAGGAAAAAAGCGTAGCTAATCCTTATGGTTTGTTTAATTATTTCCCCCTCTAGAACTAGATTTAGAATTTATATCACAAGTTCACAACAGTACAAGCAACAGCAAGAGAAATCTAGGGTTGCCATTGAGTGTTTTCTTAACAGGAAGCCACATCCCTTATTTTAATTTATAGTACATACATGCCCCCATTTTGGAACATCATGACCCCAGAGACCATAATGGTGATGCCATAAGTCTATATTCCCTATTTCAGCATAACACAGCCTTCCCTTGCAGAACATACACATGAAGCCCCATCCTATGCTTGTTTTCTCAGAACAGAAGTGTCAATGTGCTCAATGGGGCTTACTCCAAGGAAGCATGCATAGAGTGCAGTCTTAGTTTTTGTAATTTGGGTCTGGCATCCTTGCTGAAAAAAATGCAAATGATTCACTGAACAGAGTGAGACTGTCTATCATTTTTGTTTCAGGATCCCAGTTAAGCATAAGAGAATATGACTCTGCAATCTCAGAGTCATCTGTTGGTACTTTTAGCAGCAATGCTGCACTTAAGTACTTCAGACAAAGTAGCAAGTCAAAGATTTCAGTTATCCAGTAAACCCACCACCATGGATGAGTTTGTAGTAAGGACCAGCAAATACCAACAAGAGAGCATAGATGAAAAGATTGCTCGGTTCATTTATGACACAAATTCTCCTTTTCCAATTGTTAAAAACAAACACTTCATTGACATGGCTGAGTCGTTACGTCCAGGCTACACTCCACCTAGAGAGCAGACATTGGTGGAAGGTTGCTCGATACAGTGTATAAAAAGGAACTTGGACAGTGTACAAGAAATAATGGAAAGTTTGCCCGTTTAAGCCTTGATGGATGGAGCAATGTACACAATGATCCAGTAGTATGTGCTAGTGTAAGAGAAGATGAGGTTGCATATCTTTCAGAAACAATAGATACATCGGGAAATGCCCACACATCAGAATATTAAGTGGCTGTAAAAGCTGTAATGAACTGTGAACAAAAATTCAAGTGTCACGTGCGTAGTTTTGTCTGAAGAGATCTAGAAGAAGGAAGCTTAAACCTAACATATGGCTGTAGTGCCCATTTAATGCATCTTTTAGCCAAAGACTTAAGTACTCATGCAAGAAAATGATGTTGAAGTTGCAAAATACTTCTGCAACCATTTTGCTTCAGCTTCACCGGAGAGCAGGAGGACCCAAACTAATTCTCCCTCAAGATGCACGATGGAATTCTGTGGTTGATTGTTTTGAACAATTTATTCACAATTTTTATGAGAATAGGCCAGTTCTTAATAGAGACAAAACAGATGGAACTCTCATCCAAAGTATCCAACATTGGTTTAAAGAGGAATGTAGAAGATATGCTCAGTATACCAAAGCCTATATACATAGCCTTGGACACACTTCAGAAAGATTGCTGCTGCATTGCTGATGCTGTTGAAATTTGAAAGCCTTCAAGAGACACTGAAGGAAAATACCTAAAAAAAAAGTTAAACTGCAGGCAATGAAAGAAGCAAATGGATCAAGCACCAACTCCACCTCATTTTCTTGCTAACATTCTCAACCCGAGATATAAAGGGTAGATATCCAACTTCTGAAGTAGATGCTGTTGCCATGACATGGGCATCTGGTAACTCCTCAGTTAAGGCAGCCATAATCAATTCCAGGGTTGGAGGGGAACCATTTAAACAGTACATGTTTACTGATGGTGTTTTAAACAAAGTCACTCCCCTGAACTGGTGAAAGTCATTAGCCAAGCACCTTGAACCAGAGCTGCTTCAGTTGCTAAGCCAGCTTTTCACAATAGTAGCTTCCTCTGCAGGCAGAGAATATTTTCTTAACTTGGTATTATTCACTCAAGGCTAAGAAATCAACTGGGATTTGAAAAAGCAGGAAAACTTGTATTTCTGTTGCAGTCTATGAATAAAAGTGACAGTGGGAGTGGGGAGGGAGACGAGATCTAGTTTTAAAGACAATCTTTATGACGATTTGTCAGAGTTAGCAAAATCTGAAAAAAAATTAAAGGTTTTAAGGACAGCCTAGGGAACTCAGAAGACTGCTGCAAAAGTGAAACACTTACGCAATATTTAAGATTGTTTAGTTTAACAAAATATGTTATATGTGCTAGTTTGTGTGAGATTTACTTCTTAACACACCTAATGTACTCACTGTGTCTGTGCAGCTTCACACAGCTAATGAGCAAAGGTATCCATTAAATAAGCCATTATGTACTATTTCCTAAAATTAGTGAAAAATGAAAATCAAGTTATCTAAAACATTATGCAAAGTATACCCTCCTAGATGGAGTAAATACTCTGAGTTGTAAATGAACATGTTTTAGCGGCCAGATCTGCACCATTGTTTAGGATATATCTGTGAAGTAATATCCATGGGAAACTTGATTTAAAAGTCAATGATTTAAATTATCATCAATGATTTTAATTGCCTTGATTTAAAATCAATCCACCCTGGTTTAAACTAGGGTTTTAGATTGGAATAGGGCCTCAGAGGCATCTTAAGGCCACTCTTCATCCCTCCGATTATTACCCAATCTCGCTCCTGGCCCTTTGCTTCCGAGCTCCTGAAGCAAGCCATCTACAGGTGCCATTTTGATTTCCCCTCTTCCAATTCCTCCCTTGACCGCCTTCAATCGGGGTTCTGTTCTCTCCTCAAACGAGACAGTCCTCACTAAAATCACCAATGACCTTTTCTTAGCCACATCCTAGGGCCTCTATTCCATTCTTGACCTGCTTGATATCTACCACCTTTGACACGGTTGACTACAGCCTCCTCTTGAATTCACTTCACTCCCTTGGTTTCCAGAACTTGGTTCTTCACTGGTTCTCTTTGTAGCTCTCAAAATGCTCCTTCAAGCGGTGTTTTTAAAATGAGCAACGCAATGGGGTGTGCCTCGTGGCCAATGAGTGGCACTGCTGCAGAGCACCTACTCAGGTGGAACACATGGGGAGGTATTCTGGGCAGGTCCAGCATGGCTATCCAGGTCATGGGGGCAAGCCACCACACTCTACCATGGAGAAGGAGGAGGAAGTGTGCCAGCCTGGCCTTTGCAACTGACATGGTCCCAGCATAAGCGCTGGGGAACCTAGGTTCCTGGCCAGTTGTGACTTACAAAAGCTGTGTTCCACCACCACCACCCACAGTGAGCATGAGCTGGCATGGCTGGCTGCCCCACCTCACGCAGGTAGGAGCTCCATGGTCACCCACTACTACATACCTATTTGGCTTTCCCTGAATAGAGCACTCTGGATTTCTCAGCAGTGCTCCATGTGTGGCCATAAGTGGGTGCTCCATGGCTCATGTGAGCATGCATTCCCCTGCTCTACTTTCAGATGTCAATCAGATGCATGGCTCCTGGGTGGCCATGTGAGGTTAGCATATTTTTTTTTAGACAACCAATGGCACTGTTGTTGGTACCTCCTTTGCATCTCTCACACACACACCCCTCTGCCCTGGACCCTCTTCTCCCATTACACATTCTCTGGGCAAACTCATTGAATCACATGGCTTTCAGTCTCGGACACCATGCAACTCTCTGCCCCTGCACTCCCCCCTTCATCCAGTCTTGTATCACTAGTAACTAACATCTCTGCTTGGATGTCCCACTGCCAACTCAAGACTGAATTCATCTTTCTCCCAAACATTCCCCTCCCTCTTCCCTCAGTTTCCACTGAGGGTGTCACCATCCAGTGTGTCCTGATGCACGTAGCATGGGATTCATCTTTGACTCCTACCTCTCCTTTACACCTCCGATCCAGGCTGCTGTCAAGTCCTGTCACTTCGCTCTGCATGATATATCAAAAAAAATCCAGCCTAGTCTTACAGCTTCTGTCAAAACCCTAGTCATCTCTCACCTTGACTACTGCAACTTCCTCCTTACTAGTCTCTCCTGTTCTGATCTCACTCCCCTCATTTGTGTTCAATGCTCTGCTGAAGTCCTTCACCTTGCTCGTCACTGAACATGTTCACCCCCTCCTCGGTCCTATGCTGCCTCCCTCTGCCTAAAATGGAACTTGTGCTGAATACTTGTCTTTACCTTCAAGGCTCTTCATGGCCTTGCTCACAGCACTTGTTTCCTGCCACATTCTCACTAAGGAGCTTCACCAGCTACCAGCTCCCCTGTGACTCAAAGCCTCTCCCCCCAATGCCTGGAACTCCCTCCCTGGACACAGTTGTTCTGATCCCTCCCAAACCTCTAATCCCTCCTGAAAAACCTACCTCTTCTGCCCAGTTTTTTCTAGCTCACCATGAGGAAGAAATTGCCTCTTCTTCCCTGTAACCAAGTTAAGCATGTGCACCTGCAACTTCATGAACATTGCCTTGTGTCTCCCTATGTTCGCCTCTCTCGTCTCAGATTGAAAGCCCCTTGGGGTAGGAACCTGTAACTATCAATTGTACAGCACCAGGTGCACTGCTAATGCTATATAAATCATCATGCTGTGTGGAAGATGTTTCAACATTCTTCTAAATCAATACGATGCTTCAATTGCTGGCTAATGTGTTGTAGCAGCAGCAATTAAGTCAGTTTATTTAAACATCTTGCCTCCTTTTCTCCCGGGGGTTGGGCTTGCTGCAGCCATGTTTGCACTTCACTGGGCTCTACATAATTTTTAAATTGTCTGCTGTTTGACAGTACCACTAAGCTAAATACAATTATTAATGGATGGCCTCACTGCACCTTCAGTGGGTGTTTATTTCCAGGCTGGAAAAAGTATCTGGTAGGATACATGACTAGCTAGGAAATGTTGCATACTCATAGTAATGAATCCACTTTGTAACATTCAGGGAATCAATCACATTGCTAGGCCAAAATAATTTATCAACCCTATGAGCAACACAGAATTTGTGAAAATGTATATGAAGTCAGAATTATATATGCAAGCTTTAATACTGTATTTTTTATTTATTTTATCAAATTTTTATGCTGCCCTTCCCATAGGCTCAGGGTGGCTCACGAATCAGAAACAGTAAAATACAAATACAATCCCCCCCAAATTATCTCCCCATTCCCCACATCCAAACCCACCATTCCTCAGTAGAAAAAAATATGACAAAATGACTTTTGGGAGACCTAGTACACCATGAGAAATGGCTGTATTCAATTATCTCCACTGGCCTGAAGTCATCCAATGAGTGAGAACAGATTAGTCCAGGGGTGCTCAATTTAAGTCACTGGTTGGCCCAATACAGAGCTGCACTTCCAGGAGTGCCAACCCCCCACCTAAATTTAATTCACTTTAAATCTGGCTAATAGCCCAATCCTAGCAACACACTAGAAGTTGGCACACATGCACATCATTAATTTAGAAACAGAACATGTGTGCATGCTATTTGTTCTGTTTGCCAGAGGGTTGGGCAATAATTCAAACACCATGGAATGTCATTATATAACCACAAATGCACAAGTTAAATCAAGTGTTAAATGCCACTGAATGACTACAGATGCCCAAAATTATATCACATAACCAAGTAAAATGACATCTTAACACCAATTTGAACAGCAGCAATGCCTCTCTCCCATTTCCCTAAGTAGCAACTCCGGTACTTCACAACCTTAGTAAGACACAAAACGTAAAGTTGATACATTTAAAACCAGTTTTAAAAGGGGGAGAAAACATTAAAAGGGAACCAACAGTGAATCTTGAGAATAAAGTCTTCAGGGGCTTTCTGAAGGAGAGAAAGGAAAAAGTTCCATATCAAGGGACCCACCACAGCAAAGGCCCTATCTTCCACCAATTTAAGGTGCAATGGCAAGATTCCCCATCAGCAAGTGGCATCCTGAGGTCAGCCAGCACAGATAGCTTTTAGGAGCAAGTCTCTTGTATAGCCAGGGCCTGTAAATTTCAGGATCCCAAAGACCAGCAGCACTACCTTAAATTCAATCTGCTGCTCTACAGGCAGCTGATGCAGAGAAGACAGGGCAGGCATGATATGGTTATAGCCAACCATGCTGCTGCATTCTGAATAAGCTGCAAACAAAGAACTACCATTGGAAGTCCATAACAGAGGGAATTATGAAACTCACCAGGTCATGGGTCAGGTTAGTCTGGGATAAATATGGGTATAGCTTACACAGATACTGCAGATGAAAAAAGCATCTTTGAATCACATCTACCTGGGCTTTCATGGGAAAAGACTCCTAGAACAGTACTCAGCTTCTTTACCTGACCTGCTACCTCCACTGAAATCCATAAACACATGCAGGGGCCCCCAAGGAAGGAGAAGGCATTCTCATGTCTGCTGTCCCATCACCTCAGTCTTCCCTGAAATGAGCACAACGTAGTGCTGATGCATCACGTTCGCTATATTGTTCAGGCATTCCTCCAGGGCTGGGGCCATGCTAACAGGGCAAGAGTTCTACACAGTCAAATATCATAACCACATGACCACTTAACTCAGATGCCCACACTCTCCTCTTGTGTATTTACATCCTCCCACACGGCTGCACACTGTAGTCCTACTGCCACCACCTATCCCCAAGGCAACCCACTGCTGTGGAAGCCAGCTACCAAGACTACTGGCAAGCTGCACCACCCGAGCCAGCTGTTACCCTAGAATCCCTTTTTGCAGCCAGAATTGGTCTTGGGAAAGTCAAGTGAGCCACTGCTACAACTTGCTTCAGAGACACCTTGCTGCATCTAGAACTCGCTCACGGGAAGCCCCTGAACAGGTGGTGCTATGCCAGGAACCCTGGAGAGGTGGTCATGTCCTCCACAGCTTTTCCCTACTTCCCCACCCTACCCATGAACACAGCTACCACTGCCACAAAGAAGTTCCTTTTTCTGCTCTCCTCCAACATATGCATTTTCTGCCCAAATGCCAAAAGGGGAGCAATACAAGCGATCTTTCTTGCACCACTGTCAGCAGCAGCTCTCCTGTACTCTCTGGGCCACAGCAACTCTGTGGCCCTGATACAATAGGATTAATGTGCTGGAAAAAACAAGGAGATGAAACACAGCAGTGTTAGACTCTTGTCATGCTTTTATCTTTATTACTACCACTCTCTAAAGGTCATCATCACTGATGTAATGGGTAAATATACGTTTTTTCCAATACCACAATGCTAAATTTCTAGTATGGACTATTATAGTTTGAGTTTCCTATTGATAAAAGCAGTTATGCATGCTTTGTGTGTCAGCTCTGGAAGGCACAAAGAGCATTGATTCATGAGTCTTGGGAACAAGAAATGAAAGTTTTCTCCTGAAGAACTGGATGGTTCAAGAGTGAGCATCTCAGCATCACCACTAGGTTACCAATAAAAGTCCTTTTTAGGTAGGAAAGGCAAGACTGGCCACATGGTGGCAGCTCATTATGTTAGAAAATGAAATTCTTTCCACTAAAGGTTCAACTCAGGAAGACTACTGAGCTGTAGTGCAAACTAAAATTAAAGTTGTTTAAACAGGAGGAAGTATTGTTCCTTGTTGGGGAACTACAGAACAGAAAATACAACTAGAAAAAAGCTGTTAAATACCTTTGAAAGAAAATCCAAACAAGTAGTTCAAGACTGTTTACAATGCACTGCATCTCAATGGTGCCTTGAAAAAGGATTCTGGATTAGAAGAGCTGACCATTTTTTGTATCTCATATCCATCTTCTATTCTTTTTAAATTTTCCCTGCAATAAGTAATCTCATTCTCCAATGAATGAGAAGTCTTCCCCACCTCCCTTCACTGAAAAAACCTGTTCTTGCTATTGTACACTGAAATTGAGCAGCTCAGTTTCATTCCTGTATTGGGCACTCTCACAAGAGAGAGAAAGCCAGCCAACTGAACGCTCCAAAGCAGAGGAAACTAGGGTCAGGAATTTGAATTATGCTTCTCATACACATCACCTTTCTTTCAAGTAAGGCCCTGCTCTACAAACTGAGAGAGAGTGAGCTGTAGTCTCATTTTACATTTTATTTTATTTTATTTTTAAAAAGAGAAAGCCAGACATGGACAGTATACAAGTTCACAACGAGACCTAGATCCCACAAGACTACCATGGTACACTCAAGATAGGTTAGTCCACCACATTACCTTCTCTCGCCACCTTAAAGGGGCCTGTTCACTCTTCTTGCTGTGTCTTCCCCATTTCATAGCATCTGATGAAGCAGGTGGTAACCTGCAGAGGCTTACATCTCTTCCACAGCTCTGCTCCAAGGCACTACCCCGCCTCTTCTTCTGCCAGACCACACAATATGGCTCACCACCTCTCAACTAGAGGTGGGACCCGGGGGCAATTACCGAATTTACTGGTTTCCGGTTCTCAAAGAACTGGTTTCCGGTTCTCTCTCAGATTAAATCCGGTATCCGGTACCGGTTTTATTTAATTGATTTCAATGGGGCACTGTGTCCCCATTGAAATCAATGAAATAAATACAATTCCCCCCTCCCCCTCCCAGGCTGCGTGGGTG
>QEPC01010294.1:2027456-2060844 GCA_003113815.1 Sphenodon punctatus | reverse complement strand
ACACATACACATACACATACACATACATACATACACATACATATATATACATACACACACACACACACACACACATAGAGATACATACAAACGTACATATTAATCAAAAGGGCAGGGGGGACAGCAAAAAAGGGAGACTCAAATTCAGACAATGTAAACACTGAGCAACCAGAACAAAAATCAGGTCACTGTGTTCTGGATTCTTATGGCTAACAGGGCAAAGGTAGCTACAAGCCTGTATGCATTTCTCATCCTGAGATGCCAGGAGTTCAATTAATTTACCCATTGATAAGAGACGCATTTCATCCCAGAGGGGGGCCAACCAAATCTGCCGAAGACACACATACAGAAGGCAGAAAATGTTCCAGGTCTTCAACTGCAAAGTTCTTACAGGGGCAGAATCGCTGGTCATAAGGTATGTTTTTATAGCGACCCTCCACAACAGCGGACGGGAGAAGCTGAAATCGAAAGCATGTAAAGGCTCTGCGCAATATGGCATCCTTTAACACATCAAGGTACAGCTCAACCCTATGCAACTGTTTGAAGCAATAGAACTGGGGGGCTACCTTCCAGTAAGCCAAATCAGCCAGATCTTCTTGTCTGGAAATATCGGTCATCCTAAGTTTAATCAAATTTTTACCCATGAGTAAATTTTTCTCCCAGAAGCAGGAGAATGAAAGGCCTGCATTGGACAAGTAAGATGTAATTTGGGAGATCCAGGGATAAGATGACACCCATGAATATTCCAGTTCTTCCTCCAAGCAGAGCACTGGCAAACAGGGCTCCCTCAAATTGATTAACTTGAGCCAATATCCAAGAGCTCGCTGCTTCCTAAGGCCATTAATAGCTAGCATGCCTGTCTCAGCTCTTACCACTGAGGCAGGAACACTCTGTGGTACCTTCAATAGCCTCCTCAAGAATACACTTTGGACTGTCTCAAGAACCTGAGCTTCTGTGGAAAGGGTAACCTCTGAGCCAAATGTGAGAATAGACTGGACTCTGGCTCTAAATACGCCCAAAATGAGAGATCTTTATCCCGGTAGAGTGGGAAGCCAGTCTTAAAATCCCTTTATACTCCGCCCTTGCCTTAAGGGCAATTAGCCTCCTGTGCCTTTCCGAGAGATCGTTATCTGAAAAGGCGATCCCTAAATAAACATAAGATGTAACCTGACGAAACTCCATCCCTCTAACAGCCCAGCTACGTTTAAGGGTCCTTTTCTTCCCCATAACCATAACTTGGGATTTCTGCAAATTGACGTCCAAATCATTCTCTGCGCAGTAATCTAACAGGGTTTCTAAAAGATTACGTAGTCCTTTTGCGTTTGTGACATGACGACGACATCTGCATACATCAATACGGGGAGGCATCTGTATTTAATCTTTGGAGGGTGACAGGCACACGATACTAATCTCACTGGAAGATCACTCAAATACAGGTTGAAAAGTAAGGGGGCCAAGACACATCCCTGTCTGACTCCTCTCGGAATCTGGAATGGGGCCGACAGAGAGCCATCAGTCCTCAACCTAACTCTCGCATAATTCTCTGCATGGAGATGGATAAGCAGGAATAATAGGTGGTGATCAATCCCTAAACTGTGGAGCTTTTTCCAGAGCTTCAAAAGCCTTACGAAGTCAATAAGAGCCAAAAAGAGTGTCCCTGCCCTAATTCTCACATACTTAGTGATTACATGAGTAAGTATGAAACAGTTGTCAATAGAGGAATTCTTCCAAAAAGCATTCTGTTCCTGGGGAATTAATTTCTGCTCATAGACTCAGGTCTCAAGATGGTTGAGCAGTAACTTGGAATAGAGTTTACCTATCACCGGTAGGAGACTAATAGGGCGATAAGAGCCCGGATCCCTAGGGTCACCCTTTTTAAAAATAGGCACAATAATGGATACACCGCAGACTCAGGGTATCCTCCTCGTAAAGTTAATAGATGTAAAATAGGAGGCTAACAAGGGGGACCACCAGTCAGGGGAAGCCTGCAAGACTTCCGCAACAACAAAGTCGATACCGGCCGGCTTATTGCGTTTAAGAGATTGTATTGCTTCAGCCACCTTGGCGGGGGTTACTTGTGGATCAAAGGTTGAACCATTCACTTGGCGTAAAGAATTAAGAAAATCCGCAGGTAGTCAGTCATCACCCTCCAGTCTTGGACCAAAAAGTGCACAGAAAAAAGGTTATCCATTCCTCCGCATCGATCGGGGCTGAACCACCCGGTGGCTGAAGAAGTCTCGGCATTGAGGATTGCCCAAAATGTCCTAGAGTCTTTCAAGGAGGCCGTAACTTGCAGCTTGGTCCAAATTAGATGGGAATACTCATGTTTTTTCCCTTTAATCAAAGCCTTATAAAGGTCTCTTACTTCCAGAAATTGTATTTTGGACTGCTCAGAGCCTTCTCTTGCCCATACGCGTCTAACATGCACCAATAGCCATTTGGCCTGCCTACATTCCTGATCGTACCATCTGCAGGTTTGTTGCCGAATAGGGCTTTGCTTATGAGAGAGCACTTTAAGGGTGAGATTATCCTAGTGTAATGCTCAAACACATCAGTGTCTAAACTTCCATTACAAGCTGTTAATATGATCTCTCTAGAATGACAGAGGTCAAGACTCCATAACAGGGCAAAAACCCGAGGCAGAAATGAATCATTCCACCTAGCTCGGACCTTGTGAGTACATGGATTATTTCTTGCAGACCAGGGATTAGGGGAGTTTAAACAGCAAGTTCTCAACCATTAGGGCCAAATGAGCACTTTTGGGTCTTGGAATCAATGTAAAATTGACAAATCTTGTCCACTTGGGCACTTGTATAATAATGTAGTCAGTTACACTCTGTCCGTTAGCATTAATAAAAGGTAAATTCTCCCAATGGGTTTCCATCACCTTGCCCATTCAATATCTTTATACCATTACTCATAAGTAATTCAAGCAGACGGACTCCTGACTCGTTCGTTTGGCAATCTCTAGAGTTTCTTGTCAGAAGCCACGACGATCCCTCGAGCCCCAACACTAAATCTGCATCTTGTGGGGCCCCTGTCCTGGAATTCCAATCTCCAGCTATAACATATAAAGCTGAAGGGAATTGTATGAGTAGCTGCTCCAGTATATCATCCAATGCCTTCCAGACATCTACTTTATAGTATTCTGAAGAAGGAGGAATATATAAGTTAACAGCAGCAAGCTCCCAGACAGGGACCTCCATACCCCTACCTGAAACTCCGTTTGCCAGTATGGAAATAGATTTAAAGGTTCCGAAAACTTATCTGCGATTATAACCAACCCCCCTGAAACACAGCCCTTAGTTTTGGATTTAATGCCTGGCAAAGAATAAACCTTGAATATTAAAATGGTCATCCCCCTGGAGCCAAGTTTCTTGAAAAAAAAATCATAAGATAAAAATGCAGCCCAGTCAGAGTCTCAGCACTTATGCTTACATCCAGAGATGTTCCATGACAGGAATCTCAACGGGGTCTGGTAGCTATTACTTAACTGTCTAAATGATGAAACTAAAGAAGTTCCCTCCAAGTGCAGTGGATCGGCCTGCCTACAAGATGGATCACCCAAAATATCTGAGGGAATTAAGGATGAATTCATTAAAGGCTGCAGGGGGGTCTTCCTGGTCATTAGTGCATTGGTACATCAGACTAGTCAGTCAATCCAAAAATGCACAAGGCTCTGCATAATCTAACTCACCTGCCAGCCAAGATTCAGGAACTCTGACAGACTGATAGCTAGACAAGGACGGAATCAATTCCATTTGGCCTGCAGGCTGAGTAGCACACAAAAGATCACCTGGCTTTGATTCCACACAGGCGGTAATGACCTGAGACAGTCCCTCAGAGGGAATAGTTACACCCAATTCCTGAGTTGTTAAAAAACACACTGCTGTCCATGCGTCGGTATTCTGGATAGAGTGGTGAGGTGCCTTCACTAAATCCAGATTGGAAGTGTGTAATCAAGGGGAGAACATGACAAGTTGCTCCTAAGCAAATCCAATTTCTGGATATAAATATCTTGGTCCATCACAGGAAGGGTATCTTATACAGCTGGGGAGTTGGGAGTCCCCACCCTGCCCTTACAGTCTTCCAAAAAAGTCTTAACTGTATTGGGAAGACAGGTGGGGTCTTTCCCTCCTGACAGGATTCCTGATCTGGACCTGCTAGCAGAGCAACTTACTTGGCTAGCTCACCTCTATCCACAGCTTTGTCTAAGATTTGAGCCAAAACATGGCTTGCAGAGACCTCCATTGCCTCTGGCACAGATTTCTCCTTGCTAGATTTAGTGGAAAGGCCCTTTGCGACAGAAGAAAAAGCTCTCAAATTTCAGGACTTACTAGGGCCGTTCTTGAAGTGAAGAAAGGATCTTTTCCTCAGTTTTACAGAGTGCGGTGGTTCTTTGTCTAATGCTGTGGGGGTCAGTAATTTCCCCTTATCAGTGTCCTTCAACGGATGATCTAATTTAGTCAATAATTGCTGCAGTCGAGATCTAATAAGGAGAAGGGAACTACCCATGTCAGTAATACTACCAAACAGTAAAGCAATAGTTTTGGAGATCAAATGGCATTGCATTCCGAGAGAATCCCCTGCTGACATGAAGAGTATAGGCTTTGCTACTAACTCTCTCTCATTGCCATTGGTCCCTAGAATCACACTAGAGAGGGTTGTCTCCTGCGTACAACACTCAGCAGTTCCTCCACCTTGGTTCAAGTCCCCAAATATTGAAGTACCAGTTCGGGCTTCAATACCTGTTGCTGAACAGTCGATAGTTTTGGACATTTTTGAGCTGCAGTATCGGGAGGGGCAAAAGTTTAATCAGGTTTAAGTTGCTTCTTATCCATTCTCGGCAGTCCCCGAGGCGAAGCCATATTGATCCACGACCAGCCACAGGCAGCGCCTAAGGCTGCGCGCACAAGGGTGCGCCCTTGCGCACGCAGCCCTTAGGCGCACGGCCCTGGAGCAGCCACAGGCGTCCCAAGAAGCAATAAAGGGCAGGGGGACACTCGGGTGTTACATCCAGCCGATCAGGAGGAGGGGGTGGGACGAAGCTCCCAGTCAGTTTCACACGCCTCCAGCGATCTGCTGGCCCCCACCAACTGCACGCCCACCCGACACAAAGCAAACCATTCACTCCTCTGCTCAGGCTTTGCCGCTCCGGATGCAGGCAGGGACACTTCGGCATTCCAGTCACCGGTAACCAACTCTCCTGCAGTCCGGCCGATTTCCTTAATACGAGACTGGTTCCCTCTGGGTTTCCAGCCTTCAGCACCCTGTAGGGTCCTGGGAGCTCGAGTCCTCGTCTCCTGCCTGAATGCCTATTTTCACCCCCAGAAATCTGACGACTTCCAGGCAGGAACAGTTGCAGCATGGAAGCCAGTGGTGATAAATACTGATAAAGGATCCCTTTTTCAACCACAAATGCATGAGGAAGAATGCCAATTTGTTCAAGAACCTCAAATTCCAAAACCTCTTTGAGGAGCAGAGCTCTCAATGATTAGCCTTTTTCTCAACCCAACAAGCTGAGGGCTCTAAACTCAGAAGTCTGTTGGCATAGTTGTTAAGGTCCCTGCTTGGCATACAATTTGTACCTGTCATTCCGTGGGTTCAAATCCCCGCTGCTCTGCTGCTAATAAAAATCATCAACAACAATCAGATCCTGGATTGTGCAGCTGATCTCATGTGAATTACGGAGACATGGCTAGATGTGGAGTCGAGGCTTTCTTGGCTGACCTTGCGCCAGTTGGGTACTATGTGCAGCATCAGCCAGAGGAAGGGGGTGGTGTAGCCATTATTTTTAGGAATTCATGGTCTGTCAGACTGAGTGTCTCCACCTTGTGATGGATTTGGCAGGAGACAGTCTGGGACCGTGCGCCTACCGGTACAGCAGCATTCTTACACGCTCTGACGGAGGTGGTGTTGCAGTCCAAGGATGGTAGTCCCGAGGGACTTTAATCTCCATGTCAGTGCCAGTCCTGGCGGGGCAGAGTGAGTTCATGGATCCATCTCATGTTGTTCTCAGTCCTACGCATGGAGGACACACCCTAGACCTGATCTTCTGCACTGGCCTCGAGGCAGGGGGAACTGTTGGTGGGCAAGGTGTCAGCAGAGCCCTTGTTTTAGACAGATCATTACCTCCTGCGGGCCTGTCTCCCAGCACATATCTGCCTCTGGAAGGGTGCAGAACCAGTTTGGTTGGTTCACCCCCTGGAGACTGATGGAACCAGAGAGGTTCCAGGATGCTCTTGGGAAATTACCCTCTGATCTCAATGGCAGTTCACGCGATGACCTCTTGGTTCTGTGGAGCACCCTGTTGACCGAGACCAACCACCAGATGGCTCCTAGGCATCTGCTCCCTCTGCATCAGCACAGCATGCCTCCATGGTTTGTGAAAGGCCTACAGTAGCTGGAGCAACAGTGGCATCTGTCTCGTGCTGAAGCTGACTGATTGCGGCATAGAGCCTGTTTACAGGCCTACATAGTGGTTGTCAGGACAGCAAAATGAGTTTTTTTGCTACCGATTGCATCTGCGAAGTCCCATCCAGCAGAGCTTTTTTGAGTGGTGAGGGGGCTGGTCAGTCTGGCCTCCCTCCACCTGGAACTGTAATCTTCCAGTGCCTGTTGTGACATGTTTGTTGATTACTTTGTGGATAAAAATTGCTTGGGTTCACCATGACTTAGACGCCACACATCTGACAATAGGAGAACCACCTTGTCTGGTTTTGTGGGATCTGTTTCAGTGGGTGACACCTGCCATGGAGGAGGATGTTCTGGGGGCTGCGAGAGCCACATTTTGTGAGCTTGACCCATGTGTGTCCTGGCTGGTTAAGGCCAGGTGGAAGACATGGGGGTCGTTGCTGGCGGGTGTGATAAATGCCTCCCTTTGGGAGGGCAGAGTACCATACTGCCTCGAGGCAGTGGTGCAGTCCCTGCTCAAAACACCATCACTTGACATGGATTCCCCTGCCAAGGGGGATTCCCAGATCTTTGAATGTAGCCAGGTGGACATCTAAACTAGTAAAGATTTTGTTCAGTTCATTACAGAATTGGCTATTCTTTTATTACAAGACATTTGGTGCATATTTAGTTATTACACCACAAATACTGGTAAGCTCAGTGTGGAGGCAGTCCCACCTGTGTCTTGGGGAAGACCAACTGGTGGGTTGGCTTTCCTAGTGTCTGACAGACTTAAGTGCGAAAGTTTGCCTAGCATGGATTCCCCTCCAGTCACCTGTGGAGTTTGCCTCCAGATGAGCGATAGTAAGATCATAGTATTAAACATATACGTACTCCTGAGGCCAGAGGTCTCCTATGAGGTAAGATGAGTAATGCTCAGATTTCTTGGAAACTGGAGAGACTATACCCAAATACATTTTAATGCACACTTGGGCCCCTCGGATGAAGTCTTGTTTCAAGGTAGTGGTTTGGTGTTAGATGAAGAGGAGAGTAGACTCCCCTGTTGGGAAGAATATCAAGAGACCAGGGGATTAATGGGGCTGGATCTTTTTTAGCCAGAACATTTTACCAAACTTGGCTGTATTGAATAGAAGAATGCCTGTGGATTGCCCGGGTGCTTTCACATTTTGGTCCCTAGGGGCTGTAGCACAATTGATTATGCTGTCGTGCCACAACATTTAATCCCTTTGGTTAAGGCTTTTGGGGTTGGAACACAGCCAGATAGCTATCATTTTCTGCTACAACTGACTTTGTCCCATCCTCAAAAAGCTATGGGCTTACTAGGACAGAAGTCGATGCAACTGGATGAAGGAGTGGTTCAAGTCCCATGGGAACCCAATGCTATTGCCTCCCTTAAATCCTTGACTTCCCCAGAGGGAGTTTAATGGCAAGCTAGTTTTGTATCCCTGGGAAAAAGGAGCATAGCAGATAATTATGAGAAATTCATGTCACTATTGCTCCTGTATCTTGCTACAGTAGGAGCCACACTTCCTGAAGAGACAGTTCCTTGGAAGTTACAGAAAAGAATTACGTAGGTAGATTTGAGCTTTAAAAAGTTTCCGAGACAATCAGGAGTTACCAATAGCTGCTGAAGCCTTGAAATAGGATTATAGGAACCTATTATAGGAAAAGAAATTGGTATTCTAGAGCTTTGTGGAAAAAGTTGGCTAAAATGGAAAAATCTAATTCTGCCTTATTTTGGAGGTTAAAAGAGGGGGTAACGAACCTTGCTATTGGCTTTGTTTAATATCTGGTCTCAAAACACAAATGGGAGTCCCACTTTAGCAAGTTTTTTGCTGATATTCATCAAATAGAAATATCCCTTTTTCCTGATAATTTAGGAGCACGCTGGCCCCCTGGGCAATAGAAACAGATTTACTGGACCTTTTAAAAGAACATTAAGACCCATAGGGTGCCAGGGGTGTGTGAGATTTTATCCTCCCAGGTTTTTCAAAGCTGTGTGCAGATTGGTGGGTTCCTGTTTTGGCTGTGCTCTTCACCAAAATAAATACTGGCAAGATGCCTGCAGAGTGGACCAGGGCAATCATGGTCCCTATTTTTAAGATGAGGGGTAGATCAGACCCAGCTAACTGTAGGCCGATTACTCTGTTGAGTGTGATTGGTAAATTGTATGCTCATTATTTGTGAAGTAAACTGGAGGTGTGTACAGATTCTAAACAAATTATATGTGATCAAACTCAGGATTTAGACCAGAGTAGACCACCCTAGATCAGTTTTGTTTCTGCACATCTCACAGAAAAAGTACAGAACTCTGCATAGGCCTCTATACAGCATTTATAGACCTAAAAATGGTGTTGGCAATACCTAGAGACAGTCTGTGGCAGAAATTAGGAGTCTTATCAATTGATAAGAGATTATTGCTCTTGCTCCAGGTCCTTTATGCAAACATGTCCATGAGTGTCAGAATGGCTTTGAATGGGGCACTTACTGATCATGTTTCCACTTGAAAAGGTGTTAAACGGGTGTATTCTGGCCCCACTGCTCCAATTTATATTTGAATCCTCTACCCAAGTTATTAATATCAAGGAACATCATCCCCCTCTCTTTACTGGCTCATATTTCTATAGCCAGTCTTTTATGCAGATGCAGTATGGCTTTCTACCTCACTGGTGGGTTTAAAAAGGCAATTTTGGGTTTTTGCAGGCTATTGTAGGGAAAACTCATTAAAAGGTAAATTCTAAACACAAAAGTACTTGTATTTACCCAAAAACGGAGTATGCATGAATGGACCATGGATGACCAAGTTAAATATTTTAGTTATCTGGGGATGATTTTCCAGGTCTCAGACTGGACTGTTCACAAACACTCTTCCTTAGTCCAAGCTAAAGCTGATAAGTCAGCAATTTCCCATTTCTTTTGTTGTAAAGGAGGGCAGTTGATAAGGCCAGCCCTGAGTGGTTTTGTAGCAAAGTGTTTAGCTAAATTAACTTATGGAGAATCGTTGTGGGAGCTAGAAAACCTTACCATGAAAGAACTGAAAGTTACTCAAAGCTTTTATAAACTATTTTCATGGTTCCCTGTTCTTGCTTCAACCTTCTTCTGAGGGTTGAATATGGACTGCCTTTAAGTAACCACTCGAATACGTGCACTTGCCCTGGGATACTGGGTTACGTGCCATCTCAATCAAGCTTCTCTTTTTCAGTTGATTCTTCGGGATAACCATTTTAGGGCTTGGTTAAACAAAGTAGAAAATAAGATCTGCTTGCTTGACTTCCTAAAGCCTGCTCTTACCCCTTTGGGGTTCGAAGCTACAAAAAGACTGATGTTGCCATCTAGGAAACTTCAGCTATGTTGGCACAGTAAGACTCAGCAAAATATTACCTTCCCATAAGAAATTTATGGATGTCACCTAGGTCTTATTTAAAATCACTCACAGATCCAGTAGTGCACAAATGCTTTTTGCAAGCAAGATTTAATTGCTTAAGAGTAGGTCCTTTTAGATGGCAGATTTAAAAGAGTCCCTATGGAAAACTGGACTTTGCCCATGCCCATTAAGGGATGTAGAAACAGTGTCTCTCATTTTGGAGTGTCCATTGTATCTAGATGCTTGAGTTAGCTTAATAGTTCCAATTTTTGAGAAATTCAGTGAGAACAGCAAGAATGAATGTATTAAAATTCTATTGTTGGATAAAAAGTGTATTAACTGGGCTGTATCTAAATTTGCATATAGCCACTAGAATTAGGAAAGTGACTGAATTCGATGGGAACTTCCAAAGTGCTAGTTTCCTTCTGTTTTATTATGAGTAATGTATCTCTCTCTTTTGGTGTGTGTCTTATTCTGCAATAGCCTACTGGCTTTGCAATAAAGTTTAACGGAACTGATTCCCCTGCTAGCTATTAACCAGTCTCTAACCTTCCCTTTTTAGGAAAGGTTATTGAGCAGGTTGTGGCGCAGCAGCTGCAGGAGCCTCTGAACCATATGAACTCTCTCAATCCCTCAGTCTGGTTTTCATCTGGATTATGGCACCAAGTCTACATTAGTGGCTTTGGTCAAAGACCTCCACCGGGAACTGGACCAGGTTCAGTTGACCCTGCTAATCCTATTCGGTCTGCTGCATTTGATACCACTGAACACGATATATGGGCGACTCATTTGCAGAGCTATGCTGGGGTAGGCAGAACTGGTCATGAATGGTTTTCCTATTTCCTGGCTGGGAGAACCCAGCCGGTGGTGCTCAGGGATTGTTCATCCCCCAGGACTTCTCGTGCCGAGTCCCACAATGTTCTATTCTGTTCCCTCTCCTGTTCAACGCGTATATGTAGCTGCTGGGTGAGGTTGTGAGAGTTTGAGGTGCAGTGTCATCAGTATGCCAAGAGGTCCTGAGGGAGTTAACCTTGGACCTGGACAGTCACTCTGTCGATGAGCTGGTCAAGCATTGGAACAGTTTGCTGGAGGAGGCCATTGATCGGGTGGCTCCGAGACGCCCTCTGCCTCGTCACCACAGGGCCCTTTGGTTTACTGAGGGGCTGCGGTGTATGAAACGTGTAGGCAGGAGCGATGCTGGCGTCAGACTCGCTCTGACTCCGACTGACTTCTCCATAGGGCCCATTTGCGGTCCTATGTTGAGGCTGAGAGGACAGCAAAAAAAGAGTTCCTTGCTGTCCTCATAGCATCTGCGAAGTCATGCCTGGCGGAGCTCTTTCGGGTGGTGAGGGTGCTGGTCAGTCCAGTCTCCCTCCGCCTGAACGGGGACTTGTCCCGGGCCCACTGTGAGGAGTTCGTCACCTACTTTGCAGACAAGATTGCTTGGATTCAGAGTGACTTTGACGCTGGATCGGGGGCAGTAGGTGGAGAGCGTGAGGTGATGGAGGCCCCGCCTGGTCCAATTTTGTGGGGGGAGTTTCAGGAAGTGACGCCAGCTGATGCAGTGGATGTCCTGGGGTCTGCGAGAGCCACCTGTTGTGAACTTGATCTGTGCCCGTCCTGGTTGGTGAAAGCCTCCAGGGAGACGCTGGGGACGGTGCTGGCAAGGATGGTTAACGCCTCAAGGAGGCTGTGGTGCACCCCCTGCTGAAGAAACCATCTCTGGATGTGGATGCACTCGCCAGCTACTGACCTGTCTCTAACCTTCCCTTTTTAGGGAAGGTTATTGAGGGGCAGTGGCGATCCAGCTCCAGGCACCTCTAGATGGCATCGGTTTCCTGGACCCTTTTCAATCTGGGTTCCGCCCTGGCTATGACACCGAGACGGCGTTGGGTCAATGGTATCTGCCGGGAGATGGATGCAGGATGTTCTACATTTCTCATCCTGCTAGATCTCTCTGCCGCTTTTGACACCCGTGAACCATGGGCTGCTGTTGAGACGGCTGCATGACCTGGGGGGTCTGGACGGGACTGTTCTTGAATGGTTCCTGTCATTCCTCTTGGGGAGAAGCCAACGGGTGGTGCTGGGAGTTGAGACATCTTGCCCCTGCGCCTTAGCCTGCGGCGTTCTGCAGGGTTCCATTCTGTCTCCACTGTTATTCAATGTATATATGCAGCCCTTGGGGGAGGTCGTGAGGGGGCTCGGGGTGCGGTGTCACCAATATGCTGACGATACTCAGCTGTACTTCTCTTTTCAGCTGACCCAGACCCTGCTGTCTCGTTGCTGTCCCAGTGTTTGGAGGCTGTGGTGGACTGGATGTGGTAGAGCAGACTGAAGCTCAACCCCGATAAAACAGAGGTGGTGGTGGTGGGGAGAGCAAGGGAGGTGTCGGCCCCTGTGATTGGGGGGGCGGGGTGTTGCCCTCCTATAGCTCAGCAGGTTTGGAGTCTGGGGGGTGGTATTGGACGTGGACCTCTGCCTGGAGCAGCAGGTGGAGGTAGTTGCGAGGGCTGCCTTTTGTCAGCTGTGTCTGGTGCGGAGGCTGCGCCCATATGTCTCTGGCCCCCCTCATCCATGCCTTCGTCACCTCGAGGCTGGACTACTGCAATGCACTCTACGTGGGGCTGCCCTTGTTCCTGGTTTGGAGACTGCAGCTAGTGCAGAATGCGGCAGTCTGTCTTTTGGGGACGGGCCGTCGGGAGCACATAACGCCAGTGCTCCGGACTCTGCACTGGTTGCCAGTAGCGTGCCAAACCCGGTTCAAGGTTTTAGTATTGATCTACAAGGCCCTTCACGGTCTGGGCCCCTCGTATCTCAGGGACCACCTCGCCCTCCATGCCCCAGAGCGGCTCCTTCGGTCTGCCAGGGGTGCCTTCTTGGAGGTCCCCCATGTTAAGCAGGGTGCCACAATGGAGAGGGCATTCTCGGTAGCCTGGCCGCGCCTTTGGAACTCCCTCCCGGAGGAAGCTCACCTAGTCCCAAGCCTTTTAACATTCTGGTGAAATTGTTAAACCTGACTGTTTGCCCAGGCCTTTGGGGAGGGAGGCGGGGGGGGTTATTCCCCTTCATCCTTATTTATTGTTTGACTTTGGTTCCCTAGTCCTGTTTTAATGGTTGGTATTTTTTAAGTGTTTTAATGTATTTTATAGATTGGTTTTATGTTTGTATTTTATTTTTATTGTAAGCTGCCCCGAGCTGTTTTAGGAGGGGCGGGGTAAAAGTCTAATTTTTTTTTTTTTTAAATATGCCAATGACACCTAGCTCTACCTCTCATCTGACCCAGACCTGGCAGTCTGTGTGCTTATCCAATGTCTGGAGGCTGTGGGATATTGGATGAGGGCAAGCCAACTGAAGTTTATTTCATTACATTTGTTAGCCAACCCCTCATGCCTACGGCATCTTGCGCCGGCTTACAATATTATAAAAGACACAACAACAAAACATTAAACCAAACCTGGACAAGACAGAGGTGATGTTGGTGGGGAGGGTAGTGGGTGTGACATCCCCCATCATTGATTGCACTAGTTGCTGCACTAGATTGTCTCGAACTCCAACCCGGCCACCATCATCCATGCCTTTGTCACCGCAAGACGCGACTATTGAAAGCACTCTACATGGGGCTACCCTTGGTGAAAAACCAGAGACTGCAGCTGGTGCAGAATGCGTTGGCCCATCTCCTTATGGGGACGGGTCACTGTGAGCATATTACACTAGCACGCCATGCTCTGCACTGGTTGCCTATAAAGTCCTGCACTGTCTAGGCCCCACCTATCTGTGGGATTGCCTCACTCTGTGTCCTGGATTGACCTCTGCAGCTGCAGTAGCTGTGCCTAGTCTGGAATTCCTTTCCGGGGGTGGCCCTGGACCTTGCCTCATTCCAACGTTAGTGCAAGACCTGGCTGTTCACCCATCTCCCTCACCAAAACCCTGGCAGAAGGGTGGGGGGGTTAGTGTTTTAGTATATTATGCCATCCCTTTATGATTTTTTTATTGATATTTAAGAGTTAGTAAGCCACTTCAAGCTGCATGAGCAAGGGCAGCAGGGCAAAAATAATGCAAATAAGTAAAACACAAGTGTCTCTCATATGCCCTCTGGGAGACATTTCATGTCTTATGTAGCTTATCTAGTTTTACCCACTATCTTTTTATCAATGCATATTCTGTCCAAAAAATCCAGATTCTGGGCAAAGCTATCTTCCAATACAGTTTTATAAGCTTAATTTGTCTGGCTTGTACAATTAGTAACTGCCTGTCATGTTTAACATGTTACAAAGGTTAAACACCTTCATGTTTCATTAAGCTGTTTCAGAAATACATCAATGCAAAGATTACATCCATCCATACCATAAGTACATTTTTAGCATTTTAAAGCTTGTACATTGTGTTTTGTTATTGTTGATTTATGTTTTGTAAGCCACCCGGAGCGGCTCTGTGAGCAGGAGGGTGTGGGATAGAAAGAAGATAAATAAATCCTAGTTCCTCATGACAAGGGAGCCCTCCACCACACAGGGTTGGGCAGAAAAACTTGTTCCAGGAAGCACCATGGGAACCACCCTCATGAGCAGCAGCACACCCTGGTCCATTCCCCTTGAGGGGACAGTAGCAAGAGGTTCTGCTACTGACCCTGCTGCATCCAAGACGCCTCAGTCTAGTGGGAGCCTCAGGATGGCAGCACAACTGCACAAGTGGGGGTATGGTAACAGCACCACTGCTGTTATGCCCAGAGATGGAGCCAGGGACAGGCTTCTGAGAGGTCCTGCCCCACCCCTTCTAGCCCAGAAGCTCTGCAATCTTACCCTAGGCCCCATCTTTTCTAAACCTACCCTTAAGTCAGTGGCATAGCTCTAGGCTGGCCAATTGTCTGGGACTGATCTCAAAGGTCCTCTATTGTCCAACTTTGGCGGATCTCGTTCCGGGTGGGTACGCCGTGCAGCATCAGCCCCGCACGGATGGCCGAGGAGGTGGTGTAGCTATTATTTTTTTAGAGAAGAGTGGCCTGTTTGGAGGTACCCAGTTCAGGAGATTATGGGTATTGAAGCCCTTCACGTGGTGTTCGATATGGCTGGGGGCAAGCTGGGGTTCTGCTGGTATACCAGGCCCCTTCCTGTCCGGCGGCATACCAGGCCCCTTCCTGTCCGGTGGCGTTGGGCTCCTCTAGGGTCTTGGTTTTGGGGGGCTTCAACATTCTTGCCGATGCCGGCCTTGTTGGGGCAGAGTGAGAATTCATGGCGGCCATGGATTTGCCCCAGGAAGTTATCTGCCTGACCCACGTGGGGGGCACACCCTCGACCTGATCTTCAGTTCTGGCCTTGAGGCGGGGGGGTCCGGTTGTGGGGGAGGTTACAGCTGTGCACTTGTCATGGACGGACCATTATCTCCTTCAGGCCAGTCTTCTAGTGCACCCCCTCCAGAAGGGGAAGGTACCAGTTACGATGGTCTGCCCTCGGAGGCTGATGGAACCCCGGCGGTTCCAAGAGGCCCTGAGGGAATTAACCTTGGACGGTCACTCTGTGGATGAGCTAGTCCAGCATTGGAACAGCTTGCTGGAGGAAGCCATTGACAGGGTGGCTCCGAGACATCTTCTGCCTCGGTCTCATCATGACAGGGCCCCTTGGTTTACTAAGGGGCTGCGGTGTACGAGGCATGTAGGCAGGAGGCTAGAGCGATGCTAGCGTCGTACTCGATCCGACTCCGACCGTGTTCTCCATAGGGCCCATTTGCGGTCCTATGTTGAGGCTGTGAGGACAGCAAGGAAGGAGTTCCTTGCTGTCCTCATAGCGTCCGCCTGGATGGGGATTTGTCCCAAGCCCGCTGTGAGGAGTTTGTCAACTACTTCGCAGACAAGATCGCTCGGATTCAGACTGACTTGGACATTGGATTGGGGGCAGTAGGAGAACAGCGCGAGGGGACGGAGGTCCCCTCTGGTCCAACTTTGTGGGAGAAGTTTCAGGAAGTGACGCCGGCTGATGCAGCAGATGTCTTGGGGTCTGTGAGGGCCACTTGTTGCGAACTCGATCCATGCCCATCCTGGTTGGTGAAAGCCTCCAGGGAGACGTTGGGGACGGTGCTGGCGAAGGTAGTGAACACGTCCTTGCAGCAGGGGAGGTTGTCGCCCAGCCTCAAGGAGGCAGTGGTGTGCCCCCTGTTGAAGAAACCATCTTTGGATATGGATGCGCTCGCCAGTTACCGACCTGTGTCTAACCTTCCCTTTTTTGGGAAGGTTATTGAGCGGGCGGTGGCACTCCAGCTCCAGGTGCATCTGGACAGCATTGGTTTCCTAGACCCTTTTCAATCTNTCTAGATGGCATCGGTTTCCTGGACCCTTTTCAATCTGGGTTCCGCCCTGGCTATGACACCGAGACGGCGTTGGGTCAATGGTATCTGCCGGGAGATGGATGCAGGATGTTCTACATTTCTCATCCTGCTAGATCTCTCTGCCGCTTTTGACACCCGTGAACCATGGGCTGCTGTTGAGACGGCTGCATGACCTGGGGGGTCTGGACGGGACTGTTCTTGAATGGTTCCTGTCATTCCTCTTGGGGAGAAGCCAACGGGTGGTGCTGGGAGTTGAGACATCTTGCCCCTGCGCCTTAGCCTGCGGCGTTCTGCAGGGTTCCATTCTGTCTCCACTGTTATTCAATGTATATATGCAGCCCTTGGGGGAGGTCGTGAGGGGGCTCGGGGTGCGGTGTCACCAATATGCTGACGATACTCAGCTGTACTTCTCTTTTCAGCTGACCCAGACCCTGCTGTCTCGTTGCTGTCCCAGTGTTTGGAGGCTGTGGTGGACTGGATGTGGTAGAGCAGACTGAAGCTCAACCCCGATAAAACAGAGGTGGTGGTGGTGGGGAGAGCAAGGGAGGTGTCGGCCCCTGTGATTGGGGGGGCGGGGTGTTGCCCTCCTATAGCTCAGCAGGTCCAGAGTCTGGGGGTGATATTGGACGCGGACCTGCGCCTGGAGCAGCAGGTGGAGGCAGTTGCTAAGGCTGCCTTCTGCCAGTTGTATCTGGAGTGCAGGCTGCACTGGACCTGGCCTCCCTCATCCATGCCTTCGTCACCTCAAGGCTGGACTACTGCAACACGCTCTACGTGGGGCTTCCTTGTGCCTAGTTTGGAGGCTGCAGCTAGTGCAGAATGCGGCGACTTGTCTCCTTATGGGGACAGGCTGTCGAGAGCATATTACACCTGTGCTCTGGACTTTGCACTGGCTGCCAATAGCGTGCCAAGCGAAGTTCAAGGTTTGAGTGTTGATCTATAAGGCTCTTTATGGTCTAGGCCCCTCATACCTCAGGGATCGCCTTGCCCTCTGTGCCGATCCTGCAGTCAGCTGGGGGTGCCTTATTGGAGGGTTCCTGTGTAAAGCGGGGGGCCACAATGGAGAGGGCATTCTCGGTGGCCGGGCCGCGCCTTTGGAATTCCCTTCCAGAGGAAGCCTGCCTGCCTGGCCCCAAGCCTGTTGACATTCCGGTGGTACTGTAAGACCTCGTTGTTTGCCCAGGCCTCTGGGGAGGGGGGGTTAGGGCTTTGTTTTCTTTCCCCTACCTTGTTTTATGGTCTTAATGTCAAAGCTGTTTCTCTGGCCCTGTTTTAAAAAGTATTTAACTTTGATTGTTTTAAATTGTTTTTGCATTGTTTGATGTTTTATTGTTGGAAGCCACCCCAAGCTGTGTATAGGAGGGGTGGGGTACAAATGTCTTAAATATATTGTCAGAGTTGGACTGTCCAGATTGGGGCTGGAACCTGACAGTCATGTGCAGAATTAGCTCCAGCACACCCTTGGCTGTACAACATGCAGGAAATTTGTGTGACTGTGCTGGCGTTTTCATTGAGACCATAACATGAGGCTAGAGCGTCACGCTGTGACTGGAGGAAGAATGTAAGGGGGCCCCAGCCCTCCTTTCCTTTGGAGAGCCCAGAGCATGCAGCAGTGCAGTCCAGCAGAGCAGGGCCAGTATTGTGGGGCAGGCTGGCTGGCTTGGCTCTGGCCCAGAGGAAAAACTCCAGGAAGGCCCCCCACACCCAGGCTCTATTCCTGGCACAGTAGGAACGTCCCTGCCTTACCCAACGAACCCTACCTCAACCAGGTGCTTGCTCTGCATTCTGGTGGTGCCAACAGGAACACTCTCCTGCCCATGCCCCAGGCCAGGGTGTCTCTGCCAGCCAGGACTCAGTGGCAGGAAGGCAGAACCGGGATAATGAGTAGTTGCTTTTCCTGGGCGGGTGGGGGCAGAAACTGCATTAGTGCCATTCACCAGGGGCTCCCCATCCATCTGGGACGCCCACCCACCCACCCCTCCAATCAGTCTGTCCTGAAGTTGGTATTTGCCCCCTCCCCCACACTGCAGGAGAGGTTCCAGGGAGGGCATATGCAACTGCCTCCTAAAGCTGCCCCATGGAAAGGATCATTTCAGGCTTCCAGCCATGCTGTACTTATTTCATATGTATCTAGTCAATAGGGCACTGGCACTTATGTCCAGTTCTGCCACTGACCTCTTGTATGAATTTGAGAGCACATCACTCCACCTTGATGTACCTCTGTTTCTCTGCCCATTATTTTCTATTTAGGCGAAGTAAAGCTGCCACTGGTGGGGACCATCTCCTACTGTGTACACAATTAGTGTTTAGCAGTGCCAGTTAGAGCAGTAGAACTTGCCTCCCCATCTCTGGGCACCTCAGCAGCATATGCTCATGTCTGCATGTCCAAATATGGAATGGTCATAAGGGCTATAGTGGGGCCTAGTGTGCCTTGCCCCATAAATCCTAGCTACGTCCCTGCCTCCAGTAGTTTTGTGGGGGCGAGGAAGCCACTTTTCTTCTTCTAATAAATCAAAATGGGGGAGGGTTGTTTAGGTTGTGTATGAAGAGCCCTCTTGTTATTGGTGGTGGAAGGGACATCTTTCCAGTGAGACTTAGCAGGACACAGCAGAAATTGGAATAATTCCCTTACAAGTAACCTAATTTCAGCCAAGTTGTGGAAATGTATGAAGTTCTGAGAGAAGAAATGGCAAGGTGCACATTGAGGTCTTATTCCATCAACTGGAGTGTTGGGTATGAGCCAGATTAGCCAGCCCTAATTCCCAAACAAGTTAAGGATGGCCTGAGGAAGCTGTGCTAGATTTATGCAGTCAAAAAAGCACCATGAAAAAAGTCAACATTTTAGGACTTTGCATTATTATTGCAAAAGTTATTTATTCATATATACTTAATCTGATGTTTAATTACAAAGTCACTTCTGGAGTACATGTCATTCAAGACCACGACTCACCAACAGAAGTTGGTCCAATTAAAGATACCTTAACTACTTGGGTCTCCATTTAACACCATTTGGGACCAACCCAGCAATCAGTTACTCTATTAAGAGCTATTACTGTTAAACTGGCAATTGTGCACTTGTTCATGTTGTAAACCTTACTTCAAGATGGAATCCGATTACTTAAACACAAGGACAGTACCTCATTTTATTCCTTCTACAATATAGATTCTCTAGCTGAAGTCTACAATTTTTATATTGTGCTTCAAGTCTTATGCCTGAATTATTATTATAATTAAATTAAATAAATAATAAGCATTTATATAGCACCAGCAATGCACCTGGTGCTTTACAAAGAATAAGCTAGACATGGTCCCTGCCAGAGAGCTTACAATCTAGTGTCCCGATTGGCATTCCAAATTAAGTATGTTATAATGTATTGTGCACAAAGTAGGTATTCAAAACCATCACTGTCTAGATTTCCAATCCAATTGAGATGTTTGTTTACATCAAAAACATGCCATCCCTTGTTCTGACCTACCACCAGTGTGCACTGAGTATTTCTCTCTTCATATGATTTCTCTGTACCTTTTCCATTTCTGCTACCTTCAAGGTGACCAGAACAGCTTTCTCCCATTATGGGAAACTAGTCTGTTCAACTACTCATTTAAAAAACAGTCAGAAATAGAAGACTATTGGGAGTCACATTAATACAATTGCCCTTCCTAACAGGGGATCTATAGGCCCTTATTTCAGGCGTGGGCCAAATTTGGGCTGCAGCTCGTTTTTATGTCGCCCCTTCCTAGTTCTAGGATTTGGCCCCCCGAATCGTATTTTGCTTGTAAAACTTTTAGAGTGAAGGGTTGGAGGAAGATGGACAAACTCAATAAATGGCAACCTCTAGGTAAAAGGGTGAGTTACATGCTTTGTCACTGCTCCAGCTAATCTGAGAATCAGAATTTGAGATTCCAGAGTGCTGTTCCTTCCTGTTGGATTGGGGGTGGGGCTGTTAAAAAGTCATGGTAAAACACTGTTGCATTTACAAAAAAACCAACATGGATTTATATTTTCTTGAGTGTATTAGCCAGGAAGTCATTTCTTTGCTCAAAAAAGCCAGCAACACCAGCCAGCCATGTGACCAAACAACTGTCTCCAGTTTCCTTTGTCAAAACAAAGGAAGAGGTTATGCGGATTTCAACAGCACACCTGAAATGAACTTGCCTTGCCTCAGAAAGGCAAGTTACTGTAGAATCAGCCTTGTGTAGCAATGAAAAGAGTTAGAGTTACAGAATAGCCACACAAAAAGGCTATGCAGCATGTGTATTCAAAGCTTTTCAAGCAACTGGTATCTCAAATCTACAATCCTTGAAAGCTGAACCAGGCAAGAATACACTGAATCAACATTACTACTTAAAGATACTAAAAAAAATGCTACTTGGCAGGATAGTTATGTCATTTTGACTAATTGGATACTAAATATTTTATTGAAGTAATACAGTTCGTCCAGCTGCTACAGGATGCATTGGCTGAAGGCTGGTGAGGCACAGGCTACTGTGGCCCCACATGTATGAATATGGGGTCACCTCCCATCTGGTCAGCCCACACAGCCCCACCACAAGGCTTTTTCCCCCAAAAGTTCTTGTACTGAAGGTGTTAGTTCAAGTGACACTTTCCCCTTCAAGTCAACCAAGTATCAGTCTCTCCAAACAGCATTACAAAATAGCTAGCTATTGAGGTAGCATTCCTTAAGTCACCTACCGTTCATGCTTATTAGCCTTCCATGTCATTTCCTGGCTCACATCAAATCAGACCAAATTAAAACAAAATGACTGTCTACGCTCAATCCTCTGTCAAAGTTTTAACTTGAGAAATCACAAACCTCTGATCTTAAAACCTGTAGTGTAAGTTCAGTGGTATAAAGCAACTAGACCACTGTGGCCCCTGCTCTAAATTAGTAGTTGGGTCTTCGACATTGGTTCCTGACTTTTAATCAGTACTGTGGTGTAAACCTTTATCTAATGCTCATGTTGTAGCAGCTAGCTTTCACCTGTCGAACAAGCAGAATAGAACACAATATATTCTACATACTCTAACTGCAAAGCAGACCATGTTAAGGGAATTGCAAGCTTCCAGGGAAAAAGAGAAACTTTTATTCC
Source organism: Sphenodon punctatus (assembly GCA_003113815.1). Classification (NCBI taxonomy): domain Eukaryota; kingdom Metazoa; phylum Chordata; class Lepidosauria; order Sphenodontia; family Sphenodontidae; genus Sphenodon; species Sphenodon punctatus. The sequence continues at coordinate 2,039,660 of QEPC01010294.1, read as the reverse complement.
ACTAAATGAAAGCAGCTCTAACTTTTCATTTTTATTACCTAGGAATTGAGTTTTTGGCTTGAGCATTGAGATTCAAATCAAGTGGGAACTCTCCACTTATGTCTGAATGCTATTTCAATACTCTGACATGAAAACTGTAGTTGGTCCAGTAAGATATCACTGTACTACTGTCTGTCCTCTTCCCTGGATCTTTTACGATCAACATTTAACAGCTGTTTTTTAAATTCAGAACTAAAGGAGGAATAGGATAAGAGCAATATGACTGCATATCATATTTGGAAACCTGAGTGAGAACTGGCATAAGCTAGTGTGTTGATATATTTAAGACAGCATACAACACACTTGACCATGACAAGTGCCAGGTTTTGAAAAATAAGTCAGTAATATTCTAGAGTCAAGTTCAGAGGTCAAATTTACAAGCTGTACTTTCTCTGTACTATGCAACTTGCATAACATGAGAAGCATTTTGCTACTTTGAAAGCAAAGGTTTAGGCATAATTCAAGAGCTCTGCAATGTGTGTAAGACAATAACTGGTTTAACACTATCTGCTACTTGTCACCTTTTTAGGAGAAAAGGTATTTCAACAGCACACATTTTTATAGCTCTTAAGTGACATGAGAACAGCTGAATGAGTTGAGTCTTCCAGGGTTGTCCCATTTACTCATTCTCCTGGCACGTATGAAACTCATGTACTCTGCTTGTCTACATTTATGTCCTTGTGCTATCCGACACTCATGACCTATTAGCTTCAAGGTACCACACACTTTACCATTAATGAAACTTAGTACATGCTGCATTAGTACAAGAAGAATAATTTAGAGGCCACACGGATGTGTTTATCACAGGAAGCTGCAGACTTTTTAGTCGTTTTTCTGGCATTGTAATACAATACTGTTTAACATTTGATTTTCAATTACATAAAAGGACATTCAAGGTAAAACCAAAATCTAAGTCTGCTACAGGCTACCGAAGTCCTAAAGGCTTAGATTACAGTACAAAACTAGCAAACAAACTAGTCTTGTGCAATTCTGTGAGGAACATACCCACAGAAATGTAATCATGAAGCTCCTCCCTCAACATGTCAAAGCTCACAAGAACTGTAGCCATCACAGTACAGGATGCATCCTGTAAATTTCAGTAAATATAACTAATACCTGTCAACATTTCCCAATTAGCTACACTCAAGTTGCTCCTGAAGTTGGCAACCTGTTGTATTCAATACCAAGGACAGCAGGGAGCACAACTCTTGAGTTCTATCCCAGAAATACACCAGGAACAAAGGAAAGAGTTGGTGAAAGTTGTGTTCTATTACTTCAATAGTAATGATTCCCAATGGTACAGAATACTCCAGAACATTCACTTTTATCACCACAGCCTTTGAACCTCCAGAGGCTAGTAATCTTGGGAAGTGACTTCTGGTTTATGTTAATAAAAAACAGCTGACTCTCTCTCAACCCCTAGTAATTATCCAAAGGGCGGCAACCCAAGGAATTAATGATCTGCACAGGACCAAGTTAACATTCTCCCCCATCCCTGGGAATCACTTACCCTCAGGGTAAGTTATTACAAGAGCTAAAATTAAAGGGGTTATTACTTCAGAGTAAGGACACATTCACACACCATCCCCTGAACAGGGGGACCCTACACAGAGCAGAATCTGCAACAGCTTCCATGGGGATAGTACGACAAGACGTTTGCTTGGGGGCGCTGCATGAAAAGGGATCGCTGCACAAACCCTTTTCATGCAACACCATATCCATGGTGGATGTGCACTTATGCTATTTGGAGACAGTTCAGTTTTCCTTGTATGCAGGATCCTTTAAAAAGAACATCCGTTTCTGTTAGATGATCATTGACTTAAGCAACTTCCACAATTTTACATGCTATTATTATTATTAATAACAAACATTTATATAGCGCCAGCAGTGTACCTGGCACTTTACAAAGTAATAAAATAGACACGGTCCCTGCCCCTAGGGCTTACAATCTGAGAGACAGGAGCTGGGGGGAGAGACTTAGGAAGGGGAACAGAGGGAGAGACAAGGGGTCTAACATTCATGAAGATGCGAGGTCTCAAGTGCACGTACTTGGCTTGGTTACGATGAGAATGACAGCAGGCAGGTCCATGTTGCAAGGATAAGGGTAAACCGATCGTAGGTATAGGAATAGTGGCTCAGCAGGATAAAGAGTCAGACAGAGCAGAGCGAAAGGTGAGTTTTAAGGAGAGATTTGAAGGTATGAAGGGAGGGGGCAAGGCGGATGTGGACGGAGGGAGTTCCAGGCATGGGGGGCAGCAAGTGAGAAGGGATGAAGGCGCTTAGGGGAGCAGGGAAGGCATCCTTTTCAAGTATGTTCCTTTTCTAAGTGGCTAGAAATTATTTTTCTGCCTATTTGCCAATTCCCAATAAAAACAGTACGTGCTTTGAAGTTGTACTTTAAAAACATATGTAGTTTTCTTCTAAATGCACAGAAATGGTTCTTCATATGCATGGATATATTAAGTGACATTTCTAAGCTTCATCTTGGGTACTCTCTCACTGATTTGGTAACTCTAGACCTACAGTAGTGCTGCTGTAGCTTAAACAGCTGCCCCGAGCTGTTTTAGGAGGGGCGGGGTAGAATAAATAAAGATAGCTCAAATTTTAACTGTTTGATTGCTAAATATATTTTATATTGACATTGGATACTCATTGTTGGTCTAAGTAATGACACCAAATGAATTAAATAGTCATTTGATAAGCATGGAAAAGGATACATCTACTTACGGCAGAGAGTTTGCAAATACAGAAGACTTCAGTAACAGACCAGACAAGCTCAGCTTTCTCTTAGCAAATTGAGCTTACTCTTCCCACATTACATCTTGCAAAACAGAAGTTCCATCTAAAATAATGCTATTTATTGAAGATTTGTTAGTGTGCACAATGCACATTAGTTACGTAAATACTGTTCAAGTTATTTTCTTGCCTATTTTCTAGATTTTGGAAAATGTTTAATAAGCCTACTTGCACATCTTTGGTCACAGATTGTACAAGTTTAGAGACACATGCAAAAGCTGTTTGCTAGTAGTTTAGCTTCAGAGTAATGATTTTAATATCATTTACTAATGCTAAAGACAAGACACCGACTCCTTGCCTTCACAGCTCTCATTTCTCACCCTCCCAAGCTGCCACTAATGCTCCTTCTACTGTTCTTTATTCAGGGTCCCCTTCTCCCCTGTAATTATGCCAAGCACATGCACCTGCAACTTATCAACTTCATTAATGTATACCCATCTCCCTCTTTCCCCTGCTTGTCCATCTTAGATTGTAAGCCCCTTGGGGCAGGGAGCTGTCTAAGAATTGTTCAATGCCAGGCACACTGTAGATGCCAAATAATTGTCTTGTACCAAAGATTTGTATGACAAAATGGTTACAAAATACTTAGATACGTATAAAAATCTGAACCCGAGACAATGTTTAAGTGATCAAATTATGAAAAAGGATATTTTCATATTACTATGACACTACCGTGGCAAAGACAACACTTTTTCTACCAGGAACAGCACAAAGGCAATGCCGCACCTTTGCAAGGGAACTGGAAAAACCAGCTACTACAACCTGGGGAAAGTGTGCTTTTGTTTCTGCGTTTACTCCTTTAAGCAAACAGAATACAGAAAAAAATAAACTTCCATCAGCAAGTCTGCTTTCTTCCAGGAGAAAGATTTTTTCCCCTCCCATAGGAAAACAAAGTACAGCTCTTGCCAACAATGGCTTACCAGCACCATGAATATTTTTAAAAACCAAACCAAGACACAGCTTCCCAATAACTCTGCTTTCCCCTATCCTGGAACAGAGTTTTCACTTGTGATTGCAATGCAGTGACCAGGTGTGCTGCCCGCATTTGCTATTCTTCACGTTAATCCTCCTATCTTTAATAAGTTTTACATCTTTACTTGGGTTTTCTGCAGATAGAGCAACAGCAGGACTTTTAAGCACCTCACACAACACGAGATCATCTCCCAGGAGTCTGGCTACTCACCAGCACCCTTCTACAGATTAATTCAGTGTTTGATTGTTCTAACCCCTTTACCATGCCCAGTCATGAAGAGATACTCAGATCAACATAAAATAAAGTTGCATGTCTGCTGCCTTGTAGGACATTTCAGTGCTTCTAGAGGTTTAGTGCAAGCCCAAAACAGTGCAGGCAAATTAAAGCAGGTACTAAATGTATGAAGTTGTCCACCATCACAATGAACAATCTTGTTCACCTCTGAAAGATGAACGATAACCACTTGACAACCAAAGCTTTGAAATAGTTCAATGCAGACTAGAATCTTAAAAGTCCTTTTGCTGGTTCAGATAGTTGTTTGGGTATCTCAAGTATTTAGTTGCATGGCAATATTAAAGTGGTCACAATGGGTGAAAGTGAGACAATAGCCCACAGTATCACCCACCAGGTAGGTGTTCAGCTGCCTGTCTATTAAGTGTTTGCCCCCACACCCCCATGCAGCCCCCACTCACGGTATGTCCAAGGACATGGCAGGTCCACCATGTGTGCCCAGGCATCTGCTTCCCATCTATTAGATTTGCCTGCAGCCTTGCCTGCATTCAGGTCTGCCAGCATCATAGATGTGTCTAGCACAGCTACTAGAAAGCAATCAGAGCAGGAGCAAGAGAAGTTCCTTGCTGCTACCCTACTTTTTCCTCTTTCAGCTGATCATGCACTTGGGTGGCTGTGAGCAATTAGCTGTAAAATGGCTACAAGAAGAGATGGGGTGCAGGAAGGACCTTCTCTTGCAGCCACCTAAACACTGCTGCAAAAAGGAGAACATGGTGGAAAGGGGTCACAGCCAGGAAAGAAGCCTTCTCTGGCTATGGCCCTCCCTTTCCATCCGAGCCAGGGCTGGGGAGAAGTGCTAAGTAGTGCCACCTGTGGCAGTTATCACCAGCACATGAAGTGGGCTGCCCATTTATTAGCTCTGCACCCTAGCACATGTTTGGTTTGCAACACCCCACCACTCACAAGACACCAGCAAGCTATATGTCTTGTTTATAAACTATCTACCTTACCCAGATCAAGTCCCTTGACTCCCCATTTAAACAGATACACGGTTGGTTTCTTCCCCACCCACCCCCACTTCCACTAGTATGTTTAGGATTTGTGCATCAAGAGGCAAGGTTCATTTTTCAGCCTTAATTGCTGCACTACAGCATACCGATTTACTACCAGTGTTATTTTAGCCTTCTGTAAATCCAACTCACTTTAACAGTAAAAACTTGTAGTTCACTAAAGATTTACAAATTATCCTAGACCTTTGATTAAAGACAAATGGATCAAAACTAGAAGTCTGCTGAAAAATAAAAAAATTTTTTTATCTGTTTCAGCTTCCTAATTAGCCCAGCCAGTCTATGTGCAAATGGTAACCGCATCAAGAATTTGTGTGGTCATCTGAGCGTCCGAAGTCAATTGTCTCATACAAGTGAGATGTTAACCATGCCAACCTGGCCTACCTGAGATCGGTTTTCCTGATTTAAGAGAACAGGCTTTCTAGTACCAAGAACTGGGATTACTAGTCCCAATTTTAGCCATGTTCACCCCCATCACAAGTTTATCTTTAGGTCATCAGTTTAACAAATTGAAATATTGTAACCAAGTCAAGCACATGCACCTGGGACCTTGCATCTTATGAATGTTGTCTCTCCCTGTGTTCCCCTTCCTTTGTCTCCACCTGTCTCAGATTGTAAACCCTTGGGCAGGGACTGTGTCTATTCAATTACTTTGTAAAGCACCAGGTACACTGCTGGTGCTATATAAATGCTTGCTAATAAATATTGTATGCAGTGATAATCTGCATTCTCATGAACAGCCTTTATCAGCCACAGACCAAAAAGAAGAATATCTGCACACTTACCTAGTTATTCTGTAGAATAATCTGGCAATATTCATGAAAATAACTATGGCTTAAAACTTAAGCTCCTCCAGGTAGAGAGATTCTGCTTACATGCTCCGTAAAACAGCACTACACAGATGGTGCTCAAGTAAGGTGATCACATCTTGGGCAGAAGAGCATACCTTTTTTAAAGTTTAAGGCCAAGAACAGCCGTTCTCAAAATTCAAATGATAAAAACCCATGCAGATTCCAAGCTGAAGTTTTATATTGTAAGATCTCCCCCAATATTTCAAAGGATAGATATGACTACAACTGTTAAAAATATTGAGTGCTTCATAGCAGCACTATTCTGAAAAAAAGTTTTCTGCTTACAAGACAGAAGATGACCATACGCCTGTAAATGTTTTCCCCAAGATTCCATGGGATAAGCTGAAATGTGAAGTTCGAGTACACCAATCTATTTAGCTAGGCCATCTACTTTTACTTTAAAGCACCAGAGTTTTATTTGTAAGTATAGAGCCTGAGTACCTACAGAAGCAACTAGAGTTAGCCAATCAAGTGGCAGAACTATTAGTGTATCCAGACTGTACCGTAAGAGCCAGGGATAACTCTGATTTTGTTGAACAAGCACTTTGGAGTTAGGATGTCCCATCTCATATCCAAGAGTTGATTTCTTTCAGAAGCAGAATAACCATAAAGACTTCCTTTTATAATGCATTTGGCACAGATCCATGATTGAACTTCACTAAAAGTCAACTCTAGAATAAAGGGGTGCTGTTCTACTGGCAGAGCTGCTAACAAAGAACTGCTGTGTGTCATATTGGGAGTGGTATACACGGCTACTTTTCAATCTAAGGCAAGGGGATAGAAACCAAAACAATCCCTCCATGTGGTGTCTTCTAGGTTACAGACACCATTTTCCACTTGAGCATAAACCAGATGCAGGTCATCCATACCAAGGGCTAACCACTTCTAAATATTTTTATGTTTCAGCCAGTCTAGTCTTTTTTAAAAGAAATTTGTATAACTGAAGATATTTAGTATTACATGTTTTATTGCTTGCCACATTTAAACCATTGCAAATGCCTCCATAGAGTGCAAGACTTTAAAATTTCAGCTACATACGTACAACTTTTAAAGAATAAAAATAAAACCTACCCATGGCACCCCTGAGTCTTGTATGGTGTCCAAGTGAGGGGATCACAAGCAGGGATTTTCCTTGGTGTGGGAGGAAATGGGGTGGCTGGGTCTGAGGTGAGGACAGAAGCAGAGTGGATTGGGTTGGGTTTTTTGGGGGGGGCTTAAGGACTGGGAGAGATTGAGGGTGTCCTGACAAGTTCAGGGTATAATCTGTCCACCCCTCCCAAGGGTCCTGTTGGTCCTCCAAGGGCTCTTGTGGGCAGAAACTTGGTTTCTATACAGCCTAGTGAACCCTCTTGTGCCTGCTCCCTGTAGCTGAACTCTTGCAGGGGAGATCCCAATTTATACTACTGTCTAGGCCTCAGCCCTGCCTACAACCTATTATTTTGACAGGATTAAGCAATCTCTCTGAATCCCTTTGATCTAAGGTGGGGCACTCACAGTTGCTAAAGCAATCAGCTACTCAATAGTGAGCTCAGCTGCTGCAAGAGCCTCTCTAGAATTTGAGGTAAAGTCCTGGCTTCAGAACTTTTAATTCAATCCTAGCTTTTAATTCAAGGTTAGGTCACCCTAATTTTTAATTCAAGCCTACCTTTAATTCAAGGCTAGGACACCTAGGCATCTGCTCCCACCACTGCAGCAGCATAGGTACCCCTAGTATACAAAGGCCTGAGACAGTTAAAGTGGGGGAGTAGGCAAGAGTGCAGGTGGCACTTGACTTGCACTGAAGTTGACTGATTGTAGTATATATTGTTTTTAAAGGACTATGCCATGGCTGTGATGGTGGCAAAGAAAGCTTTCTATGCTGTCATAGTATTGCAGAGTCCCATTCTGCAGAGCTGAACTTGAACAGCCTGGTTAATCCAATCAGTCTTCATCATGAACCCGAGTCACCTATTGCACATTGACATTAGCTATTTTGCAGACAAATCACTCATTCATGACAACTTGGGTACTTTGAATGTCGTGGGCCAGAGTGTGGGGCTGTGAAAGCTCAGCCTTGTCCCATTTGGTTGGATCAGTTTCAATTAGCATCACCCACAGATGCAGATGTGCTTGGAGCAATGCTGGCAACTAGTTGCAAATTGATCCTTGCCCACCCTGGCTGGTGCAAGCCAACTAGATGATGTTGGGGCCTTTGCTAGCTGGAGTTGTCAACACCTGCCTTTGTGATGGTAGGTTGTTGGACACCCTTAAAGTTACAATGGTCAGGCCCCTACTGAAGAAATCATTTTTGGACCCAGACTCTGCCACCCCACCCCTAGCCAGCTATCACCCTCCTGTCTAGCCTTCCCTTTTTCAATTCCTGGACCAATTTCAGTCAGATTTTCTTCTGGGGTATAGCATGGAGACTGCACTTGTGGACTTGGTCAATGAACTACAGCTCGAGATTGACTGAGGGAGTTGTGTCCTTGCTGATCACATCACATTAGATCTTTCAGTAACTGTTGACATTTTTGATCATGCGATGTTGACATGTGTGGGATCCAGCAGGGATGCACAGGACTGCTCAAGTGGTTTTGTGCCTTCCTGAAGGGATTGCTGATGGGAGATAGCTCATTGTCCCCTTGGGACCGCCCATGTGCTATCCCACAGGGTTTCATTCTGTCTCCCTTCTTGTTCAATATGCATCTGAAGCTCCTGGGCAGTATCATCCAGAGATTTGAAGTGAGGTGCCATCAGTATGCAGATGACCCCCAGCTCTACCTTTTTTTCATCTGACCCATGGCCTGCAGTCTCAGTGCTTTCCCAGTGCCTGGCTGCTGTTGGGAACTGGATGAGGGAAAGCCAACTGAAGCTGAATCCAAGTAAGGCTGAAATGATGGCTGGCTGATCTTGTGACTCAGTTTTGGCATGCTTCTGGACCCTCTGCTGCACCTGGAACATCTGGTTGCAGCAGTTGCCAGGAACCCTTTTTACCAACTCCCAACTAGTGAGGAAGCTGCAGCCTTTTCTTGCTGACTGATGTGGCCACCATCATCCATGCTTTCATTACCTCAAGGCTAGACTACTACAACTTACTCTATGTGGGGCTGCCCTTGGTGACTGTTCAGAAAATGTAGCTGGTGCAGAATACAGCAGCCCAGCTCCTCAGGGGTGGGTCACCGTGGCCACACTACACCTGTGCTCTATAGTCTGCACTGGCTTCCCAGGGAAAATTCAAGGCACTGCTTTTGACCGTTAGCCCTAAACAGCTTGTACCCCATATATCTAAAAGACCACATCTTCCATACTCCCCTCTGTCCCCAGCAGTCAGCCAGGAGCACCATCTTATGGGTACCACCACCCAATCCTGTCTGTACAACAAGGGCCCACAGAGGCATTCTTGTGGCACTCTGGCTTGTTGCTGCCTGATGCTATGCAACTCCCCTCCCCAAGATCAACCAGAGCCCAAGCTTTAGCGTACTCTAGAGGCAGTGTTTTTATTTATTTATATATTTAAACACTTGTATCCCACCCCTCCTGCCCAAAGGCAGCTCAGGGTGGTGAACGCCACATAAAAATGTAATGAAAACATTTAAAAACAAAAACAAGTTTTAAAACAAATCATAAAACCCACCTCCTGCCAAACCCTCCCCACCCCTTGCCAAAGCCTGACAAAACAGCTAGGTCTTACATAAACATCTAAACGACAGTAGGATGGAGGCCAGCCAAGTCTCCTCCAGGAGAGTTTTCCAGAGCATCAGGGCAGCCACTGAAGATGAACAGCTGTGGCAACCCACCTCATGCGGGGAATCTCAAAAAAGCCACCCACAGATGATTTCAGTGGTCTCACGGGCAAATGGAGAGTGAGGCAATCCTGCAGATAAGGGCCAAGGCTGAAGGACTTTAAAGGTTAACATCAGCACCTTGAACCTGGCACAGTACTTTATAGGCAACCAGTGCAGAGCTCGAGACAGGTGTCCTATGCCCTCGGCAACCCACCCCCATAAGGAGGCGGGCTGCAGCATTCTGCACCAGCTGCAGCCTCCGGACCAGCTTCTCAGGCAGCCCCACAGAGCACATTGTAGTAATCCAGTCTCGAGGTGATGAAGGCATGGATGATAGTGGCAAGGTCGGAGTCAGAGATACGGTCAAAGCAGCCGGACAACATGTAACTGCCGAAATGTGCTCCCCGCTGCAACCAGGGGCTTCAGGCTGAGCTGTGAATCGAGGAGCACACCCAAATGCTGTACCTGAGACCCCAAAGGAGGGTGAACCCCCTCACCAGCACCAAGGTGAGATTCCGCCACCCCCAGGCCACCCAAGCCCTCGCCCACCATCACCACCTCCGTCTTGTCAGGATTCAATTGCAGATGGCTCAACCTCATCCAAGTCTCCCACAGCTGACAGGCACTGGGAAAATAAGGAGAACACATGACCTGGATCGATGGAAAAGGAGAGGTAGAGCTGAGTATCATCCGTGTACGGATACTGCATACCTGGCACCCCTCATGATCTTCCGTAACGGCTGCATATAGATGTTAAACAAGAGGGGAGACAGAACGGCACCCTGTGGGACTCCACATGAGAGATCCCAGGACCATCTGGTGAGTTGGCCCAGCCAGGAACAAAAACCCAGGAACAAACAAAACCAGTCCAAGACCGTCCCACCAATCCAGGCATAGTCCCACAGGCAAGTCACCAACACCTCATGATCGACAGTGTTGAATGCAGCCAAAAGGTCTAGCAGGACCAATAAGGTCTGATGACCTGGGTCCAATGCCAGACAACGATAGTCAATTAAGGCCACCAGTGCCATCTCCATACTATACCCAGGCTGAAAACCAGACTGAAAGGGGTCAAGGAAACCAGTGTGGTCCAAATGCTCCTGGAGCTGTTGTGCCACCGCCTGTTCAATAACCTTCCCTAAAAGAGAAGGTTAGAGATCGGCAGATAGCATCAGCATCAAGAGATGGTTTCTTGAGCAGGGGCCTAACTGACCGTTTAAGGCAATCCGGCACCCCGCCCTCCTGAAGGGAAGCACTAGCCACCCCCGCCAGCAACGGTTGCAATGCCTCCTGGCTGGCTTTCACCAACTAAATGGTCATGGATCAAGTTCACAAGTAGTGACATGAACAGAACCCAACATGGACTCAACATCGGCAGGTGATACCAACTGAAACTGATCCCACAAAACAGGGAAGGGCCTCCATAGCCTCAAGATGATCCTCTGCAATAACTGCAGTACCAAAGTTGTGATGGATACAAGCAATCTTGTCCACAAAGTATTCAATAAACTGGTCACAGCAGACACTGGATTGCTCCAGGTGGAGAAAGGCACGACTGACCAGACTGACCAAACCTCTCACCACCCAAGAAAGTTCCGGCGGACGTGACTTTGCAGACACAATGAAGGCAGCAAAGAACTGCTTCTTTGCTGCCTGCACCACAGCATAGCCCTTTAAACTACTCTTACGCTGCGATCGATTATACTCACTGCGAGTCCGGTGCCACCAGCGATCTAACTGCCTACCTTCTTGCTTCAAATCCCACAGGGCCTCAGTAAGTCAAGGGGACCTGCGGGAGACTCGAGAGGGCAGCAGACACCTAGGAGCCACCCTGTTGATGGTCTTGGCCAACAAGATGTTCCAGAAGGCCACAAGAGTGACAGAGCAGGTGTCAGGGAAAAATCTCCTAGAGCATTCTGGAACTGATCCTTGTAGGAGCAGAGCAAGAATTCATGGCTGCCATAGATTTGTCCCAGGTGGTCACCTGCCCAACCCACGTGGGGGAGCATACCCTCGACCTGATCTTCAGCTCTGGCTTTGAGGCGGGGGGGTCTGGTAGTGGGGGAGATTAGGGCTGTGCCCTTGTCATGGACGGACCATTATCTCCTCCAGGCCAGTCTCTCAGCGCACTCCCTCCGGAAGGGGAATGGACCAGTTAGGATGGTCCGCCCTTGGAGGCTGATGGAACCTCAGCGGTTCCAAGAGGTCCTGAGGGAGTTAACCTTGGACCTGGATGGTCACTGTCAATGAGCTGGTCCGGCATTGGAACAGTTTGCTAGAGGAGGTCATTGACAGGGTGGCTCCAAGACGCCCTCTGTCTCATCACAGCAGGGCCCCTTGGTTTACTGAGGGGCTGTGGTGTATGAAGTTTATTATTATTATTATTATTAACAAACATTTATATAGCGCCAGCAGTGTACCTGGCACTTTACAAAGTAATAAAATAGACACGGTCCCTGCCCCTAGGGCTTACAATCTGAGAG
>QEPC01010294.1:1997425-2025401 GCA_003113815.1 Sphenodon punctatus | reverse complement strand
GGTTCCGCTCATTCCTCTTGGGGAGAAGCCAGCGGGTGGTGTTGGGAGCTGAAACATCTTGCCCCTGCGTTTTATCCTGCAACGTTCTGCAGGGTTCTATCCCATCTCCATTGTTATTTAATGTATATATGCAGCCCTTGGGGGAGGTCGTGAGAGGGTTTGGGGTGCAATGTCACCAATATGCGGATACTCAGCTGTACCTCTCTTTTTCAGCTGACCCAGACCCTGCTGTCTCATTGCTGTCCCAGTGTTTGGAGGCTGTGGTGGAGCGGATGTGGCAGAGCAGACTGAAGCTCAACCTCAAAAAGACAGAGGAGGTGGTGGTGAGGAGAGCAAGGGCGGTGTTGGGCCCCCCTGTTTGGAGGGGGGGGTGTCCTATAGAGTAGCAGGTTCAGAGTCTGGGGGTGATTGTAGACATGGATCTCCACCTGGACCGACAGGTGGAGGTAGCGGCAAAGGCTGCTTTCTGCCAGTTGTATCTGGTGCAGAGGCTGTGTCCATACGTCTCCGGCCCAGACCTGGCCTCCCTCATCCATACCTTTGTCACCTCGAGGCTGGGCTACTGCAACGCACTCTATGTGGGGCTGCCCTTGTTCCTGGTTCGGAGGCTGCAGCTACTGCAGAAAGCAGCTGCCCGACTCCTGTCAGCGATGGGCCGTCGGGAGCACATAGCACCCGTGCTCTGGACTCTGCACTGGTTGCCAATAGCCTGCCGAGCCAGGTTCAAGATTTTGGTATTGATCTACAAGGCCCTTCACAGTCCCGGCCCTTTGTACCTCAGGGACCACCTTGCCCTCGGCGCCCTAGAGCAGCTCCTTCCGTCTGCTGGGGGTGCCTTCTTGGGGTCCCGTGTTAAGCAAGGGGCCACAATAAAGGGCATTCTCAGTGGCCGTGCCTCTGGAATTCCCTCCCGGAGGAAGCTCACCTGGCCCCAAGCCTTTAAAATTCTGGCAAGTTTGCAAAACCTGGCTGTTTGCCCAGGCCTTTGGGGAGGGGGGGGGGTTATCTCCCTCCACCCTTATTTATTTTATTAATCATTTTACTGTTACTGTGGTTTTAATTGTTGTAATTTTATTAGGGTTTTTTTAATGTTTTATAATTGTATTAGATTGTTAGCCACCCCAAGCAGTTTTCAGGAGGGGCAGGATATAAATTTGGTTAAATAAATAAGTCTCTGGGGGCAGACCAATGTGGGACCTATTAGATCGGTAGAGGTACTGGTCAGTGTTCAACTTTTCTTTTTGGCAGGTGGGGATACAGGTTGGGTAGGTAGGTTTTTGGGGTAAGGATAGGGATTTGTATTGTATTTTTACTATTTTTCTTTGTGCTTTTGTTTTTGTAAACTGCCCTGAGCCTTTGGGAAAGTACAGGTATAAATTTTTATCAGTCAATTTACCAGATTTTTTTGGGGGGGGAGGGGAGGAGAACTGTCACTGAAAGTGGAAGGCAGACAGAATAGCAATGTCCTATTCATGTATGCCTAAAGTTTCAATATTTTTCAGACTGCTGCTCCCAATTTAGCTTTCTGCTAGCCACAAAGTTTTCTGTATTTAGTAGGGATGGGACTTTGGGCAAGCTTTTGGTTTCAGTTTCTCAGTATCGGCTCCCTTGCATCTTGGTTTTCTTATCGGTGTCACTTCTGTTTTGGTGTTTTTCCCATTAGAAAAGCCAGGCAGTTGGGCTGCAGAGCCAGCTTCCAACACCAGTTCCTCCTCAGTTCCCTATGACAGAGAGAAGCTGCCCAGAGGTCCATCCCACCCCTGCCACTTCTGGCCTTGGAAGGTGGGGTAGGGATCCATTACTCCCAACACACCCACCCAAGCCTGACTTTTTTCACACTCCCAACCCCTTGTACCAATACTTAGTTGCTGGTCCAGTCCAGAGGGTAGGGGTCATGGCCGCCAGCTCTGCTACCAGCAGCCAGGCCTCCTCCGCTGCTGGAAGCTGGCTCAGCTGCCCAACCACCTGGCAGCAGAGCCAGCTCCCGACACTGGTCAGAAGCAGCAGAGGCCTGGCCACCACCAGCAGAGCTGCCAGGCCTTTTCTTCCTTCTCACAGGTCCAGAGCTTGAAAATGCCACTGGATCAGCAGCAGTGCAGCACACATGTGCAAAATGGCCACCATGGCTATGCTGTACATGTGCAGCCCTAATCTAAAATGGCTGTGGCAGCACCAGTGTCATTTTAGAAGAGGACAGCTGTTCTATGCATGCATGGGGAGCCATTCCACACATGCACAAATTAGCTGCTGTCTTCCAAAATGGCACTGGTGGGTGGGGGCATTAAGGGTAATGAATCCCCACCCTGAGGCCAGGAGTGGGGTGGTGGAGGAGGTTTCCCTCTTCCCACTGAAGTCAATGGAATGATTTTCCATTGACTATGGGAAAAGTTCGGAGAACTCAAAAAAAGATGGGCCCAATTCTCAGATCTCTCGCTTTTAACCAAGAGGCCACTTTCAGTTAAAACCAGAAGTCCCATCCCTAGTATTTAGCTTCAGTGGCAGTGTTATATCAGTTTCTTTTTGTGCATTATTCACAGAATACAATGTTCTGTATGTAACAACTTGAGAAATGAGCAGTTCTGACTATCAGCTCCATATGGACTAGCACCATTCCCTTCAGAATGATACCAACTGTACAAGCCAAGATCAGTAGAGAAGTGCAATATGAATGCAATGCACGTTTTTGTATTCTCTGGAAGTTTGAATTTGTAAACTTAAGACACTTTCAAATATGGCATGTGTAAGTTAAATTCTGAACTGCTTGTACAACATTAGGCAGTCTGAATATTTCTTATGGAGGTTTTGGGGTGTTATGGTAATTTATCTTAAACTCCTGCAATACAATGCATTACTAATGCTGATGTAGCTGCTATTTTTTGTTTCAAACTTCTGCCCATTAGAGATCCTATTTCACCAAGATGCATCCGGTCTTGCCATGATCCATTTGGTATTGCAAACTGCAGACTTACTAATCATGAGACAAAGTACCACATTTATATGCAGTGCATGAACACATGAAAAAGTCAGGTAGGTTTCAAATTATTTGTCTTAATTCCATGTGTACAGCTTGCCCTGCCAAACAGCACTATATAAAAGCTAGGTGAAAATCTCTAATTTTCTATTGATTCATTCTGTTATGTTCTTGATCCTTTCATAATTAATCTTATTTATTAATCTATTGCTGTACTTGAGCAAAGAGTTACTATTAGGTATTCATCATACCTCAATGACCAATTCCCCTTTATCACAGCAGAGGGACTGATAGTAGCTCCCAAATGTTCCCAACTGTGAAGACTGGCACTAATATGAGAACCTAGCATATATTGAATCATAAAGCTGCACAAGATATTCCAATATTATAGTCACCCCTACTATCTAGAAACTTCTCTCCCTCTGTTCCCCCTTCCCCCTGTCTTTAGATTGTAAGCTCCTGGCCAGGGACCATGTCTATCTTGTTTTCTGTAAACAGACAGGTACATCACTGGTGCTATATAAATGCTTATAATAATAAAAATAAACCAAACAAACTCCCAATAAAGTTTAGTTTACAGTGTTCCGTTTGATCCTTCTTTAAACCATGCTTTGGAACACTAAGAAACATGCTCACTTCTGCTCAGAGAGCTTGGCAAACCGAAGTCAACAATCCTTACTGGAGTTATTCTTTTTAAATTGCCTAGGTGTCAAGTTGATTGTGACACAATCACCTAAGCCCAATATGATCCTGCAACTGGAACCAGCATATCTGGTTATGTGCTCACTTGTTATCTTCTTGGACTTCAGTTCCATGTTTAGCTATGGAGTGAGATCACCCAGGATTATGGTTTACTCCTACAGGCGGTGTAGTACAAATGTTCACAAAACTTTGTAAGCTTGCTTTTTTATATTAGTATATGGAGAAAGATGCAACATTTAATTGGGAATGCATCATGTGAAAGCCTTAGCTTCCTTACAGTGAAGATTTGTATTGCAAATTAAGGCCTTTTAAATATTTTCCTTTGCATACAATTGGTTTAACTTGCATATATTAAATTCTCTGCCTAACCACTGGTAACTGCATGCTTGACTATGTAGTAAATGAGGGAAATAATCACAAGACTATAATTAATAAAGCATACTTGGGTTACATAGTACTTATTAAACTTAAGTGACATTAGACAATTGGCATGCTTTCACCCTTGCTTTGCAAAAATCAGGCAAACATGGTGTTGAGGAATCTAGTATTTTTAGGGAAAGCATTGCAATTAATGCATCTGGTTTTTAAAATCTAATCCATGAAATCTACTACATGATTGTCAGAGGTCTAAATTGAAGAGCTATTTATTTATCCCCAGAATCAGTGTACCTTTCCCTAGTAATACTAAGCTAGTTTAAGCTATACTTTGGCCACTTTTAAACAAGGTGCTTAGAAGCGCCTCCACAGCCCTGCATTCAAGAGAAAGTCACGCGGGGAGTATTTACATGCTCCCCACACTACCAGAAGTGACATGCTGCTCATTCACTTTGGCAGTGGCAGCTGCAGATGTGGGAATTTCAAGAAACATGTTCTGTAAGCCTCAATTTTCATGTTTATAGAATGCACCTCTTGAAAGCCCCGCATCGCAGCCACCACCAGTGAAGAGAACAGGCAACACGTCACTTCTGGTAGCACGGGGAGCATATAAACACACCCCTTGTGGCTTTTTTAAATGCAGGGCTCCAGAGGTGCTTTTAGGTGCCTCATTTAAAAGTGGCCTTTGAGTACTTTTAGTTATTCCAAGATCCCTATGCCATTGAAGAATGGAGGTGTGCATAAGACCAAGGAGACTAAAGAACCCACCCCCCCCACACATCCCCGCCAAGTCTGTTTTGGTCTCCTTCCCTCCTCCAGTAGACAACTGTACACTTTCAGCTTAGACTACTTGGTGCAAAGCCAGCCATCTTCCTTTTGTACCCAGACCATACGTCACATCAGTCTCACAGGTCTTCAACTACAGCTGAAAGCAGGTACCCACAGAAACAGGTAACTCAGATTTCTGGTACCCAAATTGGAAGTTGAAATACTTGGAATTTTGATACCTGATGTCCAAGTATTTCAGCTTCCAAACCCAGACTGCCAGTACCAATTTTTGCACCAATTTCAGTTTTCCAACCCAATACACTGATTCCCAGTTGGCAAGTTGAAAAATTGGTACTGGAAGTTGCCTGCATTTTTTGCCAAAAAGTCTATTACCGGTGGGTACCATTCTGCTCTGGTTTAACAGTTTCCTGGAGCAGACATATAATGCAAGTTTGTACTAGTTTAAATTAAGCTGTGATGAATAAAAGTAATTTGTCTACAATGTAGTTAAATATTTTAAAATAGATTAATAGTTTAGTTGATCTACTGACAGAAAAGACTCCAACAAGATAGACTCTAAGTTTAAAATAAAACTTTACTGAGGAATTTGCTCCTATGGCCTCTTCTGCTATCCTGAAGTTCCTGAAATTGAAGGACATCTCTGGTGAGAGTGAATAGGAGTAATGGGATTTAAAGCACTTTTGGTACAGGATGCATTATCAGGTACACAGGCATGGATATTGCATTTGTTGTGTGCGAGGCTAACTGCTTTTGTACATGGTAGGACAGGCAGCACCCAGATTCTCTATTGTGGAAGGGGCAAGATTAGTCAAGCACAGAAAATAAACTGTTACCCAGTCTGAACTCAGGCTGTCAGTTAGCATGGCATCTGTGGAAAGAAGAAGTCCCAAGACAGCTGGTGCAAGAAACAGAAAAAATAAGCAAGAAAGTAGTAGCAGCTCCCCAAAGATGCCAAGCTTCACCAAGACAAAATTCCTGGCCTTGTAGAGTTCTTAAGTGTCTGGTATCTCCTCTCCTTCCTACCTAACCCCACCCACCTCAGTTACCTTGTCTTATCCACTACCACCCCCACCCAGAGCATTCTGGGCCTCATACCTGTCCTATGTTCTCAGTTGCTGCCCCATTTCCGAGTAATAAAGTTTTATTACTGTTTTATAGCTGCCATACTATTGATTGTAAGCCACTCTTAGCCATTGTGGAAAGGGTGGCATATAAGTTTGCACAGTTCATAGATTTGACTGGCTACACTACATGCCCAAGAAAGGGATCTGTGGCCCGAAAGCTTGCATATTTGCACCAATGGAAATTAGTCCAATAAAAGATTAGAACTACTTTTTCCACACTCTACAGGACAGATATTCCCAGCTGCAGAGCCCCTCAGGTAGGAAAGGGGCCAAACTGTTCTCATCTGGTGGGCTCCAAAATCTTGAAAATCTTGAGCAGGAAAGATAACCCCTCATGCAGATATTCTAAACACAGGAAGATACTGCCTCCAAAAGGCCTTTCACTTTTGAAGGCTCTTTTGCAGAGTAACCAAGACAGTAATTAACATAATAGCTTCACTACAATGCTGTTTAATAGCCATAAAGCAGGCAAACCAAGTGGATTAGGAGTTGGGAGAAAGTTGCACTACCCCAGCTAAGATTATCTGCCAGTTTTATTTGGACAGTCCCATTTATGGCTCCTGTCTAGCAAGCCTTGTAGGGATGCTCATTTGTCCCTACTTTCTTTCCAGTCACACTATTTCATCCAAAAACCTGCAATGAGCTCAGACAGAAGATGGCACCAGAGTCCAAACAGAATCCTAGAGAACCAACTGTCTGAAGGGGCCAGGAGCAGGAGACCTCCATGGCAGTAGGGGGAACCTGGGGGCAGACATCATCCAGATGAAGCGGTAGGAGCAGCAACTTGGTCCTTGGAAGGCTGTGTGGAAGCTGGAGGCCTGAGAACAAGGATTGAAAGGACTGAGCTAGGACAGAGACACTCCCTATTACTGAGACCTTGGGGCAGCAGTACTACGTCAGCAGGACAACCTACCTGCACAAGAACCCTTTTGTAGAGGGAAGGAGTGTCACTGAGGAACATAGGGTCACACATGTGATACTGGCCTACATGTAGACTACAAGCCGAGTAAATATGTAAAGCAAAACATGCAACATGTATGTAATGTTACAACTGAGAACTGTAAAACCCAAATCAGGACTGGGACACGTGACCAAGCTCCAGGAAATGGAAAGAGTTTGTTGATTTGCCCCAGACGGATGGCCAGAGACATTAAATGCTAATGCAGGCAGCCACTGCCTACGGGACAGACCTCAGATTTCTCCAAGGCGGGAAGCCGGAAACAAAGACACCATGAAAGGTACTTAAGGAGGCCATTAAGCCACCTTCAGAGCTCTCGCTTAGCCATCTTGAGCAGCTGCATCTGTATCCTAAAAGCTGTCAGCCAGCAAGGCTGGAAGCTATGAACTGAGAGACAGGACTTTGCTTTCTAGCAACTCTAAGTCTGAAGACAGTCGTGTGCATCAAGGACTGAGAAGAACTTATGGACCTTGTAGGGTAGAATGCTGCCCTCTAGGGCTCCCCCGGTCAGTGGCAGCTGCCAGAGCTGCCAACTTATGGGGGAAAATATGGCCCCTTCTGAAGGTCTCCGCCTTTCTAAGCAAGGTTCTTGGAGGTGGACGGACACGGACACGGACACGGACACGGACACGGACACGGACACGGACACGGACACGGACACGGACACGGACACCCATAAAAGGCATTCTCCCTTTATGCAGAGTGGGCGGCTGGAAGAGCCGTCCACTCCACATAAAAGGACCCTGCAACGCAAGAGTGTCGCAGGGGGCACTCTTGCATTGCAGGGGCTGCGGGAAAGTTCATACGAGGGCACTCAATAGAGGTGCCCCTGGTATGAACTAAGAGCTGCATGTGCATCAGCAGCTCCCAGCCCCCTGCACAACCTGTGCAGGGGCCTGGGATCTGCTAACGCGCACGCAGTTCTTAGCCTGAATCTCTTCCTCCCTGGCAGAAGCGGAGGTGCTGAGGAGAGGAGCAGATGGCCCTGGTGAGTAAATTGTGGGGCCTGGGGTGGGGAGCAGGGGGGGCAAGTGGAGGCACATGGGGGAGTGGAAGCAGGGATACATGGTGGGAGGGGGGAGCAAGTGCAGGCACATGAGGAGCAAGTGGGGGCACATGGGGAGCAGGGGAGGGTTAGAGTAGGGGGGCTGGGAGCTAGGGCTCCTGGGTTCCCTGGGAGGGGAGTGGGGGGCTAGTGGGTTAGAGCAGGGGGATGCTCCAGGGAACCTAGGAGTCCTGGCTCTCACACGGATGGGTGGGTGGGAGCCAGGACTCCTGGGCTCCCTGGGAGAGGAGTGGGGGGCTAGTGGGTTAGAGCTGGAGGGGTCTTTACATGGTTTGAGTGGTAAAATTGAGGTTTGGAAATCCTGAGAGAGGTCACTGCAAGTCATGTGATTTCAGTTGTGTTCAAAATGGTGGAAATGGGGTGTGCGTGGTAAAATTGGACTCAGGCTATGACTGGGGTGCTTTACAAGGATGGGTCCCTGTGTTTTGGGTTTACAAATTATTTATTTTAAGCTTGATGTGCATGTAGACTGTTCTTCCATCCGATGTTAACCCTGAGAACTCCTTGTTGCTGGGTTATGCCATGCCACTGGCCTACCCTCCCCCTGGCTCTGACTACCATCCCTCTGGCTCTGCCCCAAGGCCCCAGTGCCCCTCCAACATCAAAACCTACCAGCCACCCCTGTGTGCTACCCTTAGGGAAAGTAGAGTTTCATGTGTCCCACTCACACTCCAGTTGTTACTAATATTACAGTTTAGGAAACAAGAATTATATTCTTTAAGTTCTATTGGACATTCCTACAGAGTACTCAGGCAGCCAAACATAAGAGAAGACAGGTGCCTCTGTGGCAGTGTCAATGTGAAATCTAGCAGCACCATTCCCTAGGCACCCACAGACTTACTGATCATCAGGCGAATGCTGGCGAGACCATACATCTTCATAGTGACCACTATCTAGTAGACCTGTGTAAGTATTTAAGACCCAATATATGTGCAAAAATATCATCCAAGAACTGTACACCTTATCCTTGCTTTCATCTCAGTCTTTAGTTTCCATACCTAGGTTCCCAAAATGTGGGCCAAGGGCCAGGCCTTGAGAAGGGCTGTGCCTTTCACAGAGGTGTTGTAATTCCAAAGACATACTTTGCATGGCTTTACTGTGAGGGAAGATTATAGGCAAGTCTCATAATGGGAGGGGGGTGCATGTCACAAACAAGACTTTTAGGAACCACTGTTCTATACTGTTCTCTTCTGAAGTCACAATTAGAAGTACAACACTCATCTGTTACAAAAACCAGCTTCACAAGTTCTTATCTGAATATATGAAGCAAGCTCCTTGCTGGTTTAACGATATTAAATTCTGTGGTCTCAAAATGCAAGTGTGATTTTTTGGACCAACTTATTGAATCAACTTCGATCAGCAAGTAGGCACTTTTTCTGGCTACAAAAGGCTCTTGCTTAGAAGTATTTCCAACATTTGTGCTTTTTGTTCATGCTTTTCACCAGTTAGAAGACACCAGTGATTAGCTAATAAGTTTAATCTCACATAGTAAACTGACAATTTGTAGTATTTTAAATTCTACAGGAAAATGCTAATCACAACTGCAGCTTGCAAAATCATGAAAATATTTAAGATGAACTTAAGTTAGAATGCTACACATGGCATGACTGCACATTCTGTATGAATTGGGAGATTTTGCACAACTCTCAACAGTATCTGCACCCACCCTTGCATGTACACACCTATCCACCTGCCTCATGAGTTTGATACCTTCTTTTGGAATGGGAAGGAGGAAAGAGAAGTTGCAAGTGAGGATCTATGCAGGTAGAAAAAGTTGAGCTTCCTCAGGAAGATTTAAGGTGCAATCCTACACCTATTGACTTAAAGGTGGATTTTCTATTAGTAATTACATTTACAAAGCTGTTTTAGCCCAAATCTAATTTTTTTTTTTTAAAAAAGGAATCTGATCCACTATACCAATTTGAGTCAAATAACTCAAAACCACCAACTATTGGAGTCAAATAACCTAAAGCCACTGGCAGGCAGTGATAGGTGGGGTTTGGATGGGGTTGTGGGGGAGGCTGGGGATTTGAGAGGAGGGTTTTTTTAAATGTACTTTAATGTTTTTAACTGTGTGCTGATTGTGAGCTGCCCTGAGTTTTTTGGTAAGTGCAGCATAAAAATGTGAAAAATAATTTAAAAATTTTTTTTTACCTACCCATAAACAAAAACAAAACCTCTGAATAACCACCACCACCACAAATTAAAGTCAGTTATACAAAAACACCTCCAGGTGTTCAAAACAAGTACTTTTTTGAATAATGAACTAGCCTTTGGATGTTTCTATTCTTTTCTAATCACTTTATTTTATTTTTAAAAAGATTGAGTTTGTATACAGCATCTCAGCAAAAGTATCCATTCTGCCTGCTAGTGTGTTACCCAAATCCTTCATGAGTAACATTCTTGATCTCCTGGGATAACTGGGTTAAAAAAAAAGCCAGAGACTCACTTAATCACACTAACAATTTTGAGCAATTACTATCAAGTGCTATACAATGTACAAGTGTTTTTCAATTGCTTTAAGTGGTATCAAAATATTTAGACAAGAGATTGGTTAAGAAACAAGCACTAGTTGAACACTTATAGATTTACATATGGGTCTAATATTTTGAAAAAATCTAAAGAGCGCTTGTAATGCATCTTTTGCACCACCAGCGTAGTAAGGTATACTAAATAGATTTTGTGGCTAGACTGATAAGTTTCCAACAATTTTAGAAAGCTTAAAATCAAAGTTAAGCTTTCCCAAAAGAAATTAAGGAATGGTAGAAGATGCCTGGCATGTGGAGTCCAACACAAAGGCCACCTGAAAAGTGTAAGATTTATTAGACTAAGACAAAAAGAGGAAGTGGTGCATAAAAACAAAACTGTTGGGTTTTGTCAGTGCTTAGGCCTTTTAGAGTAAATAGTGCAATTTGTGTTCCTGACATACTGTTAGCCAGGTGAATAACCTTATTTATGAACTTCATCAAGACTTGCTTGACAAATAAAACATGCACACATTTGTAGAACAGGCACTTGTTCCAGAGACTTGAATTAAGTTATTTTAACCAGTTTATAAAAATACCTCATGGTACTGGTGACCTATAAAATTAAAGTTTATAGGTTTACCTAGTAGCCTGATGTCACTCAATGCTTCTTTCACATTTATTACCTCTATAATTAATTTCCCTCATATATTCCCAGTGGCTTTTTTTAAAAAAAAAAGAAATGTCTGAAGTAGTAGTTAGACGCATCCCCCACCAACACTCATTTTCACCCTTCATCTTAAGCCTGTAGCCTCACCGGGGGGGGGGAAGAATCGTGTTCTTGAATTACAACTGTCTTACCAGTTTAGAATACATTTTAGAATTTTATATTTAGAGGGTGGGGAAATGAAGAAGAGGGGTGTAAAATGAAATCCAGCTTTGCTGTGTAATACAGGTATTGACCTTCAGGCAAATAGAACAAAAACGCCCTATCTGCTCAACACAAACTAACAAGTGCGCTTCTCCGCAACACTGGCTGCCTCATATCAATAGGAGATGGAAACGAAGTATCAATAAGTTCAGCCTAAATGAAAGATGCCGTTTTGGGATCAGCTGCCTAACAAAGCAAAGGGAAAGCTTTGTTTCCGTTTGTTAAGATTAATTTAATGAGAAGTTATTCGGCGCTCAGGAGAAGCCGTCCCACCCTAGCCTCAGGGCGTCTGACCGTGTCCCTGGGCGTGATGTGCCGCCCTCCTGTCTTTTTCCAAAACAAAAACAGCCCACTCTGCCCATTCAGCCGCCGCGGGAGTTGGAGACAGATTGCCTCCAAACCTGCCAGGACCTACTCGTTCCCTTATCAGCACCCCCTGCCGCCCCTTCGCCTTGTCCCTGGGGCCAGGAGCATCCCCTCGGTCCGCAGCCTCCTCCGCAGGGAAGCCTCCCTTTCCCACACACGCTGCCCAGCCCCAGAGGAGCACACACACACAGGGCACAAGCCAACCTGCAACGCGCTCAGTCACACACCGGATAGAGCCCCTCACCGGCTCCCGAGCCCGCCCGCCGTCTGTTGCCCCCACCCGCTTAGTGCGGTTGCGGTCCGGAGCTCCCACCCCCCGCAGCCACCCTACCCGCCCAGCAGCTCAGGCTCGCCTCACCTGCTCGCAGCTCAGCCCAGGCCTCCCGGTCCCCGCCTGCGACTTCCTCTACCCGAACGCCCAGTCCCTCGCGCTCCCCATCGCCTTCTCGCTGCGTCTCGGCTGTACGGGCCGGGCTGTACGGAGCCACCTCCCACGAGACGGTAAAGCAAGGGAGAACCAACCTAACACCGCCACCCTCGCCGCTAAACCGCCGTCTCCTGATTGGACGTGGAATGGCGCGGGCAGGCTTATCTATCCCGGTCAGTCGTCCCATTGGCGAGGAGGGGCAGCGCAAAGCGGCGCTCTGATTGACTCCCGAGCACGTTGTGTCACGCCCACTCGGGTCACGTGACCCCAGGTGACGAGCAGTACCTATTGGGATGTGGCTCATTATGCTAAGGCAGCCGCTTGTCAGCTGCTTCAGGCAAGGACTGGGGCTGAGTTGCAAACATGCGAGGTAAGGGCCAGTACTATAGGGCCAATGCTATTCTTCTAGAACAGGTCCTTGCTGAGAAGGGGGGATAAATCTAAGCAATCTGGTATTAACCAAGGAGCATGCTGTACTATACTTTTTAGCTCCATGTAATGGTTCTTTACAGTTTTATGCTGGCTGCTCACACATACACATACACACACACATCACCACCCCAAACTGCTGAAAGGGTAGCTCTGCTCTGATAGTAGGAGACATACCTATTTCAAATTCCTCTTCCATACAGCCCCTTGCTTTCCTAGTTATACTTGTCCTGAAAAAAAAAATCTAGTCCAAGAAGCTCATTAGCCAACTCCTCTATTTTACGTTTTCAGCGTGATGCTTCAAGCACAGCAGATAGTGTTGGTCCTAGCACCTAATGCGGCCTTGAGTGAGTCTTTCACTTTACTGGGACTCCTTGCTGCTCTCAGTACTAGTGCTGACACTAGCTAGTCAGAGACTTGCAATCTTAATACATTATTTTACAGTTTACTGATTAGGAGCTGGCACAATGGTTTCTGTAATGTGGCTTCCAACTGTATGTAATCTATTTCATTTGATAGTTCCTGCCTCAAAGCATATTCAACATAACAAACCTGCTGGCTCAACTGGGTACCTGTCCTTGACTGAAAAAAGAAGGAAGCATTTAAGCTGTGAAGATGTTTTGTTACAGGCTGCAACTATGCTAAATGCAAGACAGGGGAGACAGGATAAGAGTGCATGTACGCACTACTCACTGTTTGCCTTCCCATCACATATGAACAAGCATGTTAGGAGATGGGCAAACGTGCCCTTGTTTAAACAGAGGCACACTATGACTTAGTACTTTTGTTTGCAAATAGGTGACATGACATATGCACACCCTCCTAACCCCATTCTGTATCTACAGTGAACACAGCCTTAGTTAAATATCCAGTCCACAGAAAACACCATAATTCTGAGGTAAGTACACCATAAGCAAGGACCCATGTTTCCTTTCTCCATTGACGGTGTGACAGGCCAGAGTGATTGAGGGTTATTGGCCCTTTAAGAGGGTTATCGCCAGCATAGATGCAGCATGAGCAGGGGTGCAGGTGCGCTAATAGAGGAAGTCTTGTGCTTAATTGGATTGCACCTGCATAAGGATGTGGCATTAGCCAGCCTAAAGGGAGAGTGGTGAGCCTTAGTGCTAAGAAGGTTGTTATGAGGAAGAGCTCTGCCCACAACCAATGTAATTGCTTGGCTAAGGGGATTGTTTAAAGCTCAGAAGAAGAGTGTTTGAGTTAGGAAAGTCTACTGGGTTCAGAGGGTTGTGCTGGACCATGGGAAAGTTATTCCAAAGGTATTCACCAGGATTTGATGAATATAGCAAGAGAATCTTGTCTGGCTAAAGACTGAAGAAAGGGAGACCTTGTATAAATGAAGAGACTGTGTTTGTATAAGTATGGCTCATTCCTTGATAAAAAGTGATTTTAATTGGGTAGCATCCTGCAAGAACTTAACCCCAGGTAGTCTTTATGCTGTTACAGATGATAATGGGGGAGAAACAATAAAATGTGAGTCCCTGATAATGAAAACCATGTTGGTGTATGCAGCATCCACAAGTTAATGCCTGCTGTATTAAGAACAGTAAGTGATGATAGAGCTACCAAATGGCACGGCTTAGTTTATGTGTACATGGAAGGGAGATGGAGTTTTGCAGTTGAATTCCTTTGTGTAACTGCTCCTTCCCTTCCCTTCCCTCTCATTGTCTCCGTCTCCATTTTGTCTTCATACTAGTTAGATGTAACTAAGGATCTGTGCTTGGAAAACTTAAGTAAAGTTCTGTGTTTAAACCTTCAGCTGCATTTGCCCTTACTGATTGCGAATCAGTTATTACTCTGCAACAAACCAAAGGGACCAGGCCTAGGAGATAGTCAGAGTCTGGCTTGTAGTGGAGGAAAACAAAGACAAAGGTGGGTAACAGGGTTTCTGGGAGCTAGGACTGCAACCTAGCCAGAATGGTTAGAGTTCTTTGCAGCAGAGAACCGTACAGTCTCCTGCAGGTAGGAGGTAGCAATATAGACGTGTGAAACCTTGAAAAGAGTTTGGCCATAGTCCTGAAAACATTCAGGTGTATGTGATGGGCTTGCTAACATACATGTATTTTAAGGATTGAGAGCTTTGCTGTCTTTAAGCCTAATAGTGGAGTGCCTGGGCTAAGAACAGCTGGCTTGATCTTGTATTGTATTTTAGAGCAATGCCTAGTTCCTAACTAGTGTTCTGGTGTCCCTTAGCAGGCTGTCAGGCATGCCCTGAAAATGTAGTTAGTTATAGTTGTTCAGTGAACCATAGCCCTTAAAGACCACAATGAAGTTATGTTGGTATGATTAATGGATAGTATGCGGTTATAATATTATACATTATAAATGTTATGTTATAATGGATAACTGTTACAGTGAATACTAAGCTAAATAAAAATTAACCTTAATATTATAGGTGTGCTGGATAATGTAACAGTCCTATTAATGTCTTTTTTTTTTTTCTTTGATTACATGCAATAAAGGTTTTCAAAGTTCAGTTTAAGGCAACTTTTTCATACCCTCCTATTACAGAAATACTGTACCTATAATAAAACACTATTGGCTATTTTGAAGTAACCTTTACAAACAAAAGCGAGACATCCCTTTCACCTACAAAGAAATGGAGTATACTATGTATGAAAGATCAAAACAATCTACACATTCTTCCTTGCGCATTCATTAATAAAAAAGAAATACTAACTGAAAGTAAACTGCATGTGTGTAGTATGTTGTGACTGTGAACAGTATTTGTACATATGAGGAATGTATGCAGTTCAATTTCTGTAATAATAGGAAAATATAAGAAAGTTGCAGGACTCGCTCCTGTCCTGCTTCAGTGCCTGCCCGTTCTAACTCTGCTTCTTCTGTTGATGTTAGCCTCACCCTGGGACACTGCTGCTCTTCTGGTGCGTTTTTTAAATCAGTGCCGTGTTGTTGGCTGCTGTCACTTGCAGGCTTTTTTTTTCCTAGTCTAAAGTTCTTTAATAACATAACAAAAAGCGCTAACATACATGTACTATTATTTTGAGCAAGCATTTATGTAACGCTAGCAATGTACCTGGTGCTTTTACAAAGTAATGGAATAGACACGGTCCCTGTCCTAGGGCTTACAATCTGAGAGATGGGGGTGGGTGGGAGGGGAGACAAAGGAAGGGGAACAGAGGGAGAGAAAAGGAGTGTAACATTCATGAAGATGCGAGATCCCACGTGCACATGCTTGGCTTTGTTACATCAAGAATGATGTCTGGCTGGTCCTTGGGGTGAGGATGAGGGTACACAGACCTCGGGTAGCAGATTGCACTGAATGGAGGGTATCAGCAGGAGTTAGGAGAGGGGAGCGAGGAGGCAGGGAGGGCAGAGCGGAAGAGGTGGGTCTTGAGGAGGGAGTTGAAGGTCTGAAGGGAGCGGGCGAGTCAGATGGGGGTAGGGAGAGAGTTCCAGGCATGGGGGACAGCTAGGGAGAAGGGAAGAAGGTGGTTAGGGGAGCAGGGGAGGCGTGGGAGGACGAGAGAGGGGACAGAGAAGGAGCGGAATACTAGACATTCCCCTTCAACTGTACACCATAAGAACATAAGAAGTGCCATACTGGGTCAGACCAATGGTCCATCTAGCCCAGCATCCTGTCTCTGACAGTGGCCAATCACGGTGGCTTGGGGGAAGCACCCAACAAGTCACAATGGGGATGCATTCCCTGTTGTTTTCCCCCAGCTCCCGTCATGTTCCCTGATCCTGTCTGGCTAATAGCTGCTAATGGACCCATCTTCCAGAAACTCGTCCAAACCTCTTTTAAACTCAACTGTAGTACTGGCTCTTACCGCAGCCTCTGGCAATGGATTCCGCAACCCAATTATATGATGAGTGAAAAAATATTTTATTTGTTTTAAACTTGCCACCCGTGAGTTTCATGGAGTGTCGCCTAGTTCTAGTACTAGCTGAGAGGGTAAATAAGTGCTCCTTGTTTATTAGTTCCACACCACTCATGATTTTATAGACCTCTATCATATCTTCTCTCAGTCGTCTCTTCTCCAAACTGAAGAGCCCCAACCTACCAAGCCTCTCCTCATACAGGAGCCCTTCCGTGCCCTTGATCATTTTTGTTGCCCTTCTCTGTACCTTTTCTAGTTCAGCTATGTCTTTTTTGAGATGGGGCGACCAGAACTGCACACTATTCAAGGTGCAGTCGCACCATTGATTTGTATAGAGGCATTATGACCTCCTGTTTTATTCTCTATCCCCTTCCAAATAATTCCTAACATTCTGTTTGCTTTTTTGACTGCTGCTGCGCACTGCGCTGTGGATTTGATTGTATTGTTCACAACCACCCCCAGATCCTTTTCTTGCGTGGTAACTCCTAGCTTAGTACCCAGCCTTATGTACACATAGTTTGGATTATTTTTCCCTGCGTGCATCACTTTGCACTTGTCCACATTAAATCTCATTTGCCATTTAGATGCCCAGGCACCCAGTGTCATAAGATCCTGTTGCAGTTCCTCACAGTCTGCTCATGTTTTAACTACTTTGAATAACTTGGTGTTGTCTGCAGATTTGATCACCTCACTCTTAACACCCTTTTCCAAATAATTAATGAATACAGTAAACCGCACCGGTCCCAATACAGATCCCTGACGCACACTACTTTTTACATCTCTCCATTGTGAAAACTGACCGTTTAGTCCAACCCTTTGCTTTCTATCTTTTAACCAGTTTCTGATCCATAGTAAGAGAATACCTCCTATCCCGTGACTTTTTAACTTTCTCAAGGGTCTCTCATGAGGGCTGGGGACTGCGCATACATGAGTAGTGGCTGCACGTGCGCCGCAGAACTCCACCCTGGCCTAGGAGAAATTTATCAAGGTACGCTGCTCTGAGACCCTCCCGGACACCCAAATCGGCCAAACATGAGTGCCAGGGCCAAAATGAGCAAACCGCTACCCCCGAGGAACACACTGGAGAATTTTGCCAGGCCCGCGGGGGGGGGGGGGAGCGGCATGGGGAAATTGTAGAGAAAATGGCGGAGGAAATGGTGGCTAGCGAAATGGGGGAAGAAGACACAATACAGAGAATTGCAGCAATGCTGACAGAGTTAAAGGATGCTTTGAAAAAAGAGCTGACCACCACACAGAAGGCATGAGAGAGAATGATTATTTATTTATTTATTTGATTTATACCCCGCCCCTCCTGAACACAGCTCATTAATTAGATTAATAAGCTGCAGAGTTCGGTGGATAAGGGTAACAACAAATTAGAGGAGCTGGCCACCAGAATTGGGGCAGCCGAGGAAAGGATTGCAGGGATGGAAGAACAAATAATGTGGTCTGAGGAACAAAGAAAAAAAAGTGCAGAAGCAGCCATGCACTGCAGGGATAAATTAGAGGAGCTTGAGAATAGGTCCAGAAGAAGCAATCTGAGTTTTTTTGAAGTGAAGGAAGAGGCTGGGCAGGGAGGAATCACAGAAGTGGTGATGCAAATCATAAAGGAGTCCTTCCCTGAAGCTCAGCACCTCCACAATGTGGACATAGAGAGAGCTCACAGAGCCTTGAGGGTGAAACCTAAAGCAGGCGAGCTTCCAAGACCAGTCATTGTGAACTTTCAAAGGTTTGCGCAGAAGGAAGAAATATTGGCCTTGGCGAGGAGGTCTAAGCAGCTACAGTATGAGGGCAAGGCCATTAGGATAACTCCAGATTACGCTCTGGAGACTATGGAAAAGAGGAGTGGATGGGGGAAATACTTTGGAACATTGAGAGACATGAACACAGACCCACATCTCCTTTTTCCAGCGAAAATGACTTTAATGTGGAATGGCAGGTGGAGAACTTTCATAGACAAAGAGGAGCTGGAGAGTTTCATTCTGAAACATAAAGCAGAGACTGGATGAGAGATGGCAGCAAGAAGTAGTACCTACCTAGTTGAACCTTGAATACTGTTTCTGTTTAATTGTTATTATACAGTGCACGTAAGAGTTATATAACTGGTTGCAGGTGGGAAATATATGCAACCAGGCAGGGCTAAGCTTTGGGTAGTGCCGGGGGAGCCGACGAGTTAAGACATAACAACAGGCAAGTTCAGGGCGGGGGGGCAGTCTAGTTCCACGGTTTGAGCAGTCAAGGATTGGGATGAAGGAAAGTAATATAAGAGGTTTCAGTTTTGGTTATGGTTTAGTTTGGTTAGAGGAAGAGGTGGGGGGTGAGAGAGAATTGGATGGAGGATTGGGGAAGTGTTTAATGCATGGCTGGAGAATATGTCTACGAGGGGAAATGGTGAGAACAGGGTGGAACAAAGTAGCTCGACTGCAATGGGGGGGATAAAATGCATGACTTTAAATGTTCAAGGCTTAAACACACCAGTCAAGAGAAAAAGGGTAAATAATCTTTTATTTGCACAGAAAATAGATATATTTGGATTACAGGAAACGCACCTTTTAGCACAAGATGTGAAGAGGTTTAGATCTAAACGGTATCCACATATATATACCTCATGCGCTAAAAAAAAGGGGGGTGAGGGTGGGAGTCCTGATTGGATTCACGGAGAACTGTGACTTGGTTGTGGAAAATATACATAAAGATAAAGAAGGGAGATTCATAATGGTTTGTGGGAGACTGCAGGGCAGAGTGGTTTCAGTGGTGTCCCTGTATGCCCCTAATTCACAAACAAAAGGCTTCATGAAACAGTACTTGAAATTGATAAAAGAGGAGGCCAAAGGTATTCTAATAATATTTGGGGATCTAAATACACACGTCGGGGAAAGTGATCACTCGGGTTGCAAGGCAATGGAACCATGGCAGAGGAAGATAAAACGAGTGTGAAAAATATCAAATTTCTGATCTATGGAGGGCTTTAAATCCGGTAAAGAAAGAATTTACATTCTGCTCGACGAGGCATAATGTTTATACGAGAATTGATTACATATTAGGGGACAAGGAGGCTCTGCAACGTACTATAAATTGCGAGATCTTACCAGGGGTGTTGTCGGACCATTATGCTGTGATTGCATCTTTGGAAGTGCAGGGGAGTCAGAAGGGGATATTTGATACGGCATTCTTTAAAATGGGAAAGGATAGAAATGATTTTACAGAGCTAATAGATTTATTCCTGCAAGAAAACATCAACTCAGTGGGCTCAGTAGGCACTGTTTGGGAGGCAGGCAAAGCAGTTTGGAGGGGCCAATTAATAGCTCTAAAAGCGGCTAAAGTCAAAAGAAAAAAGGAGGAGTTAGGGAAATTGTATAGTGAATTACAAGTTTTAGAGGCACAAAACAGGATCAGGCCACAGCTTTAAAAATCTGAGGAAATAATTAAAATAAGGGGGACTATTAATGTAATAGAAACAGAAAAGACAGTGCAACAATTGAGATGGATAAATGTTTTTATTTTGAAAATAATAACAGAGCGGGTAGAGTCCTCGCCAATTTGGTGAAAAGCCCCCAAAAACTAACAACAATTTCAGTAATACAGAAACAGGACGGTACAACAACTTGTGATGGGAAGGAAATCAAGGAGACCTTTGTGTCCTTCTATCAAGAACTTTATTCCCCACAGGAATCAGACCCTAAAAGAATAGAAACATTTATTAAGTCAGTTATTATACCCATACTAAATATAGACCAAGTGAAGTTATTAAACAATGCAATATCAAATGATGAAGTCAGGAAAATAATTAAATCCTTACCAAATAATAAGACGCCGGACCCGGATGGGTTCCCTGTGGAATTTTATCAATTATTTCAGGACAAAATGATCCTAATCCTGGCACAGACATATAAATAGTATTTTGCAGACAGGTGAAATGCCCCAAACCTTTAGTCAGGCAAATATCTCACATTTTAAAATCGGGAAAGAAGCCTGAGCTCCCAGCTAGCTATAGGCCAATATAGTTATTGAATGTAGATTTCAAAATATTTGTAGGGATCATGGCTGCGAGATTTAAGGATGTGGTGCGGGATTTAATACACCCCGATCAGGTTGGTTTCATTCCTAAAAGGCAGGGAGCAGATAACATCAGGAGGGCAGTGAACATAATACAGTTGATAGAAAACCAGAAATTGGAAGCCTTGGTTATCTCGGCCAACGCGGAGAAGGCCTTTGTTAGGGTGGCATTTCCATTCCTATTTCAGATGTTGGGAAAAATGGGCTTGGAGGGAGAATTTCTGAAAGGTATCAAGGCAATTTATGCCCAGCCGGTGTCACGTTTAATAATAAATGGGTAGCTCACAGAGGCTTTCAAGCTATTGAGAGGAACCAGACAGGGGTGTCACTTTTATTTGACATAGTGTGGAGGTCCTCATGTGTGCACTCCGACGAGAGGAAAAAATAAGGGGTATCCCGGTCCGAGGGGAGGACCATAAAATAGCATTATATTCAGATGATGGCCTATTATTTGTAAAGGACCTGGAACAGTCATTACCATCATTACTGAGCTTAAAAGAAGAATTTGGTCAAGTTTCTAGGTACAAGATAAATTTAGAAAAATCTGTGGCTGTGATATACGTAGGCGACTCCAGAAGGAAAGGTGTGTTGTCTAGACTGGTGCCTTTCATGGTCACAGAAAGTGGGTTTAAATATCTTGGTATCAATTTAACCAAAAGTCCATGTAATTTGTATAAGGAAAACTTTCTGGAATTGCTAGAACAAATACAGATAGACACACACAGGTGGAAGAGTCTTACCTGCTCGTGGATGGGGAGGAGTAATTTATTTAAAATGATAGCTCTTCCAAAAATCTTATACAAGATGATGGCACTGCCAATAGATTTACCGGAAGCTTTCTTTTTGAAATGTGAAAAGTTATTTAAGAAATTGATTTGGAAGGACCAAGTGTCCTGAATAGCAAAAGCCACTCTGTATCGCCCAAAGAAAAAGGGGGGGCTTAACGTACCCAATATTAGGCTTTACCACAAAGCAGCCCAGTTGGCAGCTATAAATAAATGCTATTTCGAACCAAAGCAGGCTAGATGGATTGATACTGAGAAGGAAAACGTAGGAACTGATTCATTTGTAGACTTTTTAATAGATGAGGGGGAAACTAATAGCAAGAGATGGAAGGAACATGTATTTGCAAGGAGCTGTGCATCGAGGAGCACCCATAGACGCTGTACCTGGGGGGTCAATGGAAGGCAGACCCCATCAATGATGTGGACCACCAATTCTATCGCCTTACCCACTAACATCACCTCCGTCTTGTCAGGATTCAGCCGCAGTCAATTAGCCCTCATCCAATCCCTCACAGCCGCCAGGCACCGAGTAAGCACCGAGACTGCCGGGCCTGGGTTTGTTGAAAAAGAGAGGTACAGTTGGGTGTCATCAGCATATCGATGACACTGTACTACACCGAACCCCCCCAATCACCACACTGAGCAGCTGTATATACACATTGAACAGGAGAGGGGACAGAACAGAACTCTGCGGAACTCCATATGAGAGGTCTCGGTATGATGAAAAGCAGTCCCCAAGAACCACCCACTGGGTTCTTCCAGTCAGGAATGAGCGGAACCATTCAAGAACAGTCCCGCCCACTCCTGCACAGTCCCGCAGGCGCGTCACCAACATCTCATGATCAATGGTATAAAACGCAGCCGATAGATCTAACAGGATCAGCAGGGTTGAACGACCCCGATCCATATCTCGGCGCAGGTCATCTACCAAAGCCACAAGCATGGTCTCGGTGCCATAACCTGGACAAAAGCTGGACTGAGAGGGATCAAGAAAACCGATGCGATCAAGATGCCCCTGCAGCTGCCGAGCCACTACCCATTCAACAACCTTCCCTAAAAAGGGAAGAGTAGAGACAGGCTAATAGCTGGCAGGGGACCAGCGCCAAGTGATGGTTTCTTGAGCAGAGGCCACACCACTGCCTCCTTGAGACAGCCCAGCTCTCTGCTCTCTCGCAGGGAGGCGTTGACCACCCCAGCCAGCAACGGCCCCATTGTCTCCCGGCAGATCTTAACCAGCCTGGACGGCCAAGGGTCTAATTCACAAGAAGTGGCCGTGACCGCCCCACGAACATCCACCGCATCGGCAGGCGTCACTGACTGAAACTGATCCCAGAAAACCGGACATGACGGGGCTTCCATAACCTCTGGTTCCCCTAGTGTAAAAAATGCTGCGTCAAAAGCGTGGTGAATACAAGCAATTTTGTCCACAAAATAATCTACAAACATGTCACAGCGGGCAGTAGATGACTCCACTCCAAGATTTTACTCCCTTGTCATCTAATGGCCCAACTGACGCCTTAGCAGGCTTCTTGCTTCTGATGTATTTGAAAAAGGTTTTGTTGCTTGTTTTTGCCTCTTTAGCAAGCCTCCCTTCAAAATCTCTCTTGGCCTGCCTTATTAACACTTTACATTTACGTTATCAGTGTTTATGCTCTTTCGTATTATTTTCATTGGGACTAGCCTTCCATTTCTTAAAGGATGCCTTTTTGGCTCTAATAGCCTTCTTCACCTCCTCATTTAGTCACAGTGGAAGATTTTTGGTCTTCCTGCTTCCTTTTGTAACTTGCCAAATCAAATATACACAGGGAATGTGTTTACTACACAAACTCCCATTGAACAGCATAGGCACTGTTCAATGAATGTCTGCAACCGCCTTAACTACAGAGCTGTGACCGTGGGTCTATAATGTACAGGAGTGGGGTACCACAACTCTCCTAGCAGCATCTTGTAGTGACATCAGTTGTAATACTCCTGAAACTGTTCACAACCAAAAAAAATTGCCAACATTTTGGTGTGTTCCAACCTGTACTTTGGAAGCATATGCCATTGGGTAATCGTATTGCAAAACAATACCACTCCCCTCCATGTGATCTTGGTTCAAATGACATTTTAGGCGTTTTGTTAATCTCAAAATATTTTGCTACCAGTACTTCTATGACAACAACTCCCCAAAGCTGTTCTGCCTCCTCCCCCTTTCTTTTTTTTTATTTTGCTAATAATTCCAGAGATATTTTGGACTGTTTTCCATCAGCACTTTGTGTGGAGCATTTATCTGTAACAAATTAGGGATTACTTTGTTTAACTATACTAACATACTTATACATTTCTGTAAGGTTGTAACTATCAAGGCTTGAACTGGCACCTTTGAGAAATGGCTGGCTTCTCAGTGCCACTGGCTTACTCTCGTCAGGGTCCACAACTGTTGAAGACCGTCGCCAGTGCTGGTCAAGCCACATATCCGCTCAGCCTTACGCCAGGCCTGCAGCATCCTAATTGGTTGCCTGCTATATAAAAGACAGACCTGCAGCCACAGAAAGTTGGGTTGCTGCTTTGGTACCTGTCTAGTGTCTGCCTGTAACCCAGCTTTTGACTGCTACTGCACACTGAGATGATGTTTTCAATGAGCTATCCTGAGTAGTAACATTAATTTTAAAATGAATTATTCTCAAATACACAAGAGGCTTTATTTATCTTGCAGTGCCCAGAGGCCCTGGAAGCCTCAAAAGATAGCACAGGTTTTGGATAAATATGTATTCCAATGCCACACTTTTCAATATTCATATCCATTATTCATAATTAATGTTAAAAAAATTTTTTAGTAGATTTCAGGCTAAGTAGTGTGCATTTCATTTTATGCCAGTCTCAAAATAAGGACTTTATAGATGCCAAATAATTTGATTATATTTGTGATAAAAAGTTAACTTTCTGAAATTTCCAGGCAGACCAAGGGCTTAATCTTCCACCATTAAAGTGGAAGACCTGGAGGTCCCCCAAGTCAATCGGGGGGCCACTATGGAGGGGGCATTCTCGGTGGCCGCATCCCGGCTGTGGAACTCCCTCCTGGAAGAGGCTCACCTGGCCCCGAACCTGTTGACTTTTTGTCCCTTGTGTAAGACCTGGCTATTCTGCCAGACCTTTGGTGGAGGGGACGGGTGAGGGTGGTTATGTGGGGGGAGGGAGTTATGGGAGGATGTGTGTTTTGTTATATTTTTAAGTTGGGTGGGAATGTTGTTTTATATTTATATGATTTTATTCTGATTATGTTTTATTTATATGATTTTATTGCACCCTGAAAGCATAATCCTCTTCCATTAAAGTCAACTCCCATGGACTTCAATGGTCCATATTGGAAGTGCTGACAGTGCTAAAAATAAAACTCCACATCGGAGTTCTCAGTCAGAAAGACAAATTACATACTCTTTCCTAATAAAAAAACACTGACAAACGTGAAAGGGACCTCTTCCATTGGACTTAGTTCAGGGTACATGTGCATCCTCTTTAAACTAGAAGGAGAGGATGTGTTTTTAGATGGGCATGGAGGCAGTCCACCTTGGAGCTTCTCTGAGGGTGTGTGCCCGGATCCAGCCCCACCTGGGTCAGGTTCAGGCTAACCCGATAGGTTTCCTGGTCTGCCTGTGCGGCATCTCCCCTCCCTTTCTTTCCCCCCTCCCCGCACTGTAGAAGTGTGGTCAGTTGCCTGTTGCTCTAGGCTGGTGCCCACAACTCTGTGGTGTTGTCTAGGGTAACGGCCAGCTGAAAGTGGAGCTACGGTCTGGGTTCACTCATCAGATTGACAGCAGCTCCACTTTGGGCTAGTGCCTTGGGTTTGGCCGGCCCACTCCACCAGCTCACTTGGATGTTCCAGAGCGTCGCTGGGTGGCCTGCTCATCTAGCGGGGCCACTTTTAGATGGATGGGCCGCCCGTGGGTAAAGTGGGCTAATACGGCCAGTACCAGGGCAGCCATTCATCCAAAAGCACCTAGAGTGGCTTCCATGGTGGCCCCAAGTATAAGAGATGGAGACAGTCATTCCAATTATATCTTTTACTGGACCAACTACTGTGGGTGAGAAGATGCAAACCTTCAGACCACATGCCCTATGGAAGTGCCCATTGTGGCCTGAAAGCTTGCACATTCTCACCAATAGAAATTGGTCCAATAAAAGATATAATTTGAACTACTTTGTCTCCATCTTTAAACTCAAAAGAGAAAAACCCACTTGCTGCAACTTTGATGAGGCTTCACTGATGGAAAAAGATGCTGCTGTCCTCTCCTTCATAAACTAATTTCATGTTTAAAATCCCTAGTTGTGGGACTAGGAATGTTCTTGTTTCCCCTGCATATGTTAAGCTGTGATTAATTAGCATACTACACCTTCCCACCTGGACAACAGTGTTTTAGACACATGGTTCTAAACTTGTGGACTGCAGATCTTTGATGGTCAACAAAACACTTGCTAGTGGCCTGAAGGCGGTAGCCAATACCATAGTGCTAGGTTTCTTCTTTGTTGCAGTTTCTAAATAGCATTTAAAAAATAGCTAATGTATTAAATACTTTCCTAACGTTAGTTTTCCATGTAGGCAGATGTTCCGAGATGCTAGAGAGCTGGTACAGTATATGGAAAAAGACAGGTGAATCCAGTAGAAAACTTCTGCTTCACTGCAGTCCATATTATGAAAGAGTGTGAGAAGCTCTGCTTGGCTCTGGAGTGTTTATTTTTATCTGGAGAGATACTGTTCTGGCCCTCTTGACCTCCTGACACCAATGCTTTTGCAGCACATAACTGAGATTCTTGCATAATTTAACAGAGAGCCATCTCGGGTGTCTCATACTGTTCAACTGTATTACTCTTCAGATTTTTGTATGCAACCTGGATCACATTACAGCAAAGGAAGGGCTTTCTAGGAAGTAGGAAAAGGGTAATATATTAAAGTTGTCCATCTGCTGTGTACTCCCTTAAACTCTGGTCTAATATCATTATGGTGAATGGGTGCAATCCTCATTTGCCCAGGTGCAGCACAAAGGGGCTACACGTGTATATATTGTGGACCAAAGTGTGATACTAGACTTAAGTGAGTGCCAAATTCTCTTCCACAGCAAGATGCATTATTACTGCCGCCGAGAGCGCCTGACACCCTGTTGTCTATTCTATGGATTTCTATGCAGTAGGTGTGTCTATTTAATGGAGCTATGGCTTATTGAGTTCTATGGAGCTGGTGTGTGTGTTCCATGAAGTTCTGTGGAGCTATGGTGCCAGTTCCATAGTGTTCTATGAAACTATGGGGTGCACTCCTCCCATTATAGTCAATGGGAGTTGAGCCACTGACTTAAATAATGGAGGATGTGCCTTTGGTGTCCTATTCTGCAGAGGTGTAGATCTGTGGAGTTCTGCAGTTCCATGCACCTTATGTCCCCATGCCACTAGCTTTTGTCATTGGGGCTGATTTGGTTTCAGGCAAGTGGCTATTTCAAATTTACATAAACACATGAACATTTATGCAAATTAACAACATCCAGTTTTCGTCTCTGGGAAACCTCAAAGAATCAGGGAACAATCTTCTAACATTAAAATCGGTGAAAGTTTTGCCATTGATTTTAGTGGGTACGCAGAATTTCTTTGCATATTAATCACCACCCAGATCAACTCATAGAGATAGACAAATGTGTTGAAGACACTACACACCAAACTACAGCAGAGGATGTAAAACGATAGTGACTGGATTCTTCGTATGGTTTTATCACAAGGTCCTTCACACCCACGTCTATTCATTACCTTTATCTATTTTTTCTATTTCAGGTGCATATTAAAACAATAACACCCTAGCTGAAAGGCAGACATGAAGGATTGTTCCCAGGACTCAAGGTTTCTCCCAGACTTGGTAATACTTGTGGGAGACCTGGAATTAGAAAAGAGAGATTTTAATTTATATTAACATGAATATTTCATATGAATTTAAGATATACACTATAGATTGTATATCAGCCTGCCTGCTAATCTACATGTTAATATAAATTCAAAGCTCTTCAGTAAGTTATTAAACAGTCAGTAAAGGATCATTAGCAAATCATTGCTTGTTTATTGAGAGCTAACACTAGACATGTATATGCAGGGGCGGATTGGGAGACCAAAGTGGCCCGGGAAAACCTAGTCTTAGTGGGCCTGTGCCAGCAGCTTTGCTGCCGGGGCGCTGGAAATGGGCCAAGGGGGCATGGCTTGGGGGGGCGTGGCTTGGGGTGCATGGCTTGGGGCAGGCAGAGTGCACCAGATTTCGGGCCTAACAGAGCTGAGTTCCCATACTCAGATCCTCAGCAGCCTGGCAGGGGCGAGTGGGAGGTTATGGGGGGATGGCAGCGGGGAGACTGCCACTGGTGGGGGTACTGGCCCTCATTTCAGTGCTCTGGCTCCCCAAATCACTCCGTTTCAATTCTCAGTGGCCCCCAACCGAAAATCACTCCGTTCCTTGCTATGCATCCTACAGTAAGGCTTCTTCATTCCTACACCAGCTGCACTAGTATTCCACAGGTACTGTGTTTAGCTTAGCAAAGAGAAGACTAAGGGGAGAATTGATACCAGAATTCCTACCACTCAGAATTCCTACCACAACATTTTTACCACTTAGGATTAGCTCAGTAAAGAGAAGACTAAGGGGAGAATTGATACCAGACTTCC
>QEPC01010294.1:1985580-1996152 GCA_003113815.1 Sphenodon punctatus | reverse complement strand
AACAAAAATCCAGGCTGGGCAGGGTGGGTGGGGGGTGTCCCCCCTTCCACCCGCGCAGCCTGGACTCGGGGAGGGTTGGTTTTTTTTTACTTTTTTGGTGGGACTTTACATTGCAGCCATTCATTTAAATGGCTGCAATGTAAAAAAATCCGGTACCCGGAATCCGGTAACCGGACCGGATTTACCGGGTCGAATCCGATAATGCCGGTACGCCCAGTACCGGCATTATCGGATTCCGGATTTGTCGGTATTCCCACCCCTAATGCTCACTGTTGAGATTTTTCAGCTACAAAAGGGTCCAACTATGAGTCCCTACGTGACAGGGTCCAGACTGGGAGAAATACTGGCCCTACAGAGAGTTAGCACCAGTCTGGCTGGAGGTGCTAG
The DNA here is from genome assembly GCA_003113815.1 of Sphenodon punctatus. Taxonomy (NCBI): domain Eukaryota; kingdom Metazoa; phylum Chordata; class Lepidosauria; order Sphenodontia; family Sphenodontidae; genus Sphenodon; species Sphenodon punctatus. The sequence continues at coordinate 1,995,765 of QEPC01010294.1, read as the reverse complement.
TGAGGCTGCAGGTGCTGCATAAAGCAGAGGACAGCAGTCACCGCCTAAGGTGAGGCTGCTGTGTTTGGGTGTGGCAGAAGCCAGCCCAGAGCTCAGTGCTGGGGAGAGACCTGGGAGAGGCAGGAGCTAAGAGAGAGAGCTCTGCCAGTAAGGTACTCAGCTGCCACTCCTGCAGATACAAGACTTGGATGAGGGAGGAGCTAGAGAGAGAGAGAGAGAGCTCTGCCTCTAAAAAGCCAAGGGAGCTTTCTTGGAGCTGTAGGGTGTAGGCAGATGAGCTGGCAGTCCAGACAGAAAATTCCTTGGACCTATTGAAGAGATGAGCAAGGAGTTGAGCTCTGCCTCCTTACAACCCTACTACAACCAGGGATGAACCAGTGTGGTGTAGTGGATAAGGTGCCGGACTTGGACCTGGGAAGCCTGGGTTCAAATCCTGCCGTAGCCATAAACTCACTGGGTGGCCTTGGGCAAGTCACAATCTCTCAGCCTCAATTCCCCATCTGTAAAAATAGAATATATGTGTGTGCGCACGTGCCTGTGTTCCCCTCACCTTTGTCTACCTTAGATTGTAAGCCCACTGGGCAGGGACCTGTTTCAGAAAAATCTGTGACTGTAAAGCGCTGTGTATGCCTAGTAGTGCTATAGAAATAATAAGTAGTAGTAGATGAGCAAGGGCTTTGCCTCATAACCCTGTTCAGAGGGACTTACCTGAGCAGAAAGGGTTTGATGGGCTACAGGATGGAGGGACTGTGCCTGGCCCACAGAGACTGTGAGTGTTGTGATGGTATATATGGTGGAGAACTGCTATGGACATTGTATTGTATGGTAAATAAAGGACTTGAACTGGAATTCCCCAAGGAGACAATGTTTGATTTTCCTGCTCCTGCAAGGACTTACTGGGTGAACCTCACCCTGTTACACCCTACTTACCAGTGAGCCTTTTGCTGCTCAACAAAACTTGGCTCAAATTGGTCTGTGGATCAAAAATTATAAAGGTGGACACACACAAACACACCTGCCTTTTCCTTGGGAAAACAGGCTACAAATGGGTGTTCCACATTGACAAACACAGAGACCAGCTTGCATTACGATCACATACTGTTTGACATTTGACATACTGTTTGGCCTTCCCCGCTCCCACCTTTCTCCCCTCATCTCTGTTCAAAACTCTGCTGCCAGGATCATCCACCTAGCCCGTCGCTTTGACCACGTGCAGCCTCTCCTCTCCTCTCTCCACTGACTCCCTCTTCCTGAGCGTATTCTGCACAAGCTCCTCATCTTCACCTACAAAGCCCTTCACAACCTCACTCTCCTCTACCTCTCTGCCCTGATCTCCCTCCGGACCCCTGTTCGAGCCCTTCGCTCTTCTTCCATCCTCTCCCTCACCCTCCCACGCTCTGCTCCCCCAGCCAACTTCGTCCCTTCTCCCTCGCTGCCCCACACACCTGGAACTCCCTCCCTGCCCTCGTCCACCTGGCCTCCACACCTTCAAGTCCCTCCTCAAAACCCACCTCTTCCGCTCCGCCCTTCCTAACTCCTGCTAATCATCCCCACCCAGGATTATCCCCCACCTATTATCAGCAAACTCCCAATTACTGTAACCAAGCCAAGAACGTGTACCTGAGCTCTTACATTCTCATGAATGTTGCATCCCTTGTCTCTCACTCTGTCCCCCCTTCGCTGTCTCCCCTCCCCCTGTCTTTAGATTGTAAGCTCTCGGGCAGGGACCATGTCTATCTTACTCTTTGTAAAGTGCCAGGTACATCGCTGGTGCTATATAAATGCTTATAATAATAATAATTAATTAATAATACATGCAACCTTTTTATTGCATAATTAGTGAGTGGGTTATGAAAGAGGCAGCTTTTCATGTTAAGACATGATATGCCAACAGAAAGGCCAATGTAATTTTTCTAACTGCATAGTAGCTAATGAAGAGAAAAGATTTTGTCATGCTGATTCAAGTAAAAAGCTTCATGAACCATAAAATAATTGTGGCTTCTCATGGATTAAAAACAAAACCTGTGGTGTTAAGCTCATAGGAAAGAGGATGTAGCTCTTGTTAAGCGTCCCTAGCAGACAATCTGTTGAAAAGTGATGAGGTCAGCTTTAGAGGAAGCTGAGCATCCTGCTTGTCCTGATTCACAAAAATTTCCATGCACACAACTGTGCATGTTGGAGGGCAGTGCTAGGTACCTTGCAAGGGAAATGGAAATGTACTAGTACTGTGAATACCAACCTAATTATCCTGTGGCACAGAGATTATATCCTCTAAGTTGTTGTACATGTGGTGGAAGGATCTTGGGTATGTTCAGACAGACAGTCTGCCCTGGTTCTGCCCACTTCTGTCTGCTTCACCCCGGGTGGCCTATATGTCTAAAGGCACCCTGCCAGTTGTACAGGCTGGCCAAACCCAGGGCACTGGCCTAAAACAGAGCAGCTGTCCATCTGATGCATGGACCCACGCTGCTGCTCTGTTTCCAGCTGGCCATTGCCCTGGGCAACACCATAGAGCTGCAGGCACCAGCCTAGAGCATGGGGCAATCACCCACCAGGTCCGTCTGAAGCGACCCAGGTAGGGTTGGATGTGGGTGGACATGCGAGTGCACCGCCAGAGCAGCTGCCTCCACATCCATCTGAAAACGCCCCTTGTGAGAGAGACTGTGACACTGAAAAATTGTGCATTTCTATGAACAAATAATATAACGATCAAAGACATTAACACATTCATTTTGTGTGCCAGTGGCAAGAATATAAAGGCAAGCAAACAACATCAGGAAAGAAAGCAGAAGTGTATATTTATTTCCATCGAAGACACTCCTCCAGGATACTTTCAGAATGCTGGATCCTGAAGGGATATGAGGAGCCGGCAGGAGAAGCAGAGTATAAGATTTATGCTGACTTCTGCTAAATTGCCCCCAGGACAGGTGTGACTGTGTAGTTTCACATCACAGTACTGTATAAAAGTGTTTGTTGGGCCCCTCCCTGAATGAAGCAGAAATTAAATAGGAGATTGTTCAAAGAAAAACCCTACAAACAGCCAACTCAGTCTGTGATTTATGGCTGATATTTATAAAGGCTGAAATTCATCCCTGAGCAGGCATTTATCACATGGCCACCGCACCGTTTAAGCCCTATCTTGGTTTGTAAAAACTGGTTCTAAAGGAACTTTTTCAACTTGAAAAGTCACTTTTTACGTGGTTTTCTGCTTCCTGGTACAAGTAATCCCTACGATCATCATCACCAGTATGGGCATGATCCTCTGGTGGTTTAGCACCAGCACTATCCCTTAGTGCCAGCATGAAACCCATTTAAGTGAATAGGACTCACATTGGGTTTTGGCACCCAGGGCTGGCTTTTCCCATTTCGCTGCCCTAGGCAGAATATTAAAATGATACTCCACCCCCTCAAACGGGGGGCTTACGCTGCCCCCGGAATAATTATTTCTGGTTCCCCCAGACAATGTTCAAGAGGGAACCAAAAGCACTCCTGCCTACAGTGCAAGCCTGCAACAATGAACTGAAATGATCCAGGGGCACACCCTTCTCCAAGCTGGGGGCCTGTGTGCATGGGAGGAAGTAGTCTGGTTCATTTTGCCACCCTAGGCATCTGCTTACTTGGCCTACCCCTTAAGCCAGCCTGCTATTAATTAATTGATTTATTATTATTAAGCATTTATTTAGCGCCAGCAATGTACCCGGCGCTTTACAATTGTTAGAAAGAGACACGGACCCTGCCCTAGAGGGCTTACAATGGGAGAGAGACAAAGGGTGGGGGGAAACAGTGAAAGACACAAGAATACATACATGAACTTGTGAGGTCTCAAGTGCACATGCTTGGTTTAGTTACAAAGGTGTAGTTACTCATTTAATCTTACACAAGATACAATGTTGACAAGTCAGTGGATTGCTCTGCTCCTCAGACTTTTGTTTGTTTTACTTTGCGCATTGGATGCAGTCAGCCATCTCCACTGTAATGCGGTTGATCATGAATACTTTGTGCCCTGTATTCTAGTCTGACAACACAACATTGATGAACTGATCTCAGGAAAGATCTCATTGACGCTCTTCTCCCAGTTCCAAAACAGGGTGTTTATCAGAAATAAGGCAGTAGGCCTAAAACTGAGGAGGCAAGAGGCAGGCACATATACAGAAGGGAAAAGGAGTGTAGTGTGCTTTAGGACGTTTAGTAGTGAAGCTCTGGTGTACTGACTGTCAGTCACTGGAATTGGGGGGGGGGGGGCATTCTAAAAATCATGAGCAGAAAAACCATATGATTTGAAAGAAATAATTCTGCAGTGCTAATTTTTTTTTTTAATTACTATCATACTCAGGTTGCCAGTGTTTCTTTTTAGTGCATAACAATAGGAATGTGAAAATCAGATCATTGTAAGCCTCCCTAGTCATCATCATTTCATTAAGCATTCAAGCTTCAATGTAGCCTGCAAATGCTAGAGTTAAGGTGCTGGCTGTTAGACTGCGTTGTTATTCCCTTAAGCTCTCTTTCCTTTTTTTGGGTGGCTATAAATATGCATGACTTATCCCTGAGATAGGTCTTGAAAGCAAGCATGTAGAAATTAATTAGGTACTATAAGAAATGTTGCAATTGATTCTAAGCAATGAGCACATTAATTATCCATTTTCATTCTGGGAATAGTGCTTGCTAGTTGTTTCTTCAGACATACATCAACATGTGCATTTTCTTTCCCTGCAATCTCAATTTCCCCAAGAAAGCTCCTAATAAAGAAGGAAGATATATATGCCTGTACAAAAGAGTTAGCTACTTTCTTAACCTCTGAATGAAAGAAAACTCAAAGTGGCCTTTTTGATCGCAACCACCCTTGCTGGGTGGAGTGGGCAGGGTTAACAGCCTTTTCTACTATTTGCTTCCTTTTACTGTTTCTTCTAAAATATTTGTATTGACTTTCATCATAATAAATCTCTATAACCAAATTTAATATAGATCAAGAATATGTGATGTACAAAGTAATCAAAGCATGGTAGATGGGTGGTTTTAGACAAGTCCTCAATATGCTGATGACACCCAGCTATAGCTCTCATTTTCATCTGACTCGGGTCCTGCAGTCTCGGTACTTATTCAGTGCCTGGCTGTGGTAAGTGATTGGATGAGGTAGAGTCACCTCAAGCTGAATCCTGACAAGATGGAGGTGATGCTGGTGGGTAAGGATGTGTGCATGGAGGCCCCCATTATTGATGGGGTGTGTCCATCTCTGGTCCCTCAAGTTCAGAGTCTGGGGGTTCTCCTCGACTCGCAGCTCCACCTGGATGCCCAGGTGGCAGCTGTAGCGAGCGGAGCCTTAAGTAAGTTACACCTGGTCCGTCGTCTTCGACCATATACATCAGGCCCCAACCTTGCCACCATCATCCATGCCTTTATCACCTCACGGCTTGACTACTGCAACGCGCTGTACGTGGGGCTACCCCTGATAACAATCCGGAGACTTCAGCTGGTGCAGAATGCGGTGGCCTGCCTCCTGATGGGGACGGGCCACCAGGAGCACATTACACCTGTACTCTGTTCTCTGCACTGGCTGCCGATAGTCTTCTGGGTTTGCTTCAAGGTGTTGGTTTTTTAACCTTTAAAATCCTTTAACCTTTACAGCCTGGGCCCTGTCTATTTGCGAGAATGCCTCACCACCCATGTTCTCAATCGGCCCCTGTGGTCTTCCAGGGGTGCCCTGTTGGAGGTCCTCCAGGTTTCCCAGGGGGACACATTTGAAAGGGCATTCTCAGTGACTGCACTCCAACTCTAGAACTCCTCACAGCAGAGATTTGTAAGGCGATGGGGACGGGGGAGTCGGGGTCATCGACGGCATAAAAGGACCCCACATACTCAAAAACAAGTACCCATAGGGGGCCACGAAGGCAGGAGGGCTGAGGCGCAGGGGCTGGCGCCTGACACAGCGCCCGGAGTTAGAGACTCCCCGCAGGGGAAAGGCGACAAACAGAAACTGACAGCCGTTCCGGAGGCCGACGCAGGGGGCGGGGCCATAGCGCCGCGATGTTCGGCACGGCTGCGGGAACGTGGGAGCGGGGCCAGCCCTACTTAAGAGAGGCAGAAAGAACACAGCGCTGCCGGAGATCAGCAGCTCTGTGAGACTGGCCCCGAGCGAATTGAAGGGAAAGAGAGAGAGCAGTGGCAGAGGAGTGTGTGGAGCGCGACGGTGTGAGTGTGTCGGAGTGAGTGAGCGAGCGAGAGTGGAGAGTGAGCGAGGTGAGTGCAGAGTGCGAGTGGTGTGGGATAGAGTGTAAACCACTTCCCGGTACCTATCTTTGTTTGGGCTCCTACCTACCTGTGACTTCCCTACCTTACCTCCCTGGGTACCCTCCCCCTGTTGCCCTACACCAGGATCACACGTCCCCTTCCCAGAATCCGTTCCAGAGCACTGGGTGCGTGGGGTGTTTGGGGAGTGCAAGGGATCCCGAGAGAGGGGGCCCTACTCGAGGTTGCGTTCCTCCACACCAATGATGATCTGGCCCTACCTCGCTTGAGGTCTTATCGGCCAACCAATATCCTGAGGGGTCGTTTTCCTCGACTGACTCGAGTAAGACCTAGTGACTGGCAAGTGAGAGTGAAGCAGTCCAGGGGTTTTTTGGTGGCATCCGTGGGAAATTCCCATCCTTTCCCTACCCCTCCTAACAAGATTCGACTTTCCTGGGACCTCCCCATATTTTGAAAACAATGCCAGTCCTGGCTTTTTCATCAGGCATTTGGTGAAGGGGATGGGGGACAGAGGGTTTAAGTTGGGTTTTATTTGAGTTTTAATGTCTTTTTTATTGTGGTTTTATATGTTGTTGTACACTGCTCGGAGTTGCTGTACAGCAAGTTGGGCAGTATATAAATGCTGAGATAAATAAATAAAATAAATATGATAGAAGTTTATAAAATCATGAGTTGTGTGGAACATGTTAATAGGGAATGGTTATTTACCCTCTCAAATAGTACTAGGGCTAGAGGACACTCCATTAAACTAACAGGTAGCAGATTTAAAACAAATAAAAGTTTCACTCAACGCACAATTAAGTTGTGGAATGTGTTGCTGGAGGACGTTGTCAAAGCCAGTAGTATAACTGGGTTTAAGAAAGAATTTGACACGTTTCTGGAGAATCGGTTCATTAGCAGCTATTAGCCAGGTAGGTTTGGCGAACATAACCTCTTGCTGTCAGGAGCTGGGAGTGACTTAATGGATTGCCCCATAATGACCTGTTGGGTACACTTTAAGCAACTGCTATTGGCCATTGTTGGAGACAGGATGCTGGGCTCGATGGACCATTGGTCCGACCCTGTATGGCACTTACATTCATTGTGGGACAAAAAGCAGGTCCTGTCCCCTACCACATACCCCCAATGTACTTGCCAGTTAGCCATGCTCTCTTTTGGATATTGTGCATTTGTCATTTTGAATCTGTAAGCAATACACCTACCAGATGCTCTGTGTATGTGTTCATTTCGTATTGTTTAATGTGTTCACAGATGTTTTCCCACTCACCCTTAGACTGTCAGCATCTGTCTGTCTTAAACCCTCATCTTTCCTCTCAGCACACATGCCCATAAAGAACAATTCCATATAAATTAATTACTGTTCTTTGGCTGGCTTCATGGCCGTAAACTGACTTTCTAATTAAACACAAATATCCTTGCCTTAGTATAGGCTCTTCCATTTTGTCTGCCTAATACCAGTTCCCAAAATTAAAAACAAAACAAACCAGCACTCTCACACAATGTTGCCTGCTTACTCCATCTCTTGGATCTGAGTTCCAGTAGCAACTGGCTGCTTCACTGTTTTAGTTCCTTCACATTGGGACACCGTTTTGCGGGGGGAGGGGGTTTCTGTTCTGGCTCACCACTGTGATAGGATTGGGGCCTCTTTGACCCACTCTAGGCTGGCTGTGACTCAGTTTCCCCACTTACAGTACCCACTCAATGAGCTCCCTCCAAAACTGTTCCAGCTTATAAGAGGTTAACTCTGTCACCTTTACCTCAGAGATTCCCAAAGCACAAAAATTAATTGCAAGGTTCATCTGAGTCTCTTAACTCAGAAATTCCCTCCACTGTGTCACTCCAATGTCAGGATCCACACAAGCACAGTAGGCTTACTTAAAAGAATTTTAATTTGTGAATCAGGATTAAAATACAGCGCAAGATTTTGTTGAGTGCAATAAACCAAATACATATAAAGATAACGCAATTCTAACTTACTATGTGAATTCTAAACTAATCTTACCCTATGCGGTTGTATGCTTATTGCTTAAAGTTCAGTTCAGTCTTAAGAGGCTTTTCTTTGCAGCCCTTGATGTTGAGATCTGGGTGCAGGTTCTTACTGGCAGTTGCAGAGTTGGTCAGTTCCAGGATGATTGAATCTCTCTCCTTTGTCTTTTGACCCTTAAATACCTTTCTTAGTTCTTCCAGAGTTTTTCCCCATAGCTTTGGGTCTCATCTTGCACACCTCCCTCATATTGCATGTAGGCCAGGTAGCTCCCATTTGCATTTCTTAATACCATCATTGGGTCTTTTCAAACGTGACACCACCGCTGATGGCAACGCTAATCCCGGTGTAGTCACCAGCGGTGGTGTCACATCTGCTCCCACCCGCCAGATGTTCATCACGGGCGGGAGCAGAGTACACCCCAGACTGTGGCAGCACTAAACCCAGAATGTGTGCTGGGCTCCCTGCTAGTGCATATCCCAGGTTTAGCCCTGCTACAGTCTGGGGACACCTACCCCAGACCGTGGTAGAGCAGGCCATCACATCTGATGGTCCACTCTACCTAACTCTGGCCAGTGGCTGGAGCAGTTCTGGGTGGGTGCCCCAACCTGAGTAGTTCCAGGTGGGCACCCCACCCTCTTCCCAGCCACCGGAATGTTTGTTCAGCAGCCAAGCAGACTCCTGCCCATGGTGAGGGCTCTCACCATGGGCAGGATCAAAGTGTGGTGGCTCATCAAGCCATCGCATTTCTAAATACCCATTGTTGTACTAACTGTCCCAGACAGGATGGCTGGGCTCCTAGTCTTGGTTTTAAATTTATTCTTGTTACAATGTATTCATTCTCATTGCACAGGGTTTTCATACAGTATTTCATCCTGTTTACATTCTTCTCTTAATTCTGAACAGTGACACCAAACATGGCTACAAAATATTAAGATGCAGTGCTCATAGTAAGTAAATATATTTATTGTTGTAGCAAAAAGCTGTAACAATTTTCCGAATACAAGTCCCAACCAGGGGGCGCTCATATATACATGTATGTTTCATGTGTGTTATGTATGTTGTTATGTCACAATATTGTGACTGATCCAAACGCACTCTCTACAGAGATGTTCTCATTACTTGCTAGTGTTTGTCAGGATTTTAGCATATGAGTTGTTAGTGAACTGTTGACTTCACTACTTGCTGTGTTTGTGGCACAAGTATAGTCAACTGTTTTGAAAGTCGGGCATTTAAATTCTTGTTAAGTTATGTTAAATAAGTGAAAATCCAAAGATCCCAGATGGGATTTACAGAATGCATCAGCATGGAATTTGACAGAAGATGGCATTTTTTGAAGTGTCATCTTTGTATTTAACTAAGACATTATTTTTTTCACAGCTAGTTCTACTCATGCACCATGGATTCTCGGCTTTTTCCCTTCATGCTATAGACTAGGGGTGGGGAAGGTTTTCCCTTCCAGGGCCACTTTGACAAATTAGTACAAGCTCTGAAGGCTGCATAGAAGTTGAGGACAAGGGTACATAAGAGGTGTGCTGAGGAAGAGGAGGGTCATGGAACAGTGCCATTAATCTGTCTGCTGTTCTTGTGTGCATGATCTCACTCTGCTCCCTTGCCCTGAACCCAGTCTTTTAATGCTTGGGGACTAGAACTGGATCCAGGGGCCAGATAACAGGAGCTGGAAAGGAGCCACATAAAACACTAGCCATGGGTCGCATTTATTATTATTATTATTATTAACAAACATTTATATAGCGCCAGCAGTGTACATGGCACTTTACAAAATAATAAAATAGACACGGTCCCTGCCCCTAGGGCTTACAGTCTGAGAGATAGGAGCTGGGGGAGAGACTTAGGAAGGGGAACAGAGGGAGAGACAAGGGGTCTAACATTCATGAAGATGCGAGGTCTCAAGTGCACGTACTTGGCTTGGTTACGATGAGAATGACAGCAGGCAG
>QEPC01010294.1:1956937-1984741 GCA_003113815.1 Sphenodon punctatus | reverse complement strand
AGAGAGATAGAGTTGAGTGTCATCAGCATAGAGGTGGTATTGGAAGCCATGGGAGGCAATGAGTTTGCCTAAGGATGAGGTATAGATCGAGAAGAGGAGAGGGCCAAGAACAGAGCCTTGAGGAACACCAACTGAGAGGGGGAAAGAGGAGGAGATGGAGTTGGAGAGAGACACATTAAAGGAGCGGTCAGAGAGCCCCCAGGTCTGAGGTTCCCCATCCCTGCTGTTGACTCACACACACCATAGAAGATGGGAGATGAGGCACCAAGTTAATGGATGTACGTAGTGCCACACTTCTTCTTACTAGCTTCCAAAGCCTACCAGAGAGGCTACAACTGGTGGGGTAATACGATCAAGTTGTAAAACTGATTTATTGCCCATTGGATATTTAAAACTTCAAACTCAGCTGGTCAAGCTACCTATTCAATCTTTCAGTATGCATAACAATAGCTGAATCCTTACAACGTGTGCCCCATGAAATCTAACATTTTGCACCCCACTCACCAGTTTTTACTTCAATAAGCATAGTTGCTGTTGCCCTTTAAAAACTCTTCTGCCAAATACTTTCACACATTGGTGGAAAAAATAGGAAGTAAAAATCCCACCCATCCTTTTCTCTGCTGTTTTATTTATTTTCCATGAGAGATTAATGAGCTTCCTGAAACAGAGCCAGATTCTCTCACAAGTTGTTCAGATAGGTTAATATTTATTTCCTTTTCAGAGGGCAGTCCACATGTCTATGTTGTTTTAAATCAGTTAAGGGTGTAAAGTACATCACATCTCTTTGCAATCTAAGCTTTCCAAAAACTTATATAGTTTTGCTTCTATAGGGCCTGGTACTGTGTGTTGAGCCAATGGCTAAGAGAGTGTGCTGTGGAGCTGATTGAATGCTGATACAAATGCTCCATTTAATTTCAGTGAAATGATTTATCTCGACAGCAAAATGCTTTGTAATTTATGTAAATGCCTCCCCAAGGAATTTCTTTGATTTAGAACGAGTCTCATGAGGCAGGCTCAGTCTCAAGATCTTTGGCTCAACTGTTCATGAAGAACCTTTGGAATACAAAAGGAGAGCTGTACTCAGGGCTCCATGTGCAAGACTGGTTTGGAAACTTATGCACAAGACTTGGTTCTATGAGCACAAACAGATGAGCACTTCACTCTGTTATTCAGGCCAGTCACTCTCGCAGTGTCATCTCAGCATATCAGTTACAGCCTCCTTTCTATCTTGCTTCAGCCAGGTTTGTGATCGATACAGAAAGCACATAACTTAGAAACTGCTACTGGGTCAGACCAATAGTCTAGTGCAACCCAGCCACACCCGACGGGACCCAAGTAGTCTGGTCAGGCCTGGTCTGGGTGTGCTCTCTGCCCACGCCCTTGGGTTCAGGCTGGACCAAGCTCACCAGATACAGGAGGGTCTGCCTGTAGCAAGTGGTGGCTTCCATGGAGTAAGTCCCTGCAGAACAGACTCCTGGGTGGTTCACACTCTCAGGGAATTAACTCTCCACTTGTTTAGCATATGGTTAACTCAGTCTTTATTAAGAGTACTTAACACAGTCCGAGATACATCTGTGCTGCCGGCTCAGTCGCCTCTACCCTGCAGCCCTGGTTCAGTGTCTCCAGCATAAAGATGTACACAAACCTCCCAAAAGTCCATACAGCCAGGCTCACTGGCCCCTGGTTCATAGGAGGTTCTCCCAGGCAATGAGCTCACCCAGTACCTGGGCGTTCAGTCTCTGTCTCTAGCTCCTCCAGACTTCCAGGTCTCTGGAGAGCTTAGAATGGCAGCTGTTTCATCCAGGCTCCTCTAGCCCCAATCCCTGGATCCAGGCTGCCTCCAACAGAGCTTCAGTAGCGCTCAGTTCCCCTGCTCAAAGCCTCCAGGAGGATGTTGCCTCTTCAGCTCCGGGCAAGAGACTGCAGCCCTAAACCCCAGCTTGCAGCCTTTTAGAGTGGCGTGGCCCAGTCCCTTGGCTAAGTTGGCTTCCAGTTCTTTGTTTCTCAGCCCCACTGAGGCTGATCCCTCACCATGGGCTGGCTTCCCCCAGACCCATGCACACAGCCCCTTGGCTGGTACCCTCACCGCCCCCCCCCCTCTTAAAGGGGCAGCAGTCCTAGAGGACTGCTTCCTGCTACAGTGCCCCTACCAAGTGCTGAGATATCATGGTACTTTATATCTGCAGGACCATGTTGAAAAGGGACGGGGAAATGCTTCAGCCTTGCACCTTACAAAGGGTTGTGATGTCACAACACTATGACACCTAGTCACATCTCATCTGGCTGCATTGGGCCCAATGCAGTTGGGGTCAGTCCCAAACCAGACCCAAATTTCTGGTCTGAGCAGAAGGTTATCATGGTCCAACTAGCCCTGTACCCTGCCTCTGATAGTGGCCAGTACTGGATACTTTGAAGGAAGTGTATACGAAACCACAGAACAGCTGTGGAGAACTGCATTCCCTACCTACTTCTGGAAGTCAGAGGTTTGAGACACTCCAAGCATGGCATTAATCATCTTACTTCATTAGCTGTTGATGGTCGTATCCTTTCTGAATTTGTCTAAACAATTTTATTTAATTAATTTATTTAAGATATTTGATATCCCGCCCCTCCTGCCTCAGCCAGTTGAAGATGGCTAACAGTATTAAAACATCATCAAACAGCATAAAACCACACCTAACTCCTTACCCATCCCCCTCTCCAAATGCCTGGCAGAACAATAAATCTTACATAGCCACCAGAAGGTGCGTAGATCCGAGCAGAGGCGGGCCACTGCCAAGAGGAAGTTCCACAACAACAGTGCAGCCACCGAGAATGCCCTCCTCAAGGTAGCCATCCACCAACTGTGGAACTTCAAGGAGAGTGTTAGCCTTTGCAGTACCTTGTGGCAATGAGTTCCACAGGTTAATCGTGTGTTGTGTCAAAGGTTTAAGCCTGATGCTTGTTAATACAAGAATTCAAGGTGGGTGTAAGGTCCCTAGCCTTGAACTCCCAGACTCTGAGTTGCCAGAGTGCCAACACCACCACCCACGTCTATTCTCTTGCCCAGCCTTTCCTCCCAGCCCTTGTCTTGAGCCTACCTCTCCTCCTGTCCATCTTTCCTGTTGCCCTGCCTCCCAGCAGTACAGGCAGCTGGGTGAAACAACTCCGTTCTTCACTATTCCTGTGATGCTGGTGCTTTTCCCCCTAGCTCTCCTGACTGACTCCCAGTCCTTGGCTCTGCTCTGACCCTGGCTCCCTGATTCCTTGCTCCCTCCCTCTCTTCTTCCTGACCTCTTGGTTCCCAGTGTCCTGCCTCCCTCTGTTCCCTTGTGCCTCCTGGATCCTTGTCTTTTGGTTCCTTGCTCTGATTTCCAATTCCTTGGCTCCTGATTTCTCAGCTCTGACTACCCTTTTGTTCCCCTCAGCTCTGACCTGCTCCTTGTTTTCCCACTGTCCTAGTAACAGCTCCTTTGTAGTCCTGGTCTTGCTCCCCTCTGATGCAATCCTCCTCTGTGTTCTCCCCTCTGCATCCTTGACCTCTGTGATGAGCTTGTTCTTCCATAGCTTGATGAGCTTCACTCTTCCTGAGCTTATAAAGCTGCTGAGAGGTCCCTCTTTCCCTGCCTTCCTACCACTCTATCTCTAGCCCTGTCTTGACTCTTCTCTAGCCCCTCCAGGCTCAGCCACCTTCCCGGGTCTGACGCCTCTCATAACAGAAGGCCCAATGTAATTATGAGGGGAAATTCCTTATATTTATACACACCATTCATGATTTTATATACCTTTTTATGGTGGAGTAGCAACAGTCCAAACCTGCGGGCAGGGGAAGCACCACCACACTTAACCCCCAAATGTCATTGTCACAGAGAGTAAGGTACGAAGGGGTTAAAGTCGTTGACATGGACTACAGGGCTCTGGCCCTTTAAGAGTTCAGCTACCTGGCTATAAAGCCTCATAGAAAACCTCCATAATGAGAGGGGTGAGAGGAGCAGTGGCTCCTGAATGGTGCTAAGAGAAGAGCACTTGGGACAAGGCTGGAAGAAGCCAAGCTCCTACGCAGTTGCAGATACTGCCTTACTTGGATCAGGGGACCTGCTGAATTCTACATACAGACCTGGAGAGAAGCCTGTATTAAAGAAGCAACCATAAGGGTATTTTTTAAAAAAGCTTTTAATATGAAAGTCATTCTGTGCCCCTGATTAAAGGTATAACTTTTCTCCAAACTTTGTAGGGGAGGCTAGGGGAAGAGTCCCACTGTCCATGGTCTGACTACTCCATGTTGGGAAAAGAGAAGCTCTGCATCCTTCCCCTATTGCAGGGAGAAGCCTGTAGGGAAATAGCAGCTTCCTTTCTGGACTGCCCAGCTGCTGCTCAGCATGCATGACTGGGCAGCCAAGTTACTGAAAACTTAGTGTCAAATGGGGCTATTGTTGTCCTTCATGCCCCAGCTTTGTGGGGGATGAGTCCCCCCAGGATAAATTACACCCATTCCCCAGCTAATTTTTGTTGCTCTTCTCTGCACTTTTTCTATTTAACTCTTCAGCTATTGTGTATATTTGGAGATGGGGCAACCAGAAGTGCACACTGCGCAGCAAGGTACAGGGATATGGGCAAGGCCCTTTTCAGAAGCTGAAACTGAAGGGTTAAATGAGATGCTAATGGACCCAGCCCAATGCCTAAAGAAGCCATCTGAGCTAGTCCCAGGAAGAGGTCCAAGGAAGAACTGCAGAAATGAGTGAGAAAGGAGCTCTTTCCACAGGGTGAGCCTGCCAGCAGCCTGGGGCAGTCTCTGAGGAAACCTGGCTTCAGGGAGAAACATGCCTGGCCAGAGGCTTTGTTGTGGAATGGCAAGAGCCAGCGCGTTGTAGCCTGGCTATGGACAGAGTAAAGGAGACTGGATAGGTGGAGGATGAAGTAATGTGTGAAATAAAGAGCACACTGGAGCTGATTCCCGTGTGGGTCAGTGTGATGGAGGAGAGTGATGGCTGCAGAGAAGGTGCATCCCCAGAGTAATTGAAGGGCTTGGGCATGGCAGAGTCTCAGCCCAGAGTGAAAAAGACTGATGTAGATTCAGTGTAAGGAGAAGCTTGGAGGAGATGGGATGGGAGCTGAGGCAAGGCTCTGTCTCCTGGCTGCAGGAGGGATTGTACTTGACTTGGGAGAAGAGAATACTAGTATATTGAGCACAAAGACTGTATAAAGGCGATGGAACACTGCGATGTAAATGAAGAACACTGAGCAACTGAATTCCCTGTGGACTGTGATAGTTGGGGCAAAATCCTGCCAGTACTCATGCTGGTTCCTTCGTACTGGATCTGGACAACAACACATGCCCCTTGGGACCCTACCCTGCTTACACACTGTATTCAAGGTGTGGATGGATTTGTAGAGCTGCCATGATTATTTTCTTTCTTCCCTAGTATATCCTAACCCATAGATCTGCTTTCCCCGTACATTTATACTGAAATTGCTCTTGTAAAAGGAAGTACTGGGACCGTGACTCACCATTTCCATTGCTGTGACTTGGGAGTTACTCTGTGTAATTCAGTGGTGTTGGTGTCAGCAAGAGGTGAATCAGCCAATGTGCTTGCAGAACTTAAGCCACTTTTACACGGATGCCACCCACCCACGAACACCGGGAAACACCCATCGGATGGCTGGGAGAGCGTCCCTGTAAAAAAGCACGAGTGTGTGGGTGGGTGTGCCCAGCCCACCTGCCAACACCCACAGAGCAGCCAGGAGGGAGCTGGCACCCTCTGTGGGTGGAGATGGGTGTTCAACACCCGAGCGTCCGTGAAAAACCAAAAACACCCACACCCACGCGGATGGGACCAGTGGGACCGCAGTGCACCAATGCAAAGGGTCACGCACGTGCCCCCACGCAGACACGCCCACCGGGGGTGACACCGGACATCTGTCCAAGAGCCCGTAAGGAGGGTGGAAACATGACACGCGTGCGCGGGCTCCCATGATGGCCACGAGGAAAGCCCTTGACAAGACCAAGGGAGCCACCACTGCCTCACACGTGGGATGGGGCCAGGTGAGATGGGGGACCCAGGAGTGTCCAGGGGGGCACAGCTAACCACAGCACACGCCTCCCGGCACAGGGAGGAAAGCACACAGCGGCTGCAGCACCAACCGCTGAACCCCAGCTCAGCACAGCCACAGGGCATGGCCAAAGGAGCAGCAGTGACAGCAAGGTGAGAGCGAGAGAATCCCCCCAAACCAGGGACGGGAGGGCCATGCTCCAGCCCCGGCACCGCAGCCGAGGGAACACAGGGCAGGTGGAAGCTGGCTAACCTGTGTCCCTGTCCCCCCAGGACAGCACCCAGACAATGGAGCACCGCACCACCGGGGAGCTGGCTGAGGAGGGCCCCCCAGACAGCCAGGTGAGCAGAAGGTCACCCCAGGTGGGAAGGGGGCGCGGGACCTCATGGGGGCGCAGAGGGGGGCAGCGGGACCGTGAGTAACCCCAATGCAATACCCTCAACAGGATACAACCATCTCCACAGCTACCACAGCCACCGGGCGGACCCCATGCCACCAAGTCAGAGGGCCCCTCACACGCGGGTCTCAAAAGGGGGAGCCCTGGTCCAGGCAGGAAACGAGAGACTTCATACACGTGTGGGGGTCCAAAAGGGTCCAGCACGACTTGGTGCGCAGCTACAAGACCAGGCAGGTCTATGAAGCCATCGCCCAGAAGATGTAGCAGTAGGGGTACAATAGGGACATCATGCAGTGCATGCAGCAGGCAAAGGACTTGAGGTCCGGATATAAACATCAAGGACAACAATCTTAAGTCCGGCTGTGTCATGCGCACAGCCGAGTTCCAGGAGGAACAGGACAAGTTCCTCTGCATGAACGGGGACATTGTAGCCTCCCGCACACACGGCAGCACTTTCACCAGGGGCCGATGGAGGGCCACCACACAACCTCCCCTGCTGGACCCCCCCCCGGAGCAGGGGGGGTGCTGCCCCCAGCGAGGCCAGTCAGGAAGCAGGAGGCCAGAGCCCTGTCTCACAGGGGGAGGAGGTGCCCCAGGGATCCAACCACAGTACCACCACCCTCCGTGTGCGCCCACAAAACCCACAGGCCACCTGGCCACAGGGAAAAAGGGTACTCGCAGAGCAAGCAGAGACCTGGGATGGCCCCCAGGAGGTGGAGGAACAGGATCCAGGTATGACCGGCCCAGCGGGTCCGCAGGGGGGAGGCTGGGCAGAGTCGCAGTGACCTGGGCCGGGGCCTGGTTGCTGGTACACACTAACGGGTCCCCGTTCCCATTGCAGCCTAAGGTAGCCTGGAGGTGCACGAGGTGGAGGCTGCGGAGGAGGAGGTGGACGAGGTAGGGCCGGCTGCGCCCCCACTACCTGGTGAGGTGCACTGCCATGGTAGGTCACACCATCCAAGGGGCCACGGGGGGCACGGCGTGGAGGTGGGCGGTGGCACCGGGTGAGGAGGGAGGCCCCCAGGACCACCCGCCCCCACCAACCTATGCCTACAGGGGTTGGGGTGGAGGGGGCAGGTGGGAGGGGCGGCAGGCCCCACAGTGGGTCCCACGTAACACAGCACAGCCACAGGTCCTACCAGCAGTGAGCCCTGGCCAGGGGGTGACCCCACAAGAGGGCGGGGCTGGGGGTCCCACAGGGGAGGGAAAAGGTGGAGCACCAACAACACGGGGGCCACCCCCCGTGACACCCTGGGAACCACGGTAGGGGGCAGCGGTGCGCACTGGCTGGCCATACTAACATGGGATGCAACCTCATTCACAGAACAACGACCCGCTCGTGTGAGGGGTACAGCTGCCAGCAGCGTGGAGAGGAATCAGGAGATGCGAGCCAGGAACCAGCAGCAGAGGGAGGACCTGCTGGGCAGGGAGCTGCTCGAGGAATCAAGACCGTTAGCCGAGACGCGCTCTCAGGAGCTCGCGCTCACCAGGGAGCTCCTAAGAGCAGAGGGGGAACCGGGAGATCCTAGTGGCCATGATTTTTCCTTTGATTTCAGGTTTAATTTATATCCCACACTCTCCTGCCAAGCGGCTTGAGGTGGCTCACAACATATAAAAAAACAATCAATCATCAAAAATCAATACAACCCATAAACAACCCCCCTCCCTCAATATTACAATACATCGTTTGCATTGTATATAACATCTATCAACATTATCTCCCTTTCCCCACCCTTCTGCCACCAGGCGGGGAAACCACCCTCCACCCCTCCTCCTGCTCTCACCAGGGGGAGGGGCAGCTCCTACCTTACATAATATACCATACAATTCATAACATCTCAAAATTCTTGAGAGAACCTTTACAATAATACAGCACACAACAAATATTCCCTCTCTCATTTCCTTAATACCATTTACAATATCTTAGCAAAGAAAAACCTTTTCAGTAATGCAGCATACAACAAATATTCCCTCTTTATAACAGTTTATTTAACTCTAAACAGCAACACGAACAAAACACCGTAGAAACACAAAGGCCACAGACAGAGGATTGGTAGCCGACCTACACCATGGTGGCCACCCACTGGTGCAGGTGCCCCCTCCCTGCACTTTGGCCAACCATGGTTCCCACAGCAGCATTCCTTCCCGGCCCTGGTCCATGGTGTCCCCCTCCGCCACGTAGGTCCACATGAGTTGCTGTGGGGCCGCCCTTCCAGCCTGCCCCCCTCCTGGTCCTCCCCCCGCTGCAACCCGACCCCTCCACCAGGAAGCGACGCCCCCCCACCCCAGGACCCAGCACCCCAGGATGACCAACCGCCCCTGGCTGCTGCTCCACCCCCTCTGGTAAGGCCGCAGCACCCCTGCCCCCTGGGGGGGGGCGCAACCCCAGGGGGGGCGGCGGGGATGAGGGGGAACAGAAAAAGGCAATATCCCAGAAGGGAATGAAAGGAACCACCCACAACCATCAAAAGCAAAACACTGGAAGTGGAACAACCGTAAATGATCAAAGCACTTGTACAAACACAACAAGTTTGTATCAGAACATACTTCTTCTGATACAAAATTGTTGTGTTCCTACAAGTGCTTTGTTCATGTACAGTTATTCCACGTCTAGTGTTTACCATTTGCGGGGATGAGGGGGCTCACAGGGCGCTCCTGGGACAACCAGTGTGCCGGGCCCTGGCGTTGGACGGAGTCAAGTGCACATGTGGAATGCTCACCCCATGCTTGTTGTTCCTCACAGGGACCTGCACCAGAGGCCGCTGTGAAGCAGGCAGTGGATGATAGGGAGCCCGGGCCATCTGGTTAGCGATTGCTGCGCTCAGCGGCAGCAAGGACTCGCCGGGCTGCGAGCCCCGGTAGTGCAGCCAAGCGGGGACGAGGGCACCCTAGACCCCCCCCATCCCATTGTACAGTTTCCCCTCAAATAAAAATGCTGCACATGTACCTCCGTATCGCTTCATCTGTCCCGGGACCAGTGGCCGGGGGTGGGGGCCTAGCAGGGGGGCACCGGCAGGGTGAGGGTGCAGTACACTGCCGGCCCAGCCGAAGGGACTGGGGGGCTGCCCACCAAGGCTGCAGGCAGTAGTGGTGTATGGAACAAGTGCACCACGCTCCTGTACAAATCAGGGGTGGCCAGCCACCACG
Source organism: Sphenodon punctatus (assembly GCA_003113815.1). Lineage (NCBI taxonomy): Eukaryota > Metazoa > Chordata > Lepidosauria > Sphenodontia > Sphenodontidae > Sphenodon > Sphenodon punctatus. Next base: position 1,975,167 of record QEPC01010294.1, on the reverse strand, counting down.
GCCACTTGCATCCCTGGTAGCAGTGGGTAGCGCATGTTGGTCTCCCGCCTCCGTAGATGGGGGTTCAGGAGCTCACCTGACCTGGTCAGGAGGGAGCAGTTCATCCAGAAGTGGTCCATCCATTCCTCATCCGTCCAGGTGGCCAGCATGTTCTCCCACCAGTCGTCGGTGCGGGAATGGGTCCAGTGCTGTCGCAGGGTCGGAAGGGTCACGTGGCGCCCGTACACATTCAGGGGCCACTGGGCCAGGATGAGCCGGGTGTGCTGGGACACCACAGTGCCTAACATGGCATGGCGATGAGCAGCTGTCCGCCACGCCCATTGCACCGTTGCCGCCCTCCTCAGGTTCGCTGCCCTCTGATGCCGTTCCCCCTGCAGGAAGTAGCTGTGCCCTGGCAGGAGGAGCTAGGCCATCTGCTGGAGCACCATGCATAGCAGCGTGAATGAAGCACCCAGGATGCTCAACAGCACATCCGTGGGCTGAGGGGACTCGTCCTCCGGCAGCATGGTTTCATGGATCCCCACTCCCAGGAACCTCCCAATGGCAATGGTGTGGCAACACCTCAATGTGGGCCCCATTCCTCTGGGTGCACGCTACCAACCCGCCTTGCCCTGCACCGCTGCAACTGGCCCCTGCTGTACCTGGTGGCGGCCACCTGTGCCCAGGCCTCTCAGCACACCACTGTGTGGCCCGTGCCCCCATCCCCCACACCCCCAATATTCCTGATCCACCTCTGTGTCCTCCCTGTCTGTGTTCCTGTGCTCAGTGCACTGCTCAACCCCATGCACCTGACTCTACACACCACGCCAGACCACCTGCATCCATCGCTTATGTACTGTGTAGCCCCGTGTTAGCTGGTCACCGATTGGTGTTGGACCAGGGTTGTGGTGAGCGCTGTCACCGGGTCCCCAGCCCGGCGGATCATCCCTCAGCGTGCGCCGCCCGCCTGCCCACGGGGGGGATGGGACCTCAGGGGACCTGACTTGTCCATGGGCACTGGGCCCCACCCTGGTGCCCATGGGCTGGCCCCGTGCACCCCAGGGTACCGCTGCATCTGCCCCTCCTCAACATCCGTTCCTGCCATGGGCTGCCTTAGCATGCTGCAGCTGTGATCGGTGGGGATACGGTGCTTAGCTTGGCTGCTCGGACTGGCGCTCTGCCCAGCTGTGGCCTCGCTCATCTGTCATCACCTGTGCTGGATCCCATCAGTCCGGTGTGTGGGTTGTGGAGTCCCGGTCCCAGCAGGTCAGCCTATCTCAGGCATGCAAGGTCGCTCATGGGCGCGGGGAGCAGCTCTCCCCGTGCTCATCCCAGTCACTGCAGCCCTCCGTCTCATGTCTGTTGCTTCTCTGGAGCGGGCCTCACTGCTCTCATAGCTGGCCATTGTGTGGGGCCCTCAGGCGGAGCTGGGGATGGGGAGGGGTGGCCGCCCTGTGCGGACATGCTGTTGGGGACCCTATGGCAGAGCCCTGATGTACAGCTGTTGGTGGGCAACCCCCTGTTGGTGGCAGATGGCTTCCGGCGCCTGTCACAGTACACGTGGACGATGGGACATCAGGTTGGGGCCCCAGCTTGCCAGAGGCGTGCCCTGGAGCTTGGCTTCACCTTCCTGTGGCAACTGCCATGGGGGCACTTACCCGCCGTTGTCATGCCGTGGACCACTGAGGAGATCACGGCTGTTCGCCTGGTGGTGGCGTGACCCGAGTAGGGGCTTGCTTTGCTGTCCGGGGGTCCCCCCATTGCTGAAGACTACACCGGCGCCCTCCTGCATCCCTGTGGCATCCCGCGAGTGGCCTCGGACTTGCGGGTCCTTCTTTGGGACTTGAACTTGCTGCCCCCCGATGTTGGTGGACCCCTCCTGACTTGGACTCCTACCACTGCTGAGCTTGCCACCCTTCGATCGGTGAGGAACCTACTAGCTTGTGAGGGCTGTGGCCGCCACTGCCAATCACCTCCTGCCCAGCTTCCTGGTTGATGCTCATATGCGTTCCCGGGGTTCCACAGGGGCCTGTTTGCCTGGGAGGGCCTTGCGCAGGGGCCTCCAATCCAGGAGCACCTACCAGACCATTCCTGAGCTGTGCCTCCCTGCCACCCGCTCCCTGCCACCCTGATGGCTGTGACTGTCCACTGCCTGCCCCCCCCCGTGCCGATTCACAGCTGCTGCGCTGTCATCTTCATCCCTGTTGCTGACTACCTCAGCCACCTGACCCCGTCGCCTCCTCTGTGTGCCCACGGCTCCATCCCGCAGGGGTTTCTGTTGTGCCCTGGCCCTCCTGCTGGGAGTGTACCTGTGCCCTGGTGTTTGGCTACCTGTGCCCGCCCATGGGTCCGCGTGCACCCCATCCCCTGCCCGTCTTGGGGGGGGACCCCATTCCTATTAAAGTATGTTTCTTTGATGTTCTTTCCTGCCTTGCTTCTGTGCCAGTGGTGCCCCTGGGGCGCCCCTCCCCTGATGGCCTCCCTGCCCCGGTCTGTGTGGTTGTGTGCTGGGGGTGTACCCGTGGTCACTGTGACTGTGTGGTGCTACCCGGTTGTGTGTTGTGTGTACCCTGGGGGCTCCCCCATTTGGCCCGTACCCCTGCCTATGTACTGGTGGGGGTAGTGGCGGTGGGTGCCCTGCTGGGCCACCCCCGGGGCTTCCCTGTCGGTTGGTGCAACCCTGCCCCACCCCTCCCCTCCCCAGTGCTGTTGCCCTCTGTTGCTGCACTCCATATGCGCTTGTGGTGATGGATGGGCGGCAGCAGCAGCAGGCGTGTCGGGCAGCTGAGCATGAGTTGGGGGTTGGTGGGCCCCTGGGGTGTGCCCATCCGGTCCCCCTTCCTGCAGGGGTGCGGGGTGCTGTACTAGGTGACCACTGGACACGAGTGGGGTGTGTTCACTGTGTTGTTGGTGCCCCCTGCCCTTCCGTGGGCCATTGGTTCACCCAATCCCCATCTCCCTGTCCCCTCTCCCCTGCAGCTACTGTGGTCATGTTCTTGGCCATCCTGCAGCTGGCAGGGATGTTCCGGCAGCCGGAGCAGGTGGCCTGGGACCTGCGAGCGACCGGCCGGCTCTAAGATGCCATTCGTGAGTGTGCTGCTTGGTTGCTGGACCCTGTCCCTGTGTGTCTCTGTGGGGGTGCGGTTCCATGGGGCCCGCTGCTGGTTCTAATGGCGTTCCCCTCTCCCTCTGTCCCTTCCAGTGCAGGCAATGATCGCAGCGCGGGAGCAGCGGAAGGTGGTGGACCTCCTCCTGCACGTCCTGGAGCGGCTGCACAGGCTGGACCACGCACAGGTGGATTGCTGGCGCCGGATGCGGGGTTGCTGGCCCTGTTGACCGGGGGCTGCCCCACCCCTGCAGCTGGGGCGGACTGTGCTCCCCTTTGTTTCTGTTTTCCCAGTCACCTGCTCCTCCTATTGTCCCGTTTGTTTATTAAAGATGTTAGTGTTTCTTCCCCAGTTGTATGTGTCCTGCTTTCCTGTGCCCCCGTACGGGTGCCTGTGGGGGGTGCTGGGCAGTTTCCTGGGTGGTGCGCCTGCTTCTCCCCCCTCCGCGGTTTGTGGTCCTATCCCCGTGTGCTTGTGTTGCCTGCTGTGTGTGGGGTGCTTGGCTGGGGGGGCGCTCTGTGGCACCGGACTGTCTGGCCGCTGTGCCGTGGCTGGGAGGGGATGGCTGCTGTGTAGTTGCTGTCATCCCTGCTCCCTCCTACCCCGCCCACGTGGGTTCTGGAAGCTCGGGGGCGGAGCTGCATTGCACAGCTTCATTTGCCCTCAGTCGGCCAAGTTGTGCCATTGCTGCGCCGGGCAGGGCTTCCCCGGCGTTCCCGGTCCTGGCTGTCCATGAACTTCCACGGGTGTTTTCTGGGTGCTTCCCGGGGTGGGTGTTTGGCCTCTGGGTGTTTGCTGGCCCCTCCCCTTTCTGTCCCCCCCCCCCGTGGCGCTGTCCATGTACCCATCTCCCTGNCCCCACCCCCCGTGGCGCTGTCCATGTACCCATCTCCCTGCTCCGTGCCACCAGATGTTCGCTGGGTGTGCTCACCCATCCATCCACACCCATCTCCACCCATCGGCGCTGCTGCGGCGTCCGTGTACAAAAGGCCTTAATTAGAATCCAGTCACACTTTCAAACAAAATATGACAGTTATTTCCCTCTCACTAACCAGTACCTGAGTTCATCCCCACCCCCCCAAAAAATAAACAACAAGCCAATAATCCAGCAGGGGATGCAGAAAAGTGCAGTCTGTTCTGATATAGGCATTTCATGTTGGCTCTTGCAGCAGAATGCTGTCTTTGGCAGCTAAAGGAGGCATTTGAGGGCTGGCTCCAGCTTTGGTTCATATGCAAACATATTTGCAATTTAAAAAAAATAAATCTGTAAATTTTTGTGTAAAAAAACAAACATGCTGTAACACACCTGATTGCTATTTATGAGTCTGTTGGTAAGATCTCACAGGCTGTGCTCCCACCATCATCACTAAAGAGATGAAGAAAAAAGAATGCCTGCAATGTTGGCATTCAGCTGTCAGGTTGTATAGGTAGTATCCCATTTGCAGCATGCAGCTAGAAAAAGGATCTTCATAGGAGATGGCTGCAGGCTGTGACTGTATTACTGACTAAAATAACAAATCCTCATGGAAATGTAACGAGTCATTTGTATGCCCTGACTTACCCAGAGCTTTGTATTTTAAGGATGAACCCAAAACATGATTGCTGAATAGTTTGCTGTTACTACATTGGGTGTCCTTAGATGGCCAGATGTAGGGTGCAGCCCCGGAGCAGCTCCGGGGCAGGCTGCCTCCACATCCGTGTCCATCTCACCTGGGTCAGCTTCAGGTGGACCCAGGGAGTTCCCTGGCCCACAGTCATCCAGCACAGTGCCCCCTCCCTCGCACCATAGAGTTGCAGGTGATTGCCGAACACTCTAGGCTGGCGATGTTGCCCAGGACAACAGCCAGCTGAAAGCATAGCTGCAGCATAGGTCTGCTCATCAGATGAATAGCAGCTCTGCTTCAAGCTGCTGCCCTGGGTTTGGTCATCCCATTCTGCCAGTGGTGCTCCAGAGCACCCCGGAACTACCCCTCACCTATATCTGTGGGGGCCACCTTTAGAAGTGAGGTGGGCTGGCACAGCCAGCACTTGGGTAGCCCATCTGTCTAAAAAACACACATTGTGTTACCTTATTTGTTTGTTTTTAAAACTTGGCAGATCTACAAAGTGAAACAGCTATCGTTTCTTCTTCCCCCCCATCCCCACCCCTTTTCTCCAGAATTTGTCAAAATTACATTTGCAATTGCCAAACTCCATTCCCCCCACCCAAACCCCCTCCCACAACAGACGTGATGCGGTGAACATATGGACAGTCTGGTAAGTATATTTTTTTGTAAATTATTTTCCTGTTATAGCAAATACTCAAACAGGTAGGAACACTGATCCTCTGTTCTGTCCATGGCTTGCATGATGTCCATTCATGGAAACCACTTCACATTTAAGTCTTCAGTCTTGTCATGTAATGTCACTGACATCTTCTCCATGGAGTACCACAAGTTGTTCAACCAATGACCCATATTTGGTTCTGTGTCCACCATCTAACCTCGTAAAATTATCTTAATTACAACCAGCATCAGCAAGACACAGGTGGGTCTATAATGTTTTATTAAATCTGTTTGGGGGGGGGGGGGGGAGGGAAGTTCCCAGCAGAGCTATTTCTGGTCTAAAGACGATGGTAATTCTTGTAATTTTTTGCATTGTGGTCCACACCGTAGTCCAAAAGGGTTTTATTCTATCACAGTCCCACCAAACTTGTCTGTACGCTGCTGGCATTCCACAATCTTTCCAATGAAGTCTCTCCTCCATCATTTTACTTAGTCTTTTGGGTTCCAAATAGTAAAACATTATAAGCGTCACCAGTGGTTCCTTCAGTTCCATGGGGGGTGTACAACTACACATATGTTCAACTATCTCTGCTTTTTGTTTTTCCTCAGTTACCTGAGATAGTGTTCTCCTATTTAGTTAAATAAGGTGGGGTTTTTTTTATTCTACTCTAATTTAAGCTCTTTATATATTCTGGCTATAAGTCCCATATTTGAGGTTATTTCAGACAGAATAGGCTCAATTTCCTTTTTTGGTCTAGTAAAGTGAGGTATCCAGTCTTTTTATCAAATGTACTTTTGATCTGCAAGTACTGCAGCATATCTGTGGGTGTTTTCAGACATGACACTAACCCCAGTTTAACCACACTTGAACATTTCTTATGCATGTTGCAGGGCTGCATAGGGCACCAATACAGCCCTGCAATATGCATAAGAAATGTTCACGTGTGGTTAAACTGGGGTTAGCGTCATGTCTGAAAACAGCCTAGGTTAGTCTGTAGGATTGTTTGAATGTCCTGCAATGACATGAATGAATCACCCCGGAATAGGTGCAAGACTCTGGTGATACCCTTATTTTTCATTGTTTTCTCAGTTTTGATGCTTTGCCTCCCTTTGTCATGGTCAGGTTGTTGATTGGTGATACAGGTGAGGCATTTTTAATAATTGGGCTTTTTTTCATCTAGATGTCCAGGATCGTAAGACTCGTAGGGCAAAGGGATGCTGGTTCCACTCCCTTTTATTATAGGTGCCTTTATCCAAGAGTATATTCTCAAATTTCTCCATCTGAAGTAGCGTTTTCTCAATATGTGACCAGTTGGGTCCTGTAGGTGGGTTGCACCATGTATTTATGGCCCTTAGGACTGCTGCTCTGTGATATAGTAGAAGGTTAGGCATATTAACTCCACCTTTTTCCTTAGGTCTTTGTAGAGTTCTGCCACTGACCCTGGGTTTCTTCTTATTCCAGATGAATGCTGCCATTATTTTGTTTGGGCATTTGAAAAAATTATCTGGGAGCCTAATAGGTAAGGAAATTACTTTATATAAAATTTTAGGAAGCATCATCATTTCATATAAATTTAGTCTTCCCAGCTATGAGCTAGTCAGATTGCCCCAGGCTGAAATGTCCTCTTTAATTTGATCACGCACATAGGGAAAGTTTTCTCCATAGAGATCATTAAGGTCTTTGGTTTATCTGGATACCTAGATATTTGAATTTATGCTCTGCCTCCACAAACAGGAAAATTTGCTTGATTTGGTTGTGGGTAGCATTATCTAAGGAAAATATAATTGCTAATGATTTTTGCAGGTTAATTTTATATCCTGAGGTCAAACTGAATTGTTGTATCAGGTCTAATAGAGGAGGAACAAACTGGCATGGGTCTGACAGATACAGAAGCATAGCATCTGCAAACAGGGGCAATTTGTAGACATGCTGACCAATCTGTACACCTCATGCTGTCTAATGGCACAGACAAGGGGTTTGAGTGTCAAATAAAATAGGAGAGGTGACAGGGGGAATCCCTGCCTGGTTCCTCTGGTCAGGGTGAATTGTCTAGACAGCGTACCATTTATTAACAACTTTGCTGTAGTTTATACATATATAGCCTTCAGCCATTTGAGGAAGTTCCCACCTATCCCCATTGCCTTTAGTGTCTCTCGAAAAGGCAATTCAGCTCAATTCGATCAACCGCCTTTCCCTCTGTTTTCTCATTTTATTTATGTTGGCTTTTATAGCTATTAATTTTCCCCTGAGGACTGCTTTGGCTGCAGCCCATAGTATCGGATCTGATTTGACCGTCCCTTCATTGGTTTCAAAAACAGAGTTTTATCTCTTCTTGTATTTGTTTTTTAGCCTTGCAGTTGGGCAGCAGAGATCCATCCAGTCTCTGTAAACTTGTATTTGAGGTTTGTTGTTGCCCCATTTCCCATATGACTAACTGCATAGTGGTCTGATATTATCAAGAGCACTGTCTGATAGAACATTAACATCTGCAGTTCAGATTTTTCCATCAGAATGTGGTCAATGGGAGAGAAGGTACTATGGCCTGCAGAGAGAGAGAGAGGTGTACTCCCTTGCAGTTTTGTTCAATCATCCACCAATCCCAGCTTTGTCATTTCCTCATTTAATTTCACTTGCTATGCTTTTAAATTAAGACTGTGGAGTGAGTCCAGTTTTGACAGGGGTGAAGTCTCCTTGTAATAGGAGCGTTCCCTCTGCTTCTTTTGTAATAATTTGTAAATGTTTTTGAAGGAATTGACCTGTGTTCTCATTTGGTGCATAAATGTTGGTTAGGGCATATTTGTGTCCCTGGATTTCAACACTTTTTAATAGAAACCTTCCCTTATCATCATTCACGATCTTACCCACTTTAGTATCGAGCTCCAGGAAAATTCCTATGAGAACTCCTGCTTGTGTGTGTGTATATATTCCCACTATCATCCCCATGTTCCTGGTTGCGAACATGTATAGATCCTGGGGGCGCAGGTGAGTTTCCTGCAAAAAGAATGTCCAACTTTTTTTTTAAAACCCTTTTCCTCTTAATGTGAAAGGTCTCAGCAGTTCAATTCAAGGTCAGTGTTTTTAAGCCAGGGCCATCTTGCTTAATTAATTTTAGTTGTTGTCCTTGACTGCTGTAGAGCATCTGCTTACTTGAAGATACCCATGTTTGCCTAGCATCACGTATTTCAACCCATTTAACAGAACCAATAAAGACAACAGAACTGTATAACCCATTATTAACCATGGAGGCACCACCTATTTTCCAGTGCCTCTCTCGTGTGGGATGGTGAAGAGACTAAAAGATGGTAATGATCATCTATCTGGGATTTCTCAACAGTGTGGACACAAAGGCTTCTTTAGAGTCCCTCCCCTCTAATTAATATGGGTCTTAGCAGAGATTTCCCTACTCTGCCTCTAACATTCCCTGCCAGAACACCATATTTTATATAGAACATTTAACCCTGTCCTCTTGGATCTGTAAGATGAGGAGCCTTCTTCAAAGGTTGGGTCTCTCCATGGAAATGTTGCTCACTGCCCCCCAATGCTGTAGAAAGAGGCTTATTTACAGACAACTGACTGATCAAGCTATTCAATCGGATGTAGGGAAATCTCGTGACCTGAAAAGCGTACCATATTATAAGGAATTTAAGTGTTCTGCCGGACTTGAAATTTATCAAGTGAAGTTAGAGGACCCTAATCTCCATAGGGCACTGACGCTTTTGCGTTTTTACTTGATCCTCACCAAAGTACTGTTGGGAAGGCATGCTGGTATACCATATGAGCAGAGATTGTGTGCCTGTAATCGTGGCAGTGTTGAGGATTTACTCCATGTATTATTTGTTTGCCTATTTACACAGTATGCAAGGGAGTTATTTTTGTCCCCAGGCCTTAGGTTAAGGCCATATTCTTCCCCCAAACAGTTGCTGGTGCACTTTGTAACTTCTAAGAACCTTGATAATTTGACAAACCTAGCTCTATTCGCTCGTGCACTGTATAATCGTGTTTGACCCCCGTCCGTCTGGTTTGAGATTGTTATTTGTCAGTAGGCCATTATATTTATTGACTTTTGGCTTACCTATAGGCTCATGATTATCTGTATGACCACATTGGTCCATGTAAATGGTAATGATGTTTGTATTCCGCTAATGGCTTGGGAGTTTGTTTTGTTATGTTTTCTCCTCTGTTTACACTTGTGCTGTATTGTTTTATTTTTTTATTTATCCTTTGGGACATGGCAGAAGCTAGTTCCCTTAATAATAAACATTCAAATACTTAACCCACTGTCGCCCACTTCTTACAAAAAAAGCCTATCAGTTTTATAGCTCATCTTAAATCTTCCTTATACAATACATTAAGACATTATAATTGGTGTATCACAAAAGAAAGGATATAAAGTGAGATACTGCTTAGTGCTTAGACTTAAGTTGAAGCATATTACAAGTTGTCCTTTGTTATCTGGTTCATTTCTGGAGCCTCAGAAAAAGATTTGCTTTGTATAGTTCTTACATCAGATTTCTCTCTGTCCTGGCCTCCCTCCACCCCCTCCTTTTCCTGGAGGCAAGATTAATTCAACCTATTACTTTAGTTGGGAATGGAATGTCTCCAGATCGTCTGTTTCCTCAAGAAAATCTCCTCCTGTTGTTCACCCAGATTACCAGTTTAGTTGGGAATCTGATTTGTGGTTTGACACCCAACTGGATCATTTTAGGGAAGTATTTGGCCCACGGTTTCCTTTTTTTGACTATTTTCAGTGGCATAGTCTGGGTAGACTAATTTTGGAGCCATTAAATTCCTATTGTTGTTTTTCTCTTGCCAGAGCCAATATGCCTTCCTTATCTCTATCTCTGGAGAATTTAATTATGATGGTGCAAGGTTGCTAAAAGTCTTTTGGTCTTGGTCTGAGAGCTCTGTGTGCTCTGTCCATTTCTGGCTCATGGATGTGCTGGTGTTTGGGGAAATTTTCTTGTATGATTTGTTTAATGAGGCTCTCCACCTCTAATCCTTCCTTCATTCCCACTACCCTCAGATTGGATCTGCTTGTGCAGGTTTCTCCATCAGGTGGGAAACTATATTTTCTTGAGTTGCAGCTTGGTCTTCTACCTGTAAGACCCTTTCCTTTACCGCTTGCCCCCTTTTATTGATGTTCTTAAGTTTAATGGTGATTTTACTGAACAGCTTCTCCCTACGGAGATTTGCTTTGTGGAGATCAGCTTTAATTTCTGTTCTCAGCTCTTGAATAAGCTGAGACATGGATTCTATTCCTCCCCCCCCCCCCCCCCCGCAGTTATTCTGGGGCCGAGGGTTCTTGCGTGGCAGCCATTTTTTCCTGGGCTGCTTCCCTGGGGATTGCCCCCTCTGAGGTCTGTTTGGCCACACAAAAGCTGCAGAGCATACCTGTCTCTGCTGATATTTTAGGGCCTGACGTCCCCTACCTGCTCATCTTGTTGTGGGTAGTTTGATTCAGGGTGCTCTGGTGGGGTTTTCCAGCAGCACGAGGTGGGAGGCTTTGGGAAAAGTGGCCACTACTCTTTGCGTATGCACAGTTCGCCGTGTTACCTTTATGAGCATGTAGAAGATGGTATCTGATACCACATAAACCTTTACTTTGTAAAGCGCCAGGTACATTGCTGGCACTATATAAATGCTAGTTAATAATAATAATAATAAATAATAAATTTTTAAAGTGTTGCCTGGAAACCATCCAGTCACACTTTCAAACAAAATATTTGACAGTTATTTCCCTCACTAGCCAGTACCTGAATTCATGCTTTTGTTTTTCCAAAAATAAATGACAAACCAATAATGCAGCAGGAAATGCAGAAAAGCGCAGTCTATTATTTATTTATTTGTTTTAACTAGTTTTATACCCTGCCCCCTCCTGCTCAAGAGCAGCTCAGCGTGGCTTACAGACATCAATAAAACACATATAAAATATAATTAAAAACATTTAAAAGGATAAAAAGAACTAAAAGGGCAGAATTCCCTTCCCCAACCCACCCGTCTCCCTTTCCAAAGACCCGGCGGAACAGCCAGGTCTTACACTGTGTATGAAAAGAGGGGCGGTCCAGGGCCAGGCAGGCCTCCGTCAGAAGGAGTTCCACAGCCTAGGAGAGATCACCAAGAATGCCCTCACCATCGTTGCCACCTGGGCAACCTGGGGGACTTTGAGTCGGGTGTCCCCGGCCGACTGCAGGGGCCGCAGTGCAATCCGGGGCCTGAGGCAGTCCCACAGGTAAGCTGGGCCCAGGCTGTTTAGGGCTTTGTAGGTCATTACCAGCACCGTGAATTGGGCCCAGAAGATAATAGGCAGCCAGTACAGAGAACGGAGCACTGGTGTAATGTGCTCGCAGCGACCCATCCCAGTTAAGAGACGGGCCACTTCATTCTACACCAGCTGCAACCTCTGGACCGTCCCCAAGGGCAGTCCCATATAGAGCGTGTTACAGTAGTCTAGTTGAGGTAATAAAGGCATGGATAATGGTGACTAGATCGGAGTCCGAAACATACAGCCGCAGCACCAGATGTAATTGGCAAAATGCTCCCTTCTCACAGCTCTGCCTGGAGATCCAGGTGGAGCTGTGAGTTGAGGAGCACTCCCAGGCTATGGACCTGTGGGGTCATAAGGGGGCAGACCCCACCGATGGGGGCCACCACCACCCCAGCCCTACCCACCAACATCACCTCCGTCTTATCACGATTCAACCGCAGACGGCTTGCCCTCATCCAGTCCCTCACAGGTGCCAGGCACTGGGTGAGCACCGAGACTGCTGGGTCTGGGTCTACAGAAAGAGAGAGGTAAAGTTGTGTGTCATTGACGTACTGATGACAACGCATGCCGAACCCTTTCATGACCTTGCCCAAAGGCTGCATATACACCTTGAACAGGAGGGGGGACAGAATACAACCCTGTGGGACTCCACACGTGAGGTCCCGGGGAGATGAAGTACGTTCCCCGAGAACCACATGCTGAGTTCTCCTGGCCAGGAACGAGCGAAACCATTCAAGAACAATTCCGCCCAGCACGGTCCCACAGCCAAGCCACCAACATCTCATGGTGAACGGTATCAAATGCAGCCAACAGATCTAATAGAATTAAAATAGAAGATCTGCCCCGGTCTAATTCACAGTGCAGGTCATCAACCAAAGCCACAAGCGCAGTCTCCATGCCAAACCCAGGACAAAAACCAGACTGAGGGATCAAGGAAACTGACCCAATCTAGGTGCTGTCTCTTATACACATCTAGATGTGTATAAGAGACAGGCCTTAGGGAGGCATTGACAACCCCTGCCAGCAACGGCCCTAATGTTTCCTGGCAGGCCTTGACCAGCCAGGATGGGCATGGATTTAATTCACAAAAGATGACCCTTACAGCCCCAAGGACCTCCGCCACATTAGCGGGCGACACCCACTGAAATTGATCCCATGAAATCAGACAAGGTGGGTCCTCCACCCCCTCAGGTTCACCTACTGTTATAAGTGCAGCATCGAAGTCGCGATCAATCTGAGCGATTGTATGCACAAAGTAGTCAACAAACATGTCACAGTGAGCACTAGAAGATTCTAGTTCCAGGCGGAGAGAGGCCAGACTGACCAGACGCTGCACCACCCGGAAAAGCTCCACTGGAAGTGACTTTGCGGATGCTAAGAGGGCAGCAAAGTACTCTTTCTTTGCTGCCCGTACCGCCACAGCATAAGCTTTTAAACTAGCTTTATGTTGCAATCGGTCGGCTTTAGCACGACTCCAGTGCCACCGGTACTCCAACCGCCATCCTTCCCGCATCATCCAATGCAGGTCCTCTGTAAACCAAGGGGACCTATGTTGTTAGCATTCCAGAAGCGGACACCTGGGAGCCGTTTGGTCAATGGCCTCAGTCAACAAGTTGTTCCAGAAGACAATGAGGTCATCGAGCGAACAGTCATCGAGATCAGGATGCAATTCCCCATGGGCATTCTGGAACCTCTCTGGTTCCATAAATCTCCGGGGGTGGACCAACCAAACTGGTCCTACACCTCTCCGGGGCTAGACATGTGCCAGGAAATCGGTATGGAGGAGATAATGATTCGTCCATGACAAGGGTGTAATTGCTATATCCCCCACCGCTGGATCCCCCGCCTCAAGGCCAGTGCAGAATATTAGGTCAAGGGTATGTCCTCCATCATGCGTCAGGCCCACAATCCTCTGAGACAGTCCCATGGTTGCCATGGCAGCCATGAATTCACGCTTTGCTCCCCCAAGGTCAGCGTGGATGTTGGAATCCCCCAGGACTAAAGCCCTTGGAGACTACAAGACCACCCCTGACACCAACTCAGCTAGGGCGTGTAGGGATGCTGCCATACAGGTAGGTGTATGGTATATGAGCAGCAGCCCCAATTTAGGCATTTCATGTTGGCTTTTGCAGGAGAACGCAGAATGCTGCCTTTGGCAGGTGGCAGCAAAGAAGGCATTTGGGAGGCTAGTTCCAGCTTTGATTCACATACAAAGGTATTTGCAATTTTAAAAAAATAAATCTGTAAAACTTTGTATAAGAACATGCCATAACACCAGACTGATATTTATGGATCTGTTGTCCCGTTTTCAGTCACAAAAGGCAGGGTTGGATTTTGCACCCTGCCTTTCTCCCATTAAGATTAGTTAGAATGGTGGAATTGACAGTCTGTATCTCTCTGTGAAAATGTAGTAACTCCACACTTTCTAGAAAGTTCAAACGAGAGGAAGCTACCAGAGGGAGATGCTGCTAATCCTTCACCTGCCGTTTTGAAAGGAATTAAGGCATAGATGAACGCAGAAGTTCAAAGGAAGGATTGTGAAACCCTTCAGAACTGCACAAAAGTTCCCAGGGGAGGTAAGAGCTTTAAATAACAAATTTCACAGTTAGCACTGTGAAGTTGGCAGCAAGTAAAAGAATGAAAGCCCACTGTACTCTCCTTTCCTTCATACTGTAGGTCACTGAGGGCACATCTTGCACATGGTTGCTAATTGCAGAAGGAACTTGGGGTGCTTGCTCACATTACCACACTGGAGGAATCTAACAAGAAGCAACCCCCCAGCAGGGAAATTAATGTGAGGCTTTGAATGTGGGCACATGGTTAAAAGCATCATTTAACACATCTCCTGTTTTCAGTCATGAAAGGCAGGGTTGGATTTTGCTCCCTGCCTTCGTGAGTTATTTTCTTGAGGATTTTAAAAAGTTTTTCAGGAGTGTGGTTGTTTTCTTTGTGTATTGGGTTAGATTGTATGTTTTTTCATTTTCTATTGAGTATTGGCTTTATTGGTTGAGGAGAGAGTTTTTTCCAATGGGAATAGGTGTTTTCACAATGCAGGAATCTGAGCTTGAACTTGATTCCTTTTTTCTCCCCCTTTTTTGGTTTATCATTTGTGATTACTATTACATTTATATTTTTACATATGTACACTTAAAGATCAAATACGAGATCCTCACCATTGGAGGATTAGTATTTTGAGATTGGCTCATTCAATATTATGGAACTCATAGACTACTGGAGATTATATGATATTTATTTTAGACTACTGAAGTTTCATAAGTAGTTCTGAAGATGACCATTTGGGTCAAAACATGTCAACGTTGATACACAAGTTTGAATTATTTGGATAAACAAGAAGGACTTTACTTTTATAAAATGTTTGTGAAGATGCATTATTTGTGATTAGTAGCTGTTTGTAATGATGTGTTTCATTTGTGATTGGATCAACTATGGATTTGAATATTTGATGTGAATTTTTAAATATATAATTACTATATCATACGAATTGTGGATTATAAAATGTTGTCTAAAACATACATTTCAACAATAGTTTGCTATATAAGACTAAAACCTCTTGGTTTTGTTCCTTTGCATGATTTTACTGGCTTTGCTGAGAGGATTAGAGATACATATCCCTATTGTTTTTCCTATTTATAGCAGCCTCTTCATACTTTGGAAACCTATAATTGAAAGTGTAAGTCCTGCAGCGGATACGGTGCTGGACTTGGATCTGGGAAACTAGGGTTCAAATCCTGCCTTGCCGTGAACTCACTGGGTGGACTTGGGTAAGTCATAGCCTTGGTTCACCATCTGTAAAATGTGTGTTTGTGTGTGTCTTTCCCTGTGTTCCCCTCACCCTTATCCACTTTAGATTGTAAGCCTTCTGGGCAGGCATCGGTCTCTGAAAATCTGTGCTTGTAAAGCACTGTGTATGCTTAGTAGCGCTATAGAAATGATTAGTAGTGAGAGCCAAGGAGTTGGGAACACTGAGTGGAAGGGAACAAGCAGCAGGGAAAGAGTAGGAGTTGCTCTACCCAACTTCTTGTTGGGTCAGAATACCTTGGGTACCAGCTAGGATGAAATCAGGAGGCAGAGCTGAGGTACATGGGAGACACTGGGGAGGGCATGGTTCAAGCAAGGGCTGGAGAACACTGAAGGAACTATTGGGAGGACAAACTGGGCTGAGGTAAGGCTTAGGCAGTGCTCTAGAACCCTGGGGTTGGTGGTTCGAGACCCATGGGACCTTATAGCAGGTGCCTGAAAATATGGGTGTTACTCATGGATCCCAATTTTAGTACCCAATACAGCTCTACTTCTAGTCTGTACTTGTGGCAGATTTTTCATAGGCTTGGTTTCTTGGGTACAGCGAGTCTTGCATTGGTGCAGGACTACATAATCTTTGGGGTCCCTTCCAGCTCTATGACTCTCGGATTGT
Source organism: Sphenodon punctatus (assembly GCA_003113815.1). NCBI lineage: Eukaryota > Metazoa > Chordata > Lepidosauria > Sphenodontia > Sphenodontidae > Sphenodon > Sphenodon punctatus. The sequence continues at coordinate 1,959,119 of QEPC01010294.1, read as the reverse complement.
TAACATCCAAGAATCCCATATTCCAACATTTAAAAAACAAGGTTTTAAATTCATAGTTAAGGTGAATTAATTATTTGTAAATGTCCTCAATCTAATATCACCAAAAAACACATATTCCATCACTTCACACTCTAAAATTAAATAAATTATTCACATGCCTTAACGAGTTAATCTGAAATGTACTATGTATAGATTAACTTGTTAAGGCATGTAAATAAGTAATTTAATTTTAGAGTGTTAAAGTGATGTAACATGAGTTGTTACAACAGAATAGTCATGTTCTTTAAAGATGCGGGGAGATTTTGAGGGGCGGGGGGAGGATATCAGACGGTGAGAAATAGTGATGTGGTGAAGAAATAAGTTGAAAGTATAGGACTTAAGGTATGGTGATATTTGGGGAAATGCAAAAATATTACAAATAATTAATTCACCTTAACTATGAATTTAAAACCTTGTTTTTAAAATGTTGGCATTTTAATGAGGTTTTTCAAATGTCGAGTGGGGAAGAGTGTTTGGGGTGCATAGGGAAGGGTGTTTGGAGGTTAATGGGGATATGGGCGGCTGGGGTGAGTGGGGGAAGAAGGGGCTGGTTGAGAATTAATGGGGAGACGAATGTGGAGGCTGGGGGTTAGTGGGGAGGAAGGGTGTGTGGAGAGGCTGAGGGTCAGTGGGAAAAGTGGATTTGCCCCAGTGCACCCTTGCTGGGATGCAGGGAAGCAAGGACAAAAGGTTTAATACTTCCTCCCCGAGGCAGCTGGATACACTCTGGATCCAGCCACCTGAGGGACATTTATTTACTTACATTTATTGTCCGCCCCCTCATGCCTATGGCATCTCGGGGCAGCTTACAACAACTAAAATAATAATAAAAATACATAAAAAGACAGTATAAATAATTTTAAAAGCTACCCCCCCACAAGCATTCCCCCTCCCTCCCCCCCCTCCCTCCGAAGGCCTGGACGAACAGCCAGGTCTTACAGGCTTGACGAAAAGCCATCCGACCCGGAGCCAGGTGAGCTTCCTCTGGGAGGGAATTCCAAAGCCACGGCCCGGCCACCGAGAACACCCTCTCCATTGTTGCCCCCCGTTTAACCTGGGGGACCTCCAAGAAGGCACCCCCGGCAGACCGCAGGGGCCACCCTGGGGCGCAGAAGACGAGGCGGTCCCCAAGGTATGAGGGGCCCAGACCGTATAGGGCTTTATAAACCAACACCAGCACCTTGAACCTGGCTCGGTATGCTATAGGCAGCCAGTGCAGAGTGCGGAGCACAGGTGTGATGTGCTCCCGTCACCTTGTCCCCATAAGGAGACAGGCCACTGCATTCTGCACTAGCTGCAGCCTCCGAATCAGAACCAAGGGAAGTCCCACATAGAGCACGTTGCAGTAGTCTAGCCTCAAGGTGATGAAGGCATGAATGAGAGTGGCCAGGTCAGGCCCGGAGATGTATGGGCGCAGCCTCCGCACCAGATTCAGCTGGTAAAAGGCAGCTTTAGCCACCGCCTCCACCTGCCGATCCAGACTGAGGCCCGGATCCAACACCATCCCCAGACTCCGAACCTGCTGGGCTATGGGAGGGCAGACCCCCCCACCAGAGGAGTTGGCACCTCCCCTGCCCTTCCCACCACCATCACCTCCATCTTATCAGGATTGAGCTTCAGTCTGCTCTGCCACATCCAATCTGCCACAGCCTCCAAACACTGGGAAAGCAACGAGACAGCGGGACCTGGGTCAGTCGAAAACTAGAGGTACAGCTGAGTATCATCAGCATATTGGTGACAACACACCCCGAACCCTCTCACGATCTCCCCCAAGGTCTGCATATATACGTTAAACAAAAGCGGAGACAGAATCAAATCCTGCAGAACGCCGCAGGTGAAGGCCCGGGGGCTAGATGTTTCAGCCCCCAGCACCACCCGCTGACTTCTCCCCGAAAGGAATGAGCGGAAACACCCAAGGACAGTCCCGTCCAGACCCCCCAGGTCTCGCAACTGTCTCAGCAGCAGCCCATGGTCCACGATATCAAAAGCGGCCGAGAGATCTAGCAGGATCAAGAATGTAGAACATCCTGCATCCATCTCCCGGCAGAGATCGTCCACCAAAGCCACCATCGCCGTCTCAGTGCCATAGCCAGGGCGGAACCCAGATTGAAAAGGGTCAAGGAAACCGATACGGTCCAGATGT
>QEPC01010294.1:1939902-1956419 GCA_003113815.1 Sphenodon punctatus | reverse complement strand
CCCGCCATATCCCCCTCCCCCTACTACCCTGCCAGTCGTACTTGCCCCTACCCTGGCTAGCCTGACTCCCCCTCCCCCAGCCATGTTTATATCCTGCCGCAGCCAATCTGACCTCCCCACCAGCCATACAACAGCCCCCAAATGCCAAGGGGCTCCCCACCTACTGCTCCTTTTCCCCTGATCCCCCTTCTCCCCAGTGCACAATCCTCTCCCCCCCTGATCCTTTGTACCTGATCTCAAGCACACAGGACACAAGGAAGAAGGTAGGTCAGGCAGAGAGCAGCTAGCAGCGTAATGGTAGCGCCAGCAGCAGCAGCAAAGTACGAGTCGCACACGTATGTGTAAAAGCCCACAGAGATCCAGCCTTCCAACTCCACCCCCTCCTTCCTTTGCATTCCATGACACTGCACTATCATCTCCCCCTGCAGGTTCCTGTGAGACTCCACAGGCAGCTCAGCTTTGGCCCTGGTTGGAGCTAGGCCCCTCTGGATCCCATAAATGTTGCTTAGCATGAGTGGAGCTGAAGCTGGCAGTTTTAAAATTAGGTTGAGACACGGGAAGCACAGACTTTACACAGGAATTAAAAAGGTTGTAGCCAAAAGAATCGTATCTGCATTTTTGAAGCTCAACAGTTGGAAACCAATCATGAAGCTACCTAGCAGACACCACAAATATAAAAAATATTCTTAAATTAAGGAATTTAACTAACAAAAAAAGTAGACGTGCTTAACCGCAAATACAAAAATATGGGACAGGCTGAAGTCACAGGATGAATGTGAACCCAACCCACACTTGATCATTCAAAAAAGGGGAAATTACAGGGAAAGTGGAATTTTGAAGACTAGCCTTTTATTTTGATTGGTAATACTAACAGTTATAGGTGGGATGGGGCTATACTAACAATAAAGAATATAATTAGTGGGCAAAATAAGAAATTTAGGATCTCTCACACCATCTAAAAGATCAAGTCTTCCCTGCGCAGAGAGAAGCAAGTAGGATATGGGAGCCCAGCAGACCAAAGAAGCCTGGCCAGCTGATTGGTTTGTTACTTTTCTCAGGATGTGGTGACAGACTAAACATTTTGCTGTTTGTAATTTTTAAAGACAGAAGCTCTTCTTAATAAAGAGCTATTGTACAGAACAGTGTGTGTGTACCTGTACAAGGAGCAAAAAGGAGTCCAGAAAAGGTCTGAGTAAAATATAAACTGTCCCCAAACCCCAGTTAAAACACACTTGGGGCTACACCTGGTGCATACTAAAGCACTCACCCAAGCTACAATGGGTCACCACAACCCTGAATTTTGGACGTTTAAAGTGCTCAGTGGGGCAGATGGGACAGCAACTAAAAACAGCTGCATCCCGTGCTATCCCACCCACTCATGGACAGTTGAGGACTGCTTGAACATGTTATTTTTCAACCATAACTTTTTATTAAAAGCACCATTCTCGACACAAACTATCAGATATTCCTTCACCCACAACTTTAACTGTCTATAACATTTCATTTTTGTTAGGAATCTTAACTAAAGAATAATCACCTGCAAAAGATTCACGTTGTATATACACAACACTAGAAGAGCTACTTAGCGATTTCTTCTATTCTCTTCAATGGGTATTTTTTTCCAGCAAGAACTCTTTATTAAGAGCACCATTCTCTACACAAAACTATCAGCGATTCCTTCACTCAAAACATTAACTGTCTATTACGTTTACTTTGGTGAGAGAGACAAGTTGGGATAGGGTTGAGGGGGGTGGTGGAATTGATGGTTTTATTGTTTAAGTTGTATGTATATTTTATGCTTTTATATTGTATCCCGCCCCAAGCGGCAGGACGGGTTGGGATAAGAATTTTTTTATAATAAAATAATAATACTTTAAGATCCCTAATTAAAAAATAATAGCCTGCAAAAAGATTTCTGTTGTATATACAATGGTATATGCAACTTAAGGATTTCTTCCATTAATTTTAACGTGGTTGTTTAGTCTAACTTTTTATTTAGAACACCATAATGCTCCAAAATTCACGAGCGAATACCTGAATGTCAAACTTACTGTTCTATTCCAATCACTTTACTAAGGACCCAAAATAAATAAAATTGTCTGCAACAATTTTTGGTCGCATGCCAGAACTGCAGTGAAGAAATCCTCCCATGTTAGAGATAGGCAGAGTTTACACTGAAACTGCGTCTCGCCTTAACTAATAGAGGTGCAATTGTGGCTCTATAATTTTAGCTGGGAAATGCCAAGGAAAGGTTCTATCATAAAAGCAGATGAAGCTATAATTGAAATGAGACAGAAATTGACAACTGGTACATAGGCATGAAAACATTCCCAGAAATGATGTTAGTATTACTTACTAAGGTACATACAGTGGATTACAGTGCCACCTGCTGTTTTTACTAACTCTTATTGCTGCAGATAAAAATAATAGTTGATGCATCTTATCCCCATCCTACCCACCACCCTTGTTTCCTTAGTTGAGGAAATAATGCAACAAACTATTTCCATTATGAGTGCGCTGTCTTTTTGGAAGGAGAAAATTCTATTTTAGGAGCGATCCTCTTCTCTGAACTCCACCCTATGTAAGAATGCTTAAATCTTCCAAAATAGGGCTTAAATGGGACTTGAGTAGAGCAAAAGCCTTACACTGTCTGTGCATAATAAAAATTTGCTACTGGCACAATTGTGCACATCTTTGACTACAAGGATGCTAACCTACTTATGCCAGTGATGAATTTGGCAAGCAGTGCTGGACAAACAGCAGAAAATAAGTCTGTTTCCTAGATTAGGTCAGCAGGTAGAAGGTGATCTAGTACACTAGAAAATTCTGGGTTGAACTGGATTTGGCCACTTCATTCTTGTACTCAGTACTCACCTTCCCATTTTGTCAGACTGCTTTTTAAAAAACAAACAAAAACACCTCATACCCGTTTCTACCTTCACCTGCCTTTGTTCTGTCTGAACACAGTTAGCCGAGACAAAGCCGCTTATATTTTATGAGAGGAATTCTTTCTGCCTGTCTTTCACAAGATTGACTTTTATACCAACTCCAGCTCAAAATAGAGTAGTGCTAACCAGTCCCCACTCTCCCTGGAGACAATTGGTGTGTTTTTGTTTTGCAGTTCAGGAGACAAAAAGTGGAGGAAAGTTTGTTAGAAGGTGGCTCTCAATAATACTTGGCCCAACTCTTCACTGTCTTGCACCATATTTTCCCTTGGAAGTTTGTCCAAGCCTGAGCATCTTCCAGAGACAGTGTAAGACAGGGTGCTCAAAACATTGATCGTGCAGCGTTTGGGGTTTGATCAGCTATGTCCTGGGTTCAGGCAGCAGTGGCTATCAGTTTCCCTGTGCGTTCCTGAAGTATGCACAGGCCAGCCTCACCATATTTGCTCTCTGCGCATGCCCCAAAGAGTAAATGTGGTGGTGGGACTGCTGCCAGCTGCTGTGTTGTAGGCTCCCATCCAGCCATACCTTCTCCCATTGGACAGAAGGAAGGTGGGGAGGAACTACTGCCCCTGCTCTCTGCCATCAAACGAGTTGCTTCATTTTTCTTGCTGGCTGCGAGGAAGAGAAATTTGTTTGAATGCTGATTAATTGTAATGCTTTTCTGCTTTTGTTTTTAATTTTAGCTGTTTAAATTTAAATTTGGTGTACATGGTATCTACTGAAATGGCAAAAGCTGTAATAAACTAATGTAATGAGTGGGGGCAGAACTATCCCCCACCCACCTGTTCGCTGCCCCATCCCACTGTGTGCACCGCTCCCAGTGAGTGTCTGCGAGCGTGTGCACACAAGAGGTGTGTGTTTGCCTGTATGTGCGATAGGTGCAGGGGGGGGGCTGTACCTGCATTTGTGTGAGATGGGGTTCCTTTCTCTCCCTCATTTGCATAGCCACACCCCTGGCTGGCTGTGGCTATGCAAACAAGGGGCATGGTCATACAAATTAGGGTCAGGCTACATCCCTGTGCCTCCAGTAGATCGCCAAAGGTCAACATTGCACTTTGGTAGATCTCCAGCTGGGTAAGTGTGGGCACTGCTAGTGTAAGACCTTCCTATTTGGCCTAGCATTTGGTAGGCAGGGATGGGATTAAGGGGATGGTGTTTGGGGAGTAGGAGGCATCACGTATATACTGTGTCTTGGTTATTTTTTTAACCATGTCCTGAGCTCTCAGGCTCGGGAGACTTACAAGTCTTAATAGATAAACTTACGTCCATGTTAAATAAATGCAAAATATGACCATGCTGGGATAGCAGTGTTTACACCAGGAGGTAGGGAACTTTTTACCTCCCACAGGCCACTTTGAAAACTAGTACAAGTTCAGGATGGGAGTACTTAAGGGGTGGACTGAGGAAGGGGAGGGTCCAGATCATGGGTCTGTGCCATGGATCCATCACCTCTCTCTCCTTGCATGCATTTCCTCATCTCTGCTCCCTTACCCTGAAATGGGGAGTAGGAACTTGATCCTGAAACTGGATAGGGGCCAAATAAAAAACTAGCCATAGGCCACATTTGGCACCCAGGCCTGAGGTTCTCCCCCTCCCTGGTTTACACTATGGGTGCAATCCTACACCCATTAAAAAGTCAATGCCAAGACTCCCAGTGACTTTAACAGTGAAGGATTATGCCAAATGTAAATGAATAGGGAGAGGGTGAGACAGAAGAATGAAGCACAGCAAGAGTTTTTCAGGACCCTTTTCAATCAGGTTTTCGTCCAGCATATGGCACCGAGACTGCGTTGGTGGCCTTGGTAGATGACCTCCGCCGAAAGATGGATCTTGGACATGCAACACTTTTAGTCCTATTGGATCTCTTGGTAGTGTTTGATATGGTGAATCATGGGTTGCTTTTGAACGAGTTGAGGACCCTGCGGGGGGTGGACGGGACGGTCTTAGGATGGTTCCGATCATTCCTCTCGGGGAGAAGCCAGTGGGTGGTGCTTGGAGAAGAAACATCTAGCCTCCAGGAGTTTGTGGTGTACCAAAAAGGTTAGATTCTGTCTCCACTGTTATTTAACCTCTACATGCAACCCCTGGGTGAGGTTATGAGGTGGTTTGGTGTGCGCTGCCAGTGGTATGCTGATGACACCCAGCTTTACCTCTCTTTTCAACAAACCCCGGTCCTGCAGTCTCTGTGTTTTCCCAGTGCCTGTTAGAAGTGAGTGACTGGATGAGACTGAGCAGACTGAAGCTGAACCCTGATAAGACTGAGATGATGTTGGTGGGTAGGGCAGCTGAGGGAAATGCCCCCCCTTGTGGAGGAGATCTGCCCCCCCCCCCAATTTGCCCTGCAGGTGTGGAGTTTGGGGGTCTTGTTGGACCCTGGCCTCAGCCCGGATTGTCAAATGGAGGCAGTGGCAAAGGGAGCTTTTCACCAATTACATCTTGTGTGTAGGATCCAAACATATGTCTCAAACTCCAACCTGAGCACCCTCATCCATGCATTAATCACCTCAAGGCTAGATTACTTCAAAGCGCTGTACGTAGACCTGCCCTTGTTGAGGACTCTGAAGCTGTAGCAGAATGCAATGGACCGTCTCCTGATAGGCCGCAGGGAGCACATTACACCTGTGCTCCGGGAGCTGCACTGGCTGCCTATAGCGTTCTGGGCCCGATTCAAGGTGCTGGTTTTGACCTTTAAAGCCCTGCATGGCCTACCTGAGACCGCACCACACTCTGGAGCGACCTCTGCAATCCGGCTGGAGTGCCTTCTTGGAGGTCCCCTGGGTGAACCATTGTGGCCCCCCAGAGGGGGCATTCTCGGTGGTTGTGCTGTGGCTATGGAACTGCCTCCCAGAGGAAACTCACCTAGCTCCTAGCCTGTTGGCCTTTTATCAGGTCTGTAAGACCTGGCTGTTTGCCACTGGTCTTTTACTGCTTGTTTTTAATGTTTTAGTAACCCTTTTGTATATTGTGTATTGTTTTAACTTATTTTTAAATGTGCTGTGAGCCACTCCGAGCTGCTGTAAGCAGCTCCAGGGACCATTAGATACTGCTCAACAGTAGAATTGTGCCATATAGTTTACTTCCCACTACTAAACCAGAACGTCCATAGCAAGCCCAGTGTCCGAACATCTCAGCAGACCTTGACAGAACATTTAACAGAGCCAAAATACCCCTGTCCCCATTACTGTCAGTCACTTAACCTATCTCCTATCCTCAGAAGCAGCCAGTGCTCCATGGTGCCAGGTTCAACAGATGCCTCTGGCCATGTGTGTCCATATACTGGGGAACTATATATGTGCATTAACGTGTGGCTGGCTCACTGGATTTGCACACTTATCTACTAGCTGACATCAGACCCTAGCGTGCTTAGCTACGGGTTCCAGCTAGCTCTCAAGACTTATATTTTTATCCCTTGGAATTCACTTTTTGTAGTGTTCTACAGTTTGCATCAACAAATTTCCAATAAATCTAGTCTTTGTTATGGTGTCTCCTAGACCTGCATACCCAATTACTCTTTGGCCTGTGTCTTGAAATTGTTCTTTTGGATCAGCATAGTGATAACTCAAACAATATGGTGCCAAGAAAGCTATGTTATTATATACACAGCATAAAATATATATACAAAGCATCTCACATCAATTTCAAGAGAACCTCAACAGCAGCTGCAAGATGATCCCCAGTTGGGCCCCAGGTTCTGCCGCTCCTCCTCAGCATGTCTGCTGAGTGGGCAGCAGTGAAGTTCTTTCAATATGGGTTCCTGGCTGCTCTGTCTTATACTGTTCCAGCTTCACAAAACCCACTAGGCAAACACTGAGCATGTGCTAACAATTAACTATTGCCATCCTCTGGCCTGAGTCATTCAACTTCCAATTAAGCTTGCTATCAGTTTCAGCTGCTGATAACAGCTTCTCATAACATTACAGGTCTGGTCTTGGCCTTCTGAACAACAACTTATACAATACAGAACAGGTTGCCAAAGAGGCATGCATACAGCACATGACTCAAACAAGATGGATTCTACAGCATACACAGGCAAAATAAAATATACAAGTGTTCACTATCTGGCTCCACCAGTGTACATAGATCTTCCGCAATCTTTCACTACAGCCTGCAAGCTACAACATCATGCAGTATGAACACTTGCCGCTGTAGTGGACAATTCTGTATTAACCATAGAACACAGGAGATGGCTGCATGCTAGGCAGGGAAGTTGAAGTAGCAGCATGCCACCTTCAGGGACAAAGTCTAAATGCCATCTCATGAAGGGGGGGGGGGGCAGCACAAATATACGTTGCTGCGGAATGGCTATATCTGCCCTCAGTAGTCTGCAGTGTTTTCAGACTGGTTTCTGGATTTAAACGGAGAGGCTTGCTGACCTAGATGACTGGAAGCTAATATTTCCAAAGTGACAGACAATGCCATAGAAACTCCTTTATCCAGATCTCTCTAATGTGGGCCCTTCTTTATTTGGAGTATGTCCTTTAACCCCTAGAGCTTGCAAATAAGAGGGGGAATCCTCCATCATTAAAGGTAATGGGAGATAAATCATTTATTTAAAATGACAAAGGGTTGCACTTATACTGTATTACTGATAATGCAGAAGCCATCTTATTCAGGCACCTTTCTAATCCATAGAAAAAGTATGTCTCCCAAGTTTTCCAGATAAAGGGGTTTATGGTGCAGAACTTGAGACAGCACTCCTAGCAGATGCAAGCAATTGATCACATGCATTTCAGTGGCGTTGACGGTCATGAACACTTTCTTTTTTGTACTACTTTAAAGTTCAGTAGAAAATGCTTTTCAGAGAACATAATCCTTGTGATATCTGCTGTAAGCATAGCAAATTTGTAAAATGAAACAGAGGCAGAAGGAATATATTGCAAGTGACAAAATAATGTGTTTACTCTACTTGCTTGATTGCAGATGAGCTAGAGAGCGGATTGATTCTCTTCTTAGTGAATTAGCAGCAACGGTTGGGATGAATGCACTCCTAAAAATAACGTAACTGCCAGAGTCTCTGATCTCGGTACAGAAAATGTAGTTTTGCGGGAAAAATACAGGCAATCCCATCTGTGTTTTCAAAACTCAATCCTTAATTTATTACAGACGTGTCTGTGTTTACTGTAAATGGACATTCAGTATTTTGGTAAAGAAAAAAAAAGATACACATACTTCAGGGATGAAAAATAATCTGAACAGTCTCTTAACTCCGATTTGCAGCCTGCAAATTTTGTTTTAAAAGAGACAGACTTATGCATCATACCTGAATGTCTTTTTAAAAGTTGTCATCTTTGTGCATGTTGACAGCTTTCTCAACAGCAAGTTATTGACAGCAGAAAGTAGTGAAGCAGTTTAATTTCTACCACAGCAACATTTCTCAAATTCTCAGAACTAATCCGTATCTGGCAAGTAGATCCAGTATGAATGAGATGTCTTCCCATTAAGGTTGATTGTGTAGTACTGTGCTAAGTAAATAAGTTTTTTTTTAAAAAGGTTTATTCCTATTGTAGATTATAATAGAACAGTCAGTTTACCAAATTCCAGCACATGTGGGAACATAATAATACATTAACTGCTAAACTTATTTATATAGCACAAGCAAAGTGCCTGGTGCTGAACAGTTGTGATTAGAGATTGTAAGCTTCTTGGGGCAGGGGGTAGGAAATGATCTGAATGGACAAGGCACACAAGAGAGGGGAACATAAGGGGAGACAGATGCATTTATTCATGAAGTTAAATTTAAGTCCCTCATTAATTATTCTTCAAGTAAATTATTTTTGACCTATTTTTATTTATTTAGTTGTATTTTTAACCCACTGCCTCTTGCCACAGGCAACTTGGAGCAGCTCACAACAATATAACACAGTATAAACATAAGGCAGAACCACATAAACCTCCCCCCACTCCCTACCCAACTCCCTCACCAAGAGTCTGGCGGAACAGCCAGGTCTTACATGGTCTTCAGAAAGAGGGGAGATCAGGGGCCTGGCGGGCCTCCATCAGGAGGGAACCCCACAGTCTAGGGGCTGCCACCATGAATGGCGCCCCCCCCCTCCCTCATCGTCACCCCCTGTGAAACCCAGGGACCTTGAGTCGGACATCCCCAGTCAGCCACAAGGGATGCACCACGGCCCAGGCTATGAGGCGGTCCCACAGGTAGGCAGGGCCCAGGCCATTTAGGGCTTTATAGGTCAACACCAACACCTTGAATCAGGCCTGGAAAACAATAGGCAGTCAGTGCAGCGAACAGAGCACTGGTGTAATGTACTCGCTGCGACCAGTCCCCGTTAGGAGGCAGGTCGCCACATTCTGCACTAGCTGCAGCCTCCAGGTTGTCACCAAGGGTAGCCCCATATAGAGTGCATTGCAATAGTCCAGTCTAGAAGTGATAAAAGCATGGATGATGGTGGCCAGGTCAGAGTCACACATATGACCACAGCCGTCGCACCAGATGCAACTGGCAAAAGCAGCTCCTCGCCACAACTGCCACCTGGGAATCCAGGTGGAGCTGCAAATCGAGAAGCACCCCCAGACTATGGACCTGAGTATCTAGGAGGAGGACAAACCCCATCAACAACAGGAGCCACCACACCTCCTGCCCTACCCACCAGCATCACCTCCATGTTATCTCAAATGGCTCTCTCTCATCCAATCCCCCACAGCTGCCAAACACCGGGTAAACACCAAGGCTGCCGGGTCTCAGTCTCCAGAAAAAGAGAGGTAAAGTTGTGTATCATCAGCGTACTGACGACAACGTACATGATATATGAAAATGTATCAAAAGTCACATTGGTATAAAGCAGTACAATATATATCAAGCATGTATATTTAACTGAAAGTAGGCAAAGTTTTTGGAATGAGACTCCGAGGTAATGGAAGTCAGATTTATTTTAGACTGGAGGGAAGCCATGGGTACTCAGTACTGTATCTCAAGGGAGCATAGTTGACAGCAGTTAAAGAAGTCTAAACTATAATTAGAAGTATGACTGAGCTGGAGAGTTCAGATGAAAACTGAGATCTCAAGTTTTAGAGGAGTGGTGGGGAGGGGAGAGTGTAGTGAGTTTACTCCTTTTTATTGGTGTTATTTTATGATGAGGTCTTAATTCTGTTTGAATATTTTGTATTTTTATTGTTGTTAGCCAGCCACCACAGGCTGCCTGTGGCAGGAGTGGCAGGGTATAAAATTATTAAAATAAATACATTTAGGCAGTTTGGATTTAAGCTCTACCATGGGCCTGTTATGCATACTGTAAACCAGAGATGTTGACCTAGATCTGAAATCTAAATCCAAAACTAGGGTTGCCAAATGGCCTGTGTAGCAGTTTTATGGTACCAGTGTGTAAGGTGATGCAGGATTGGGACCCCAAATCAACACGCTGTTCAGGGAATTAACTCAAGTGGTTTATTAAACTTGGTCCAGCTTTCACAGTCCTTCCTATACAGCCTGACTCATAAATTAGGCTTTCAAGCCTCCAGTTTAGACAAAATAATCCCCAAAGTCCTTCCCAGCCAGGGATTCAGCTTCTAGCTGGAAGGTCAGTAGTACACAGGCTCTGACTTCTTTACACCTTATCACAACTAAGCTTAGTGCACAAAGTTCCCACCTTGTCTATTTCTTGTCCACTGAGTATAACAGCTGCTGATGTCCAAGGATTTGGAGGCTTCCCCATTCCTAGGCTCTTTCAAAGTCAAGCCTCTCACCACTTAGGGCTTCCAGGCTGAAGATACAGCACCTGCTCCTTCTGAGGCAAGCAACTGACTGCCTTCCTTTTGTAGCTGGCTCTCGGCTTTATAGCTGGGTTGAGCTAGCTCCACCCAGCTCACAGCTGTTTCCTCTTCCTGTCTAGCTGCTTGCTATAGTAATCAGCTGGTCCTAATCAAACCTGCATCAGCTAGCTAGCAGCTTGCTTGGAGCTTCTCAGGCTGAGTCTATCCAGTCTCTCTTAGATACTAGGCTGCAATTGGCTACAGCCTGTTTTTGTTTGTTTTTATGGGATGTTACATTTTGGGCAGTTTCTGGTGTGTCCTGTGTCTTCTCACTACAGGGCTGCACTTGGTGTCCATAGGTGTTGGTGCACCTAAAAGTGTCCACTACATGTGCATGCACAATAATATCATCAGGCACGCAGTCCTAGCTGCAGTGCCCTGTCTCAGTCCAGCACCAGCGCAGGCATGGGCATGCTGCAGACGTCTGAGGTTGGGCCCACTCCGACTTCCCTGAACTGCTAGGCAGGCTGGCAGCTGCCTCTTGTTTTCCCCACCCTCAACCTATAATAACTGGCAGGGAAGGGGATGGGGGTGGTATACATATTTATAATAAATCTAATTATTTAAATAGTAACAGTTAATTATTATCATACATAAGTATATGAAATATTACATAAATATATATTTTATGCAGATATTTTGCCTCATATAAATATGTACAATTTATGCAAATACCTATTATTTTGGGTTTCTGGGTCTGGCAATCTAATTTAAACTTTCCCAAATTTCAGGGGATTTCAGATCAGGAAATCATGTCTATTTTTGTACTATAAAGATACTTTACAAAATGAATAAGGGGAGCAGCACATGCAAGGTTAATATTGCTTTAATATCACTGTTTTACGTTTGATTGCAAAGATGCAATATGCTTGTTTTTGCTCTTGTGACACCTCCCTAGACTTGAAGGCCAGAAGAGATCATTCCTAGATAGTCCAAGCTCTCAGTCACTAAGTAAAAAGACTTGTGTACCGCAAATGCTTCTGTAATAGCAAAAATGCTCGTAAAGATCTGTTCTTTCTTCTTGGTTCCATATCCAGTCTGCACTTGGCTTATGGGAATGCAAAAAATGTGGATTCATTTAGCCAAATGCTGATGCAAAAACAATGGACTGACCATGGGTTTGTGGAATGCAGAGTGAAGGAAAGACAAAGCGCGGCACTGTCACTACTGAAAGAGTTCAGTACAGAGAAATGTTTCTGGAATGCATCTGTGATTAATCATTGTGGGTCCATTGTGCAGTAGCTTAGATCAATAATTCTGCAGCAAAGATTCCTGATGAACTGAAACAAAACATGTATTCACATGAGCACTGTAATTCCACAGCACATATTTTATGGCAGAGAACCAAGGCCAGCCATAAATTGCAGCTATGTCCCCTGCCCGCTGTCTTTGGAAGCTTAGGGATCCTTTGATATTTGATCGTGGCCTTTCCTTTAGCACATCTGATCCTGATCAAGTTATATAGCAAAAGTGACTTTCTACTTCCCTGAAGTACTGGCTTTGAGAGGAAAGAAAGAAAAACAGAGAGAGGGTGGATATATAAGCAGGGGGGAGGAGGGGGAGAGATGCCTATCCTAGGACCTTTAACCATACCTTCATTTTCAGCTGACTCCCTCTTCATTTCACTCTCTGACACAGAGCAGCTAATGTTGAACTCTCCCTTGCAGCCTGCGGTGCCTGACAGATGTCCTTCAAGGCTAGTAGTGCTGTCTTCCAGCTGGTTAGAACTAGGGTGGGAGGTCCCATGTCTGCCCCATACCCAGATTTGCATAAATATGTATAAATTAACAAATTAATATAATGTATATAAATAGTGCACATTTAAAATAGCCCACTGTCTAAATTTGAGGCTAGATTGGGGTGTTTTTGCCCTTTAAAAAAAGGGGGGGGGAGTAGGGTGTGAGGAGTCATGTGCGCATATACACACTCCCCCTCTCCATGCACATCCCCTCCCCTCATCCCCCATACACACAGGAAACCTCTCCTGGAAACTTTACACCTGTGAAGATGGCATATTATTATTTCACACAGTCTGGGCAAGGCCCAATATACATGATGGGAATTAAATTTTCTAAGTGTTTCAGCCACATGAAATCTAACCTCGCTGCTGTGAATTCTTTTTCCCCGGGGTGACTAGGAAAGCAGTGTGCAAGGCAGAGCCCATTGGGTAGGAGACTACTGAGAACTCCTGTAGATAGATTACTATTGAAGGCTTACATTTAGCAACAAAGGGTAAAAACAGACATGCAGCTGGCGGGACTGCTCCCTGGGCTGCCCAGGTGTAGAAAATGGTGGGTGACACAGTCCGGCTCAGGTTGGGGCACCGAACTGACATGCATGCAGCCAGGGAGCTGACCGCTGGCCGCTTGTCCTGGACAGGTCTGGGAGCAAAACAAATGTGCAGACACCCAGCCCTTCTGGTGCCCTGCTCCTAGCACCCCCGCCCCATGTGTCATGGGGAACCAGGGGAGACATATGGCCCCAGCAGATTGTCATCTATAGTTGGCTGATGTGACTTGCACGTGATTGTAACTGGAGGTGGTTAGACAACATACGCTGTCCCAAGCTGCTGTGAGGCTGGATGGGGAGGGGTATAAATAAATAAATACCAATCGTCACATCATGTAAAATATCATGTCGTCATGTATAATGTGAATTATGGATTGTGCAAGCCGGAAGGGAATTTGGGGTGTTACAGTGTAAAACTGGTGATGAGACATGGGGAGAATGCTTGAATGACAATGTGGGCTTGCACCAGAGGAAACGTTTGACAGGAGGTAGTTAACAGCCAGTAGAGAGCCATCAGCAGCTATCGCTGTCTAGGTAATGACCCATAAATGTCACCGGAGACTAGGGACAATGGAGGGGGTGGCTTCTTAAGGCAAGCCCCAGAGAGACTGAAGAGAACCATCTTGAAGCTGGACGTGGTGCACCAAGCCATGGCAGGAGGGTCAGGGAGCATGGCTGGTCCCCAAAAAGGGACAGGACTAGAGTAAGAAGACAGTCAGCCATTGTTAAGTGAGATAGTTTTGTGCGCTATTTGACTTTTCTTTCTAATTGCACATTCTCTATGACTCTGAGCCAATATTTGTCTTATAACCTCTACATAAACCTTTCTCTTTAACGCAACATGTCTCTATGAGTTACTGGCACCAGATACCAACAGAGGAAAGTCCCAGTCTAAACCGGGGCACCATGAACCGAACCTATTCTTCTGATGACTTGGGACCCCACGAAGACACAGGCAGCTAGGTTGCAGCTGGTTTAGTGGGGAGGTTGTGGGACAGCCTAGAGAGACAGGGGACTCCAATCCCAGTCACACCCTGCCATGACGGACAGCCATGACGGTCAGTGAGGTGCAGCCATGGCGGCCCCCGGCCTGCTGTGGGTATGGCGCATGGGAACAGACATGCTAGCCCACTGTGGCCTGCTTTGGTCCACATGGGCAGCCCTTAGCCCAGGTTGTGACCTTGGAGATTTGCTGAGGTCACAGCCCAGGCTAGCCTTCAACATTTCCCGGGGCAATTCCAGGCCAACATTTGGCGACGCATGTTTACACGTGCTGCTGGGTCCCAGGCCACAGAGGGCCAAAATCACATCTGTTTTTACCCACAGGTTAAAGATCGAATAATGCGATTGCACGCCCAGATCGTTAGCTGATTGGCCCCAGAAGATGTATGTATGTTTGTTTGTTTTGCATAAATGTAATGCCCCACCCTTCCCTTAAGGCTCAGGGTGGCTTACAATGTAAACACACAAAAATACATACAAATCCCTTAAAAAAACCAACTGTCAACCCTAAACCCCCCCCCCCCATCTCCGCCTACCAAATGCTTTGTCAAAAAGAAAGGTCTTGTATTGTGTCCAAAATATGCCCACACTCAGACTCTGGCAGATCTCCAGGGGAAGGGAGTTCCACAACACTGGGGAAGCAACTGAACTTGTATGAACAAGATTGGTGGATGGTACCACAAGATGGCACTCCTGGCCAACCACAAGGATGTGGGTGGAGCATGATAGAAGAGGGGGTCTTTTAGATATGTAATGCTTAGGCTGTTTAGGGCTTTGAAGGTCAAAAACAACCCCTTGAATTGTGCCCAGAAACCTATTAGTAGCCAGTGCAGACTTTGAAACACAGGTGTAATGCGCTCACAGCAGCCTGCCCCCCAAGAGGAGCCGAGCCACCTCATTCTGCACCAGTTGCAGCTTCCAAACTGTCATCAAGGGCAGCCCCAAGTAGAGCGTATTGCAGTAATCTAGCCTTGAAATTAAGAAGGCTGCAGGCATGGATGATGGTGGGCAGATTGGAATCAGAAAGAAAGGGCCACAGCCTCCTCACCAGATGGAGTTGGTTAAGAGCACGCCTGGCTACCACTGCAACCTGATACTCCAGACACAGCAAGGAATACAGAAACCATCCAAAGCTGTAAACCTGAGTGACCAGAGGAAGCTGGACCCCATCAATGACAGGAGTGCTAGCCTTCAGCCAAGTCACAAAGTCGGCCAGCCATCATCACTTTAATCTTGTCTGGATTCAACTTCAGTCAGCTCACCCTCATGCCTCCAGTCCCCAACAGCAGTCTGGCACTGGGTTTGCACCGAGACTGCAGGACCTGGGTTGGATGAAAAGGAGAAGTAGAGCTGAGTGTTATCCCCATACTAATGACCCCTCACTCCAAACATCTGAATGATCTCATTGAGTGGCTCAGATACACATCGATCAAGAGGGCGGACAAGATGGAACCCTACAGGTGAGAGCCCAAGGGAACGACGAGCCATCTCTCATCAACACCTACCGGGACCTGCATTTGAAATTGTAAAAAAAACAGCTCGGATAAAAACTAGGGCATTTTGTTTAGCTGCCTAAGAGGAGATTTGGTGTCCAACTTTAGGAAACTGGACTCGGTACTTGGTGAATTCTTTTAGCTTTTTTGTGACCTAGCAGGCAATGACGACTCCTGCCAAAGTGTTTTCAGGTTAGAAGTTGCATGTCATTAGCTTTAACCTCAGCTTGACAACCAGGCAGGGGGAGGATGAATGAGTATAACAAAGGTGGGGATAGGACAGAAAGGAGATGGCTCCATCTCAGTTTTCTGAGAAGGGAGTCTCCCCTCCCCTACTGCAGTGGAAACCTGCCGCTTCCCCAGCAGGTCTCCAGCAAGGAAGGAGAAGGGGCAGAGTCTGTGTATTTTTTCCTGCTATTTTCAGTGTTAAAGCAGCAAAGCCTCTCTCACCCTGGCCCCAGCCACAGAGCAGGGAAAGTGGGTGGGGGAAGAGATCCTTTTGCCCCTGCTGTAGTATGGGATAAAAACAGATGTGCTGCCAACGCAGTGGCTCCCTGGTCCAGGGCACTGAACTGATGTGCCTGCAACCAGGGAGCTGTCCTGCCACTGCCCACCCCCTGCTCCCACCTCCCGCCATGACAGGCAGCCATGGCAGCTGGCTATATTGGTCCCTAGCCTGAGGTGGGTATGGTGGGACCGAAACAGATGTGCTAGCCACTGTGGCCCGCTTTCTCCCACATGGGCAGCCCTTCTTTATTTTATTTATTTAATCACATTTCTATGCCACCCCCCTCCTGCTCACGCATCTTGGGGCGGCTCACCACATCATAAAAACATTAATAAAACAGTTAAAACCATAAAAAGGCTTTGTCCCCTCTCTCACCCTTCCACGCCTTCCCTGCTTCCCTAAGCGCCTTCGTCCCTTCTCACTTGCTGCCCCCCATGCCTGGAACTCCCTCCCTGTCCACATCCGCCTTGCCCCCTCCCTTCATACCTTCAAATCTCTCCTTAAAACTCACCTCTT